>JAVJGG010000005.1:12806133-12826644 GCA_035590195.1 Aviceda cuculoides | reverse complement strand
GAGGGGACACAGCCGGGACAGCTGACCCCCACTGACCCAAGGGATATCCCACACCATAGGACAACACGCTCAGCATATAAAGCTGGGGGGGAGAAGAAGAAAGGGGGACATTCAGAGTGATGGCGTTTGTCTTCCCAACTGTTACACAGTGTGATGGAGCCCGGGTGTCCTGGAGATGGCTGAACACCTGCCTGTCCGTGGGAAGTGGGGAATGAATTCCTTGTTTTGCTTTGCTTTGCTTGTGTGCATGGCTTTTGCTTTCCCTGTTAAACTGTCTTTATCTCAACCGAGGAGTTTTCTCACTTTTACTCTTCTGATTCTTTCCCCCATCCCATAGGGTGGGTGGGGTGAGCGAGCAGCTGGGTGGGGCTTAGCTGCCGGCTGGGGTTAAACCACGACAAGCTCTTAACTTCTGTTGTGTTCTCTGAAATATTTACAAGCAAAGTTATACTTTTACTAAGATCCTTGCTGCTACTTTTAGTTTCTCTACTTTCAGCCAGAGACTGAAGATCCCAGAGAAGTTTTTGCCCTTTTTCTAACTAAGCCTTTGACTCCAGATTGCTTAGTTCTCTGAGCCTCGCTGTTACATTAACGTCTGAATTAAAAATACAAATTAAAATTTATTTACTTTGGGAGTGCTGTCAGAATGAGTTACACATGATGTACAGAACTAATTCCATACTTCTTGTATATAGAGATCCCTGGGGCTAGTTATTATAAAGTCTGTTTTTCACCCTTGCTATTTTCTAACTGTATTGGGCTTTAGCTACGGCTAAAGCTACTCAAAAGGAATATTTTCCAGGTATCTCAGGGTTCTGCTAGAAGAGAAGGGCCAGAGTTATTGCCCGTGCATTCCCAACAAACGCCTGAGCATTTTCTGGTGGGAGCTGTCCAGCTGTTTCCCAGAGGCTGAGAGATTTTTGAAACCTTGTGTTACCACAACAATTCCCCAGGCAGATTTCTCATTTGGGCTGGTCTCTGCAGCTTCTGCTAACAGACATTAGGCAGATATGCTAACTTCTGTGTCAACTAATGATATTTTAATAACTGGCTTCAGGATTGTCTATTCATCTACATTAAAATTAAATCACTAATTATAGCTGTGGATTTTTGCCCAAGAGTGTTCTGGCCCCCAGTGAATGCAATAGCAGAGGAAGTTTCTAAATTCACAAATACAGGAATGGAGACAGACAGGCTGTCAAACCTGCCAACATGACAGGCCTGCTCTTCTCTTACTATCGGACCCCAACTGCCCCCAATAAGAATCTCTCTTTTCTAGACAGACTGGAAAAGACTGTAAAAGTAAGGATATATGAGTTTGTTTCAATTTCTTAATTGGTATTTTCCAAGATAAATATCAGCAGAAAATCAGTTTTTCTAACCTTAAGGCACTGATAGAGTATATCAGATCTGCATAGGGGATGACCTAAAACAATTCTGATTTTAAGAAATTTTGAAGACCCCCAAATTAAGGCATACAACAGTTAATTCTCATTTCAAAAAACATGTTTTCCTCGGAGATGACACTTCATGCTTTACTGTATTTCAGAGAGTTCACACTCCTAAGTTTTCTTCATCTCTGTTTCCATAGTTCCATTTAAATAGCTACTTTTTCTTTTAACTAAAGTATTTTTTTCTTTCTTTTTGTAAGTACTAGAGTGGTTTTATCCTAGAAATATTCTGCATTCCTTAGATTTTGTTAATTAATCTTTTAACTGTTTGCAGTAGCCCATCTACCAATTTAGGCACATATGCAAGACTAATCTTTAAAAATCTGTATAAGAGTACAAGAAGCAAGTAGAATGAACAATTTCACCTTTACAGAATAAGATACTGCCTGAACTGTTTTCATCATCCCTTTAATTCCTACCAAGACCAAACCATGTGAACAGATACAATCCTCCTGAGCAGTTGGGAAATAACAGTTCTCCCATCAGACCAGGGAATCCCATGGGTTGCAGGTGTAAATACATTTCAGATAAAGTAACTATAAAACATCCTGCATTAAGCCCAGGCAGAGGTGGCCATGGAAGGGGAACAGGCTTGCTTTAAGATTCCTCGAAGATTAAGGTCCTGACCTTATTTCTCCCAAATATCCTTTAAGTTTGTATTTCTCTCTGAGAAGCAGAACAAATCAATTTTAGATAATGGCCTAGAAGAAAGATGACTTCTTATCAGAGCCAGCAGTGTGCTGCATGCACTGCACATCATCACAGGTCTCCCAACCACCACCAAATACGAAGTAACCTTTAACTTCCATGTTTTGATGTTATACTGATCACAGCATACCAGAAGTGAAAAATCTAGATAAAGCTCTTTAAAAGGCTACTCTTACTCATTCGAGGAAAACTGTGGACAAAGGAACAGGAATTAATAATTAATACAAAAAGGCATTTGGACTTTACAAGCAAGGATCACAGGGCTATGAATGGAGGATACTGGAAGAAGACTCTGCAACAGTACAGCTTGATAAATACATTAGTAACTATTTTATAGTGTTTTGCACATGTTAAAGCAATGCTGTTGTCTGACCTCATCTTCTGAAAAGCAATGGTACAGTTAATCTGAAACCTCTACTTTCCCATAAAAGAGACATGGTTCAATTCTTGAACAATACACTCTGTTGCAGTTAAACAGAGATATGGGGATACTTCTTCCCACAGCACATATATCTGGTGTTGTGAGCTGGCTGTTGTTGTCTGGATTCAGCCCTTGAGTAGTCACTTGTCATTGTGTCTGATCCCTAAAAGATAAGAGGGTAGTTTTTTAAATCCTTTCACTTTTGCTGCTTAAAAGTTAGGCATCTAGTTTAAAATAACCAGCTGTCTCTACCCACCTGGCCTGCATAGTGATCTTAGATGCGATGAATTGACCTCTGGAAGCGTACATGGTTTCGGTTGCTGACCTTATAGAAAGGTCCATTCACCTTTTATATGGCTAATGATAGATGACATGATTTGGACCTTTAATAACCAAGGTCTCAACACATTGAATAATGATATTCCTTTCTGCCATCATTTAAAGATTTAGGTTTAACAGCCTACTGTATGAGATTGCCTACTTCCCTTGAACTCTGATTTTGTTAAACCATGACAATACATTATTGCTAAGGTTCCTGTAGAAGTCCTTTACCATATTAGAGAACAGCCTGCAGCTGAGTCCCTCACTTTCAACAGTAGTGCCTACGTGGTTTTACACCCTTACAAATGATCTGGAAAGGAAACACAAGAAAAGACTAAGAGCATTTCTAGGAAAAATTTTATCTAGTTTAGTCTGAGCCACAGAAGTGGATGTTTCTGAAGCATCAGATGAACTAAAAGAAATTTTTAAAAAAGTGTATGGGAAGGCATCATGTTAGCTGCAATTTATTATTGATAAATGCAAATCAGGGAACCATCAGGGTGTAAAATGACTATCCTTTCTAGAGAGAAACTAGCATTACTGCAGACAGCTAGCTGTACAGTAGCAGCTTACTTCTGCTAAATAACAAGCAAAGCTAGAACTGTACACTGGAAGGCAGCTTGTGGAAGGAATAGAATGATGTGTCATGCAAATGTTCAATAATGTATTTAAGAACTTTATTGCATACAGTGTTGGCCCAGACTTTATTCAGGAAAACAATTACAGAAATAAAAAATGTTCTGAGAAAAGTAAAAAAAATTATAAACTTCCTATAATAAAAATCAAATGTATTTTTGTTGTACAAATCAAAAGTATGTATGTAATAAGGTGGTAATAAGGAAGGGATATGATAAAAGTAAATAAATACAAAATCTACACAAAAATAAAGATGAGAAATTGAAGGTCAGTGAGACGAAGCACCTGCATTCAAAATGAATCAAACTGTAGAACTTCTGAAGTTTTTCAGATCAGGTTGTGAGTTAAATATGGGAATGAGTTTCAAGAACATACAGCTACTATATCAGAAATTTTTGAGAGATTACCTGCATGTTAAATCAATCCATAGATGCTACAGATCTATCTGAAAATGCTATGTGCAGGGGAACAGGAACCAGGTGACATTTATTCCAAAGTATATATTGTAGAGGTCTTATAGTCCTGAGAATTGCCTGATGTGTCTTTTGCCTGTAACAAGATGCTGGATTAATGCCCCCAACCCCGGTTTGATCAGTACTGTTCTTCCTTCTTTTTATAGGAATTTAAGCTTCTTTTAAAAGCTCCATTTATAGACACCTTATACAATTTCACAGTGGCATTTTCTCTGGGTTCTAGTTGGAAATCTGTCATCTCAAACTTCCTTGACAAGCTCAAGAAGGCACTCTAGACTGTTAATTTCAGCTGACATTTTCTTCAAACTTGTTTTTTGAGAAAAAAAGAGATCCCTGTAGTCAATCAGGTTTTGTATTCATTTATTCAAGCTGCTACCAGAGAAAGTAATCTTGCCAATTGAAGAGGTACATAGGGAATCCTTGCCTTATGTGCCTAAAAAGGCATCTGCTGATTGTCCTGGATAGTCATCTTGCACAACGTGAACAAATCAGATTTTCCCTATTGGTTCTTCCCTTAAGGAGTTGTCAAAATAAATAAAAATACTTCTCAGAGACTCCCAGTAATTCCAGGTAAAGAAAATAAACAAAGAAACTTAAAAAAAAAAACCCCAACAGAGAAAATACTATATAAATTCTGTTTTCATCAACAGATTATCATTTTGTCACATTAATGTAAATGATCAGGGGTTTTTTTTAGGTAATTTGGCATTATAAATCCTAAATACTAAGCAACAACTAAACATTTAATGGAGACTCTGTGCTCCCATATGCCCTTAAAGCCAGTATGATATCTCTTGCTAACGTGGTATTTTTTTTACTCAATTTTCTGTCTACCACCTTGGTCCCAATATGACAGACATACAGAGCTTTGCCTTTCTCACAGGAGTTTTAATCCGTAACTTTACTACCAATGAGTTCTTGTGCTATAACAAGGAATTTTAGATCCTCCAGAGCTCAGTTACTGCGTAAAGGTGCATGATGAGTCAATCCCCAGTCCTAAAAGCCTGTCCTGAAAAACCATCACCTACCTTTGTTCTAATACAACTTTCAGTCAGGAGGAAAAAACAGGTTTAAAAACTAATTATTTTTGAGTCATTCAGAAAAAATTTAGATTAGAAAAAACGTAATAGATATTGGGGAATTATGTAATTGACATTTCCTGGGGTGAGTTTATCACATGTTAGTAGAAGAACAGAGTAGGGAAAGAGATGGTTCTGGAGTCTCTAACAGATGAAACTGGCCACACTTGATGATTCTTCTCGCTCCTACAGTATATTATCAGGCCACTTCTGGCTTGCTCTTCTTCAGACCCCACAAATTCCAAGCTTCACAGTGTCATTCTTCCAAAAGAAAGAATGGAGGGTCATCTTCATCCAGTAGCTAGGGCACTCTCTGGGAGTGCAAGGTGAGACATTAAATAAACCCTGACCTTCCACTGCCTCTTTGCTTCACCCACGAGGCTACCAAGAAAGTGGTCATGAGGCTATCAAGAAAGTATCATCACCATGATGAGAGCCTGGGGGTTTTGCCATGCGTACAACTTGTGTTAAGCATTCTCTGAGCATGGTTAGGACTGCTGCGGAAGAATGTGGGATGTAGGTGCTTCCCACTCATTTCTCAACTATAACAGAATTTAGGCACAAATAAGACACTTTGGTCTGAAGGCCATGGAGGTCTCTGCATGCATGGAACTGGAGAAATGCAGCAGCTGTCAGTGCTGACTGAATTAAGTGTTATTGGAGATGATGGTCCAAATTTTGCCCTTCATTTACACTGGAAAGACACAATACAAATGGAATTTACACCAGTGAGAGCTGTAGATCCAGCTGATCAACAGCAGAAGGACTGGTTGTTAAAAGATGAAGAGAGTTTGCACTTTGTCTCTCTAAGATGACATCTAATAATAGCCTGAAGGCAGTTAGACAAATAAATAAAAACAGAGGTGGAGTAAATTAACTGTTTTTCACCATGTTGACTGTTCAAATAATTTCAACTAAAAAAAAAAAAAAGCAACAGCTGAAAAATCTGGGCTTTTTTTTGTTTTCTGTCAAGGATAGCCAAATCTTTTTGATGTGTGGTCTGCACAGTCATTACAGATTGAAGCCAACATGCACAACTGTCCAAGTGTTTCTTATATCTCTCTTTCTCATTGACACACTGTGTTGCCCCAGGCTACTTTTTGTTGGCTGTCCTTGTTTTGCCTGCCTGCTTCATTTCTGATCCTAAAATCCTGTTCTGGGGTAAAAGACTTTTCTACTTTGTCATGGATACCTCTTGACTCTGCCCTGTGAGCCAGTGGAAGCAACAAAGGGAATTAAATGCACAAACATCTGCCTCCATGTGACTCTATTTTTTGAACACTGCACCTGATAAAAATTCCCTGGTAATGCTCTGGCCAGGTCCTAAGGAAAAGCTAGAGGGTTAGTCTCCAGTCAACACTGTTCTATGAAAAAGGAAAAAAAAAATCAGCTTGGTATAAGTAAATTCTTTACGTAAAATATGCATCTGTGAACAAAGGAATCGTCCAATCTGTAATAATACTGTGCTTTAAAGATTGGTACAATTATACATGTTCCTCCTGTGAAATAAAAAAGTCATAATCTCAAATTCTAAGTGTATCAAACAGCCCAATGGTTTAATTATAGCAAACTTTTACAGAAGACCTGTATTTTCCAGGACCTTTATTCCATCATGAAACTAACGTCTCACAGCTACAGATATAAAAGATCTGATTCTCTGTTCACATAAGCATAAATCAAATACCTCCAGTGAAGTTAAGAGATTTACTGTGTCATGAAGGAAATGCAAAGTTCAAGCATTTAAAAAGTGCAATTCTGTGAAACAAAGGCGGGGTTTTTGGTGACCCTCTAGTGATTACTTATGGCAGGATTCACCATATTTACTCTTGTAAACGGCAAATAATTTCTCTTTAATTTTCATTCTGGAAAGAAAATGGTTGGGAAGAGTCACAAAGTAATAACAACCTTGAATACTTAAGCAACACTTCACATTTCAAACTGCTTCAGAAATATAAACCAATTAAGCTGTCATTATGATTTATGCTAAGGGAGACAAGAAATATATAAACAAAGTCAAACAGAGATGCAGGGCTCCAAACTACAGTTCTGTGAATTACAAATCAAAGAAACAGCTTAGGGATGTAGAGCACAGGGGACTGGACTAATCCTGGAAATTGGAAGATAAAACCATGGAGCAGACTGAGTAACAGCTAATACATTATTACCTAGTTACTGGTGAATGGTCACTTCTTTCCATATGCAACACAGAACACTTCAGTACACCACTTGGCGAAATAAGCATTATCAGCTGTGCTGTTCATCACTGCAAACATCTATCATTCATTAGCTCATTAATGACTTTCTTGAGATATCTGATTTACAATGCAGTCACCCCTAGTAGATCTGTCTAAATTGATAACCAAAGGGCAATTAAAATCAGCACCCACACCAGAAAATTAGGTGATTTAAGGAGGAATATCTATGCTACTGGTTCCTTTTAAAAGTACGTTGTTAACATTGGGAGCATAAATGTTAATTAGAGTAATGACTTCATTCAGCCATTTTTTTTCTACGAGGCCATTTGGATCAGAATCCAGCTCCTCTGTTTGAAAGGGCAAGTTCTTTTTAATTAGGACAGCTACTTCACTGGCAGTAGTAATAACTGAGAGAAGAGATAAAGGTCTCACCCACCAGGATTTCCCCCCCCCCCTTTTTTTTTTCTGTGTAGCATTCAGTATTTAAGAAAAAAACAGTTTTAGTCACAAAAAAAAAAGTCCTCATTCTTTTAATGTTAATGTACATCTTTTACAAACATTTATGTGCAGCCCAGATATTCTCATATGGTCATTTTTGAGATAAATTCTCCTCCCTGCATGCTTGAGTGGGCAGAGCAGTAGCTTTAGGTCATTGCTATTCCACTGGATCATCCCCCTAAGGCAGGGGTCTGTGCCAGAGTGAGGCTAGTTAAGAAAAAGCTTCAAAGACTATTTAATTTCAAGCCTTCTCTGCTTTTGTGCATCTCTCACCCTTCAATCACGCCCTGACCCTGTCAACACACAAGCATGCAACTGGGAGAGGACGGGCTGCTCTTAGCAACGCTAATGCCCAATGCCTTGCCTAGTGCTGACCTGAGCTTCAAACCAAAGGGGTTCTGATTTGAACCTGGAGAAATCAGAGCAGGAACATACAGAAGCAGCAAAAAAAGTGTGGGCTAGGGAGAAAGAGCAAGGAACATACGACTGCTCTGGAAAGGCCAGGAACCTTTTTCCTCATCATTCTTGCCTAGACTGGAAAAGCCTTAGGAATTTTCAAAAGGCCACTGCCACTTTTCACTCTTAAAAGCTGGGATACTTTATTACAGAGGAGGTTGGATTCTTACAAATTGAACTCCTAGCAATATTTCTTAACTCTGTCCTTTTAACTGCTGGGCATCTATATGCAGTGGGCATAAGCGGTTACAGCTATGAGTGCCAAAGGATCGTCTTGAGTCATCACTAAGATAAAGGTGTCAGACAAGCAGTGATGGGACAAGAAAGGATGTACCCACCAAGGCATAACAGCAGTTGCCTATAAGGGTACTGTTTTTAATTCACACCTGTGATTCTGGGGTAAAAAGCAAAGAAGGCCCTGACATAGATCCGGAACAGCACTGCTGAAATCAGTGTCTTTAATGCTATAAATGACAACAAAGCTGAGTTCCTTATTTCTAAAAACAGTATATTCCTTATTCATACTTATGGCCAGTTAACACTTGGTCCGACTTGTTTGTACTAAACACAATTATGGCAGGCCAAAACCTAATCATTTATTATGAAGTGTGCCAAATTCTGCTCTGTTCTAAAGAGCTTAGATGGTATTGTGGTCACTTGTTACAGCTGAACTTGACCCAGAATGTCTAAATAGCAAAGTTTACAGAATTACAGATTTGCCAGGTTGAAGATACAACAAGCATCAGTGTAATGACAAGGTGATGCAGACATTCGCCCTGCTAGGGCACTACATATATTGTAACCAAAATTTATAGTAAATCAAAGGAAAATGTAGTCACTACTATAAAATAAGTCAACACTGTAAGCCCTGCTATTAATGGTTCACAGTGTCAGAAGATCAAAGGTGACATAGGCATGGAGAATGCACAAGAATGAGATCCTCAGACAGAAGGGAAGATCAGATTACTGAGCAGGCTGCAAGGAAAAACTTACAGAACTACTGTCAGTTCTGATTTTTAAGCTGGATGTCCCACATTAAAAGTGTCGTTCAGAATGATTCTAAAAGTTGCTGCTGTGTGCCATTAGTTGAAGTGCTGTGTTAGCATATACTTCATCAGTGCCTCCCTACTACAAAGTTTTTGTGGTTTTTTTGGAAATGCTGAATATTTATGCACATTTTCTGTCCAGAAGAACTACATTTACTGCTTTTATAGATGTCATTGCCACTACATTCACTAACCTTGCTGAGCAAGACCTATTTTTGTGTAAAGTTCCCAAAATAGCTTTTGGACTGCAGCAGCACTGCAAGTTTGGAACAAAATCCAGGGCTAGCGGAAGTTGTACCTGACCCCCATTTCTCATCATCACCCCGTTACTGGACCATCTTTCTTATTGATAGTTCACACGAGTGCTCCTAGCTGATTTTGTCTAAAGCAGACCAGAGGGCTGTCAAGTACATACTGCTCTGCTGGCAGATAAATGGGAACTACAGGAGAGAGGGGGGGAGAAAGCAACAGTGAGCAGCCAAGGTGGCCGGCTCTCCACCAGGGCAGCTGGTGCTAGGGAGGATGTCTCTCAATGCCCCAACGAAGAAATGAAATCCAGCTGTCATACTGACATAATTAGTTCAACTCAAACACTGCACAATAAAAGATGCGAATGTCTTTTAACCCATTAGTTCTTTTTTGGTTCTAGCATTACCTTAACATCTAACTCTTTTGTGTTCTATCTCTAAACCTCTTTTAGTTTCTTGCAAGCCTGGATTAAATACAGACATTTCATGTCAGTAGTCAAAAAAGCTTTCTAAAGGCAGAACTGAATGTCCTTCGGATGACTGTAAAACAAAGAATGTTATACACTGGGTGCATCAGAGAAATTACTAACTGGAAATCCAGAAACCTGAATGTAAAGTTGTATTAGGTAGATCTGAAAGCAAAAAACCAGGACTGCTAATTCTGCCAGTATCTCCTGTAACTTGGAATGAGGTTTGGGACAGGTAACTTGACTGCTTATATGTCAGTCTGTCAGTTCACTAAACAGCAAGACTATTTATGGGAGAGAAAGCTTTAAAGCAGAATTAACTGGTGGAACAGCAGTTAGAGACCCTTGGACAAAATCCATTCAGAGATTTTATTTGAAGAAAGTGAAGTATGGATTGCCATGAATATGGATGTTTTTCTCACCCAAGTGACATGTTTTCTAAATTGTCATGCTGATTAATCACTTGACTGTATGTTTTAGGAAAAATGAAGATATCTGATTCCTTTTAAAAATACTTTACCTTGCATTTATATTTTTCTTAAGAACTTTCTTCATGGAAGCCTTGGAGCTAAATGTAACTTATCTGTTACCAACGTAGACGTCACTCACCAACTGAATAGCAGGCTAAACACACTAATAGCCACGTTATTTTCCTTTTTCTTATCTCTCCAGACACAACATTTCATTAGATGACACTGAAAAGTTAACATGCAGAACTATTTTCTATGAGGAAAGCTAGAAGGTATTTATCATTCAGCTGATTACATTTTAATTTAAGTAAAAATTGTTGAACTGACAACATTTTTTTGAAGGAACAGAAAAAGAGTCAAATACTAATTGTTTTAGCAAATCTATTGCTAAGATGTCACATACTTGCATCCTGATATTTTGTCTTTCTAACTTGGATTACAGCTT
This sequence comes from Aviceda cuculoides, assembly GCA_035590195.1. Taxonomy (NCBI): domain Eukaryota; kingdom Metazoa; phylum Chordata; class Aves; order Accipitriformes; family Accipitridae; genus Aviceda; species Aviceda cuculoides. The sequence continues at coordinate 12,815,730 of JAVJGG010000005.1, read as the reverse complement.
CTTAGCAAATGTATTATAAAAGAAGACATTTGAGATTAAGAAACATATTTTTAAAGAACTGTTTTGCCTATGCATGCTTTGCAACTTACAGTTGTTTCCTATACACACTGTGAATCTTTATTTTTAAAAACGCTGGTACTTATATAAGCTGACTGAAAATAAAGCAATTTCCTGGCTAATGAAGCTCTCTACAGAGTGGAATGGGGCAGGAAGGACCAGAGGGAGCTTTCCGCCGGATGAAGAGGTCAGTGCATTGCACAGCTACAGTCTATCAGCCGACCCTGGCACTGCTACTGCATTGGGAAGGTGCTGCACTGACAATGCCAAATACCTCTGGCATTATAAAACCAGAGAGCGCTCCAATGTTCTTTGGGATGTACTATGCAGATTTTAAATGGACATTTTACATTTATAGACTAAACAGACGGTGTGTCCTTCTGGGACAGCCCTATTATGCAGTTGCTAAGCAGCCAAAATCTTGCGTGCACATGGCCCATGTGCGATACCCAAGCAGAGCGCCTGCATTAGACCCAGGTGTAAAAGCACCTGCGCAGGCTCCTGGCACACAGCAGTGCCCCCAAAAACTGGCCGAGGCACAGTGGGACATGCCTGCACCTCACACAGTGCCTTCTGGCAATGCCCCTTAACTATACTAGCCCCTAACTATATTCAGGGTAGCTCTTCACGTGCAAAACTGCCTGCCCCATAGTGTCACACCGGTGGCAGTACACTGGGAATGCCAAAACTACTAGATAGCCCCATCTGCTGTGAACGCAGAGGATGCCAGAAATAGATTCACTTGTGATGCTATGCAACAGCACTGCAGCAGGCAAGTCACAACTTCTGACCTGCGCTTGGAGAGAACTGCCACAGGATGACTCCAGCTCTGACCTCATCCTGGCTGCTGGCATTTGTCACTGTTGGGGAAGTACCAACACAATGAAATATTCCTTGTAGCAGGGTTCTGCAGGAACTAGTGTGATGCAAAACAAGCCGCCTCTTTTCTTCCCTATAGGAATCTTTTTAATTGATAAGAGGGGACCATATCCAGTTCTCAGACTGTAAAATAGCATTGTACCTTTGTGGACACATCCTTCTGTGAACTTCCTGAATTAAGTGCCATTTGAATTGTTGTCTGCCTTTTAGGGAGAAATTCAAATCTTAGTTTTAAAACTTTAATACATGGTAACCCTGGGTATCTCATTAATTGCCTCCATTGCTAAAAACATGCTTTATGTCTAATCTGAACAGGCTCAAGTTACAGCCAGGGGATCGTGTTGTACTTTGGCTGCGAGACTGAAGAGCTATCTATTACCTGGTATCTGTTTCTACAAACACCGCAATACTTGCAAAGTGTGACAAAGTCACCCCTTCAGCTTTATTTTGCTCAGCCAGACAGATTCAGGTCTGAGTATCCCACATAAATCATGTTTTCCAGTCCTTTAATATTTCTCATGAACTCTTCTCCAACTTGTCAACTTCCTGCTTGATCTGTATCCACCACAACTGGACAGAGACAGCCAGGAGAGCTTCAGGCAGCTTCATACCCAAAGGGGATGAAACCTCCCAAGTCTTACTGGCCTAGTCCTTCACTCTGCAGTCATATTATCTCTTTGCCCTAACAGCAGAGCGGGAGCTCACACTCAGTTAATGTGGTTTGCTGTGCTCTTACACCTTTTAACTGCCACCAATTATGAGGAATAAATCATGACCTGTATAAATGTGCCTCAGACTAGTTGTCCCTTCATTAAAAACTTTATGTTTACAACTCGTTATCATTTACTTAGATCATCTAATGCAGGTGTCTCTGAATCAGTCATCTGTCATTTAGCACCCACCACTCCACTCAATAAAACATCTGTTTGCAAATGTTTGGATTTTGGTTTTTAAGACTGTGTAGTGTATGGTTCAGTTAAACACATGTTAAAATCACTGTGAAAGCACTGAAAGTTATGGCCTTTGCCTATGAGAAAAACAATTTTTATATTGTTTTATACCTACTGATGCATAAGAAAGATGGCTGTGGGGCTGTGTTGCACAGAAGGAGCTGTGAGAATAAAATGAATTAAGCTTAACAGTGACAAGCTAACACAGTCAGACAAACACTTTTTTGAAATACTTTGCTTCCTAGTAAGTCATTATCACTGAGATACCTTCAGAGGGTTGGATGTACAGAAGTTTACACAGCACGAAGACCTATGTAAAAACCTTAAAAAAACCCCAAATATATATATATATATGCTTTTATATATATAAAAGCATGAATCCCATCCTGTTATTGACAGCAACTGCATGACAAACTACTGGAGCAAAAATGATACATGAGATGATATTAGCTACCTCTACAGTTTTGTAACTGAACAATAAATGATATACAATATATTGAATGCACCACAGACCACTGAAACACTGTAACCTTGACCAAGCAAGCACAAAGTCAAATTTCAGCTAATCTGACTTTTAACTTATGTAAATATAATTCTTTACATTCACTTTAATAACCTCTTTGCAAGTGCTCAAGCAAAAAGTATATTCTTATCAGAGCGTTTATCAACATTCCACATTACAGAAACTCCCCAGATATTATGGCTCCCAGTTAGGCTACCAAAATAATTAGGTGTTTATCACCTAGGATTTATTTAAATAAATATTTTAATAAAAATATTAAAATATTTATGAAAATATTTATATTTTTACAGAGCATATAATAAATTATATCCAACCAGTTTTCACTCATCTAGGTGTACACCCATCCAGGCCATAACACACTTGGACATTTGGTTATAGGTATAGTATGTGCTGTAGTGGAAGAAAGATTGGAATCAGACTTTTAATCCTCTTGACCTGCTGCAAGCTACGCTTATGTACAGTTTGTACCTGTTTAATGTGACTCGTTAATGAAGACACCTTCAGAGATTATGCTGAAGACACACTGTGTCAATGACATATTAATAAATGTTGCTGAAAAACTAGTTTTCACAAAATGACTGAAAAAGCCTTAGCATGTAAATTTGTCTCAGACTGTAACCTGATTCTGATACCTGTTAGTGAAAAACTGGCTTCCATTTCTCATGTTTATTTTGAGTGGGCAATGGAAAGAAGAAATGTAAGAAAGAGATAAAACCAATGTGAAGACAGCAAGCTTTGATGTCAGGAACCTAGTTGGTTTTATTTAGGAATAATTGCAATCCCCACTCTCTCTAGAAAGTTTTATGCTTTTTAGTGTTCCAAAGGATCACTCAAAACTTATTATTTATTTAGTACCATTCATCTTCCAGGTGCTTTAATGACTAGAACATCACAAATGAGAGACAGAAAAAAACCATAGTATTATGTAGTTCAGCCCCTACCAATATAGTTTTTTTCTTGCACTGCAATTATAGTGCTTTCCTGAGTCTATTTTAAATATAATTAAGGTATAAAATCAATCTTAATTCATCCTTCTTTGTATCTAATCCCCTTAAGATAAAGAAAATTAGATAGTTAAGATAAATTCTGTTGAAAAAGAAGAAATCAGAATCAACAACTATTGTAATTTGAAAAGAGCACTTTACACATTATTTATCCAGCCACTGGCTGAATACTCTGATTTCTCATAGTGAGAGGTGGGGGGATGTTGCAGCTTGCAAGTATTGCACTGGAAGAGATCAAACCATTCAGGTTGCTTTGCTGCAGTTGTTCTTTGCTGTCAAGGTTTCCTTCCCTTAAAGAATAAAGAAAAAATATTACTTTTAGAATGATTTTACTGATGCTGCTTCAACTTCCTTTCATGTACAGTTTAATTCTCAGGAAGATCTGATCAAAATGAGAATGGCAAATGAGCTTTAAATGACATAAGCCAATCCAGCGGTGAAATCTCTCATGCATTATATAGACTTCATAGCTTTAGACTGGATTTGCATTTGTTCTGGTTTTTATTTCTAAATTCATTGTTTTTGCTCTTCACAAAATACATACAAAGGTTTTCTTGAAATGTGGTTTACAGAGGGCTTTAAAGGACAGAATCATTGAAGACTGATTAGATTAAGTCACCCTTCCATGCATGCATGGGTACAAGTAAGGTTGGACAGATAGCTGTGAGCAGAGGAGGACAGTTCTGGAGAGAGCAAAATATTCCTTGTCATTCCAGCCAGATATCCTCCATTCTGCTTACATGGCGATGCACCACAATGACGCATATACAAAAAAATGAGATTATCTAAGATGTGTCTGGAGAGATCCACAAGTTTCTCATATCTGTCATCTTTAACATTCCCTTCAAAATTCTAGTCAGATTTAAAAAATAAAAAAACCCTCACAGGTCATTCAGGCTGCTTTTGTTATACAAGAGAAGCATCTTGTATAACACTTTTTCTATTTAAAATGGAAGTTTAGGATTTCATTAATTCTGATTTTCATCCCTGATACCTTCCTCTGAAGTTGTCTTTCTGCAAGTCAGACTCAAAGTGACACTAGTGTCCCATGCACTGAAATAAAAAGAAAGTGGTTTCCCTAGCAACAATATCGACACAAAAGCTCTCATGATTTTCTCTCTCATTCCTGTGTGTCTTCTTAATGGCTGGAATAATCCAAATAGCAGAGAAAAGCAACATGCATCTGATCTTAATGAACTATAATGGCTAGAGACAGCATGAAAGCAAGCAAAGGTATCTGTGCTATTTATAAACTAGTGGATTGGATGACTCAGATGCACCAGCATTTGGAATTATTCATATTATTTTCAGTGAGTCATTTAAGGAGGTACTTTATTGTGTCAGGCTGTGTGCAAAATATTCTTACACTTAATTTTTACCAACAGTTTGATCTGATACCTGTAATATATAGGAGATTAAGAGAAGCATGGGTCAAACCTTCAATACCATCAAGAGATGGGGAAAAAAGCAGCAGTTAATTAACGGACTGTAGAATGGAGTGGCCATTTGGATCCAATGCTCTGAAGAAAACTCAGACCAGTTTGTGTCTGGTTGGCCCTCAGTTGAATTCTCCCCAGACCTGTTACCCAGGAACCAGTTTTGACTATTTTGAGTTTCTCTTAACACTTCAGCTCATCCTACAACAGTCATTCTGTCTGCAGATGGATTTTTTCCATGGCTGTGAATGTTGTGGAAAATATAAGGGAAACAAAATGAGAAAAAGAGATTGTAATTGTTTGGATGGAGTTAGTCTGTTGTTGTCATTTAGCAGTCACACCATCTTTTCAGCAGTTACAGATTAGTGTCACCTGCTATAAGATGTCTCATCCTGTACAGCTATATGTATCTTTGATGTAAGTATAGCTGATGAGGACTGTTTCTTCCTCATATTTCTGTGAGAACACGTACCACACTGGGGATGCTAACAATGGATGTGGTCTTCACAGCTACTTTTACGCCAACCTATTTTTCATCATTGTTTCCGAGAATATCCATCTAAAGAACAAAATAATACTATAATTTGTGGAAAGGAAACCCTCTCTAACTCCAGCCATGACTAATTATCAAAGTTGAATCCAGCGTCTGGCCACTAGATGCTGGATTAAAACAAAGACCTCAAGGTTACCAACTATAGAAAGTGGAAACATTGGTCTACAACAAAGCAGAAAACAGAGCAGTCCCAAATATTCCGTAGTTTAGTTCTACAGTTGCAAGCTAGAGGCATTTGACACACAGCCAAATACTTGTCTGAGTTTTTATGTGATAAGCAATGTGTAATTAACAAAATTCTTTGCTGGTTCTTCTGGGACTGAGAGAACATCTAACTATCATTAGCATTCACTGGATGCCAAGACCAAATGTATAAATATTACGTTATTGAAATGTGAATATAAATGAAAAATGAAGTATGTGGAACCAGAGCACAACGTGAACCTAGAAACAATTGGGAATGTCAGAAATGGGGGAAAAAAAGATTCATTTGCTGCAATAGGAAGTTCATTGTTATCAATAGCAGAGGCTGACACTGAATTTTGTAACTGCAATCTACTTCACTGGGTGGGACTGGGCAATTGATAACAACATCTGAGCTTAGGTGTCAACCTTTAATGTATAAACTCCCAGGATATACAGCGGAGATCAGAATTACAATCCAGTTGACTAAGTGCAAGTGTCCTCTGCAGCTTTGGACTCAGTAAGATACCTGGGACGTTCACACAAGACTGGAAGATTTGAAACAGGACCTGCAGGAGAGTGCCCTTCTGCAACAGCAGCTGAAAGTCCAGTAAGATACACATGGTTGGCTTATACATGTTTGGATCAGGAACGCACATATGATGCAACCCTCCATTGCTCCTATTTACCATGCATTGTCGTCCATGTGAAGCCATCTCAGAGCACGCAAACTGTACTGATGTTTCTGATGAAACTAACACAGAAGATGTCCTTTGGCCACCAAACTGTGTTCAACGTGCAGGACCAGAATGGAGTATAACCTGCAGGATGTATGCAGTGCAGGCACTGGGACCGCAGCACATATGTGTTTCTTGTTACAGATCTGCTTTTATGTTATCATACTACCTGCTAGTGCAAAGACAGTCTACATTTTTCCAAATGATACTAAACACCTTTGCTTAAGCAACTGAAATTCCCTGGCCTGACTCTGTCTGCGGAGATGAGGGAGTGATTCGGTTCAGCCTGAAGTTGACATCTAGTGGCTGATCAGCTAAATCCCTCTCCAGGCTCACTTTGGCTAATTAACTGGATCCCATTAACTGACAGCGGTGGGACATCAGACTCCTAGATACAAGTAAGTGTCTTAGCACTGAACTGACTCCCGCCCTTTGTGTCAGCATCACAAAATCTTTTAGGGACAGTAGTTTTGTTACCATCCCCAGCAAAGATAACTAGAAACTATAGTCTTCCTAGACAAATGCTCTGTTGGCAATGGTTGAAATGGTGTGGGTGATCTTGGATATCTGGTAGATTAAGCAGAGCTCTTTGATGTTCTTGTCTATACTATCCAATATCCAATATCCTTCAAAAGCTCGACACTAAATATCGAAAGAAAACCTAAACAAAACATCAAGTAGTACTGAAACGTTTAATTAAAAGAGAACAAATTGCAGCTAACACACAAACAAGAGACACAGGGGCAGGTTAGTGCCTATGAAAACCAAATTTCTGTTATTTGTAGCCAGATGTTAGCTTCTGCTGTGATTTTTCATTTTAGCTTAAGTTAAGAATTTTAATTCATAACACTAATCAAAAGCTGTTCAAATCTTGTATAAAATGTAAATAACACTTGTTCACCATGTGACACTAAGATGAGTCTTGTAAAATAAAAAAATAAAAATTACCATTTTTTAATCAGAATTACAGATGGAAAATATTTACTTTTTTCTTAAAGCTGGGTTCTGGATACACTTAGGATAATAATTCCCCCAAATTATTTTCTCGGTCAGTGCTTTAGTTTACTTTTGATTTCCTAAATGAGAAGTTTTCTGCTGCTTTTCAAAAACATTCTACAATCCAAAGGGTTTTGCTGGCAGAAATTAACCCTCTGAGCTAGATAAAATCCTTCCTTTTTAAACTTAATCTGGCTATTCTACCAATGCTGCTCACAACATCCTAAATAACCTCTCGTCCTTGCTGACATTTGCACATTTCAAGTATTTGAGAGCATGTCTTGCAACCAATTTTTCATCATAGGTATATAGATTATTTCATAATGCTGGTCTCTCTGGACTCGATTAAAAATTAAATTGAATAAACACATAAATACTCTGTGTAATCAGGTAAAATTCCCAATCTACTTTATCCACACTGCTTACAGCTTATTCCTTTCTCTGGATTTGTTTCCCAAATAATATTGTAAACCTTAACTTGAATGCAAACTTTAAACAGCATTCAACAAAAAATCTTCTAAATCACCGTGGCACTTCTAAGATTTTTGCCACAAGTATTTTCAATCATTTTAAGTTCTGGTCATTTTTAACCTAAAGTAACTGGATTCAAAAGTTAGGATAAATCTTCAGAAATTATATCATTACTTTAGTTAATGCTGAGATAATTGATAACAGAACTGCTTAACACCAGAGACGTGACTCCCAATACAGGATCCTAAGTTTTGACAGGCTCCTGTAATAATAAAAAACTCTGAGGATATGAAAGTATATGACAAAATTTATGACCCCCATTAAGTGTTTGCTGGAGACAGTAAAGACTTTCTCCTAAGCACTTGTGGAAAGATTTTGTTTCCCCACTATACTAATATTCCATAATCATGTAAAGTAAAAAACCCCAAACAATATGATTATAAAGATGTGTCCTTTCATTTTACCGTTTCTCAGATTTACTCATTCTTACCACTTGAGCATTTTGTGTGGTTAACTAGTTTGTGAATAAGTTAATTTCAGGGATACTAAAATTCTGAGCTATGATCAGTGATTTGATGTGAACAGGGAGGTCACGTGTTCTGGGTTATGAAAGGAATAATAAAAAACAAAATCCTAAATGGAGAAAAATCACAGAACAGCATGTTTATGGAAACACTGCAACAAATATTCACATTGATTGTTGATGTATCTGCTGATATCTAAATACCCAGAACACAGAATAAACCATAAGAGAATCAATAAAATGAGAGTACAAAGAAGTAGTGTAGTAGAGTGAAGGGATATTTCAATTTCCAAAGTAATAATTTTGAAATAGATGTCATATTTACTGTGTTTTCATTTCTTAACACCATTTATTTCAAACCCACAGATTAAATAGAATGCATTAAGATAATTTTTTATAACTACCAAAATTTAATTTTAACTGATAATGGAACACAAATCAGCACCTTCTGATTTAGGCTTTTCCAGGTTCATTAACTGACCTGGATGAATACATCATAGCTTTACATTTGGATAGCATGGTGATTTTTTAAGTGACTTTAAGATGGGAAAATAAAAGCTCTAATATCCAAACATCTAAATCCATCTCATCAGTAACTTTCACGTTTAACTACTTTTTTAGCCTTATGGTAGCCATTTCCTTCTGGCAATAAGATGCTTCTAGTCATATATTTTTCACATTATTTCACGCAGACTGCATTCAGGTTTATTTCTCAAAACTGTAAGTTATCTTATATGCCACAAATTTTACATCTATAGTGTCATTATACATTCAGCAAATCTATACTCCATGATCTGATTTCTAAACACTCAATCTATTCCTTGTTGGAATGGGCATCTTAAGTGTAAGGCACTGTGAAAACCTAAGTATTGATTTTGGAATTAATATTAAGCCCAGCTGGCAACAAAGCATCACGAAGCCGCTCGCTCACCTCTCCCCCCGTTGGTGGGATGAGGAGAAAATATAAAGAAAAGCTTGTGGGTCAACACAAGGACAAGGCGGGATCATGCACTGATTATGGTCACAGGCAAAAGACAGGCTCAGCTTGGGGAAAAAACAAAATCAGTTTAATTTACTACCAAACAAATCAAAACAGGATAATGGGAAGTAAACACAAACCTTAAAAAAAACCTTCCCCCCATCCCTCCCTCCTTCCCGCCTCAGCTCCACTCCTGAATTCTCTCCCTCCTCCCCCCTGGCGGCGCAGAGGGATGGGGAATGGGGGTTGGGGTCAGTTCCTCACACCTTGTCTCTGCCGCTCCTTCCTCCTCAGGGGGAGGACTCC
>JAVJGG010000005.1:12770532-12805875 GCA_035590195.1 Aviceda cuculoides | reverse complement strand
CATCAACCTCCTCCCCTCCTTCCTCACTGACCTCGGGATCTGCAGAGGGGTTCCTCTCACATCCCAATCCCCTACTCGCTGCAGGTTCCCCCTCTTAAATCTGTTCTCCCAGAGGCGATACCACCATCACTGACAGGCTCGGCCTGGGCCAGAGGCGGATCCGAGTTGGAGCTGGGGAAGCTTCGAGCAGCTTCTCACAGGAGCCGGCCCTGTGGCCCCCTCTCCCGCTACCAAGAAAAATGTGCCATACAAACCCAACACAATATTTTAAACATGTATAGAATAAATTTGAATTCTCTCATGATTTTTTTAACATTTTTATCGAAAGTATCAGCTAAATGATGTGTGACAACTTTGCACCAGTAAAAAGATGACCAGAGAAAGACACTTTCCATTAATGACTGTAACTGCTCCAGTATGAGACACACTTGGGAAGCCTTATTATACTGGCGATGCAATTCCCCCTTATGACTCAAACGTTAAACTATGGATATGAATCTCCTGAATGAGACTCCTGTGAATCTCCTGAGAACCAAATCCCACATGCCCACTCAGTTGTCCAGTTGTGTTCACTAACACAAATTTTCTTTGCATACTTAAAAAATGCATTGTTTTAAAAAAAAGCCTTTGGTTCTTTAACTATGGTATATATATATATATAATTAGTTAATTAGCTAGGACTTTAACCAGTTTATTGGATTAAGGAACAGTGACTATGAAATTATGAAAGGCAATACACAAATTTTTCTAGTTTTAGATGTTGTACTCTAGATGATAAAAAATTCAACAACTATTCTTCTTAATTATCCAAAACACAGCACATGCCCCTATACTCTCCTCAGAACAGGCAGAGGAAGATCACCCAGATTTCTTAGTTTTTTCTTTAGTTGTGACATAAATGTGGACTAATCAGAATTTTTGTCACAGTAACTTGATTGAGAGTGTGAAAAAATATCCCTCACAGCCCTCTCAACTATCACGACTGCATTGGCAAAAGCAGTCTGGACATATTTATACTAGCAAAATAGTATATTTTGGACTGGACATATTTATACTAGCAAAGAAGGCCTTTTGTTAGGATACTTTATCTTACTCAAGGAACCAGTGGGAGTTCTGTCCTTATAAAACCTCTCTTGCTAACATAAGCTACATCTTCTCAAAAATGTTTTGCTGATTTGAATATATCAGCAAATACATTTCAGTGTAAGAAGTCTTTAGCTCAATAAACAATTAATACAATTCAAGCCTTAATGCTTTTACTGTATAAATTAATTAAAATTAACTTATATCATTATAAGTTATGATTCATGATAGAAAAAATATTACCTCCTATTCAACCAAAGTTTTAATCAAACTCCTGACATTTTCAAAAGTATTGTACATATCTCACAATTAAGTGTTTCATGTCCTTCAGATACACTATTTTTTATCTTGTCTCTTTCATAAGAAAGTTTTTCTAATATGGAAAGTCCTTTTTGGAATCTTCCAGGTTACAAGTAGTCAAAAAAAATAAAAAGCATATCAGGAAAGAATAACATCAGAATACATGCACTGATTCTAGGAATACTTGGAAAGGATTTAGGAATAGTTTAGTAATAGGCTGAACAAATTACAAGTCAGAATGCAGGGTGGGAGAAATCAGGGAGGAATATGATCATTATGTCTTTTAGGAGGGTCAAACCCAGATTAAGAAGAGAAATTATTTAAAATGGCCTCAGTGGATACAAACAGGAACAGTGGCTTGATACACAAAAGGAAATCTCCAGTCGAGTATCAGGAAGCATTTTCTCACTGTTAGGATGTTAGATTACAGGGCTGTCTCCCAAGGGAGGTGGTGCAAGGAGCTTCACTGTACGAGTCATTTAAAATTAGACTGAAACAAAGCACCTGCATATACCGCAGGCAACATAGCTCCGTTGGCAGGCAGACAACCTCAATGACCTGACAAGTCTTAACCAGCTCTCCTTTCTATTATTGCATTTAATTTTAGTCTGTTCATATTAAGGAAAATGAGAAAAAATAGCATTCTGTGAAGGACTCATATTTGTTTCCTCAAGTGACTGATTACAAATGAAAAATATGTAAATTATCATAAATATTCAGACATCTGATAGGTAAAACTAATGATTAACTGAACTATTCTCTGCTTTGTGTTATTATTTAGGAAGTTGTTTTAAAGCATTCCCCCTCTCCCCCTACCAAAATAACGAATTCTCCTTGCCAGAAGGTGAGCCAGCCAGGGGTAATCAAATACATAAACAAGATTTAGTTATACCTGGAATGATTATGGTTAGAGCATTTATTTTTGGGCTCCTACTGCTTGAAATATCTACCTTTGCAGACACTCCTTGAGCAATGCCAAAGCAAAAATGGTAGCAGCAGAAAGGAGGATAATACTGGTAGAAACCATTCATGTCTGAACAGCAAGACATCCTAAATTTGCTCCCCTGAGTTTTTCAGCATGTGTTTCAGAGGACTGAATATCTGATTTGCTTTTCCTTCAATTCCAGCCGTCATGGGCTCAACAGAGAAAGAAGATGTAGCATGAAGTTTTGGGCGAATTTACAGGAAAACAACACAGGGAACAAGTTGATAACTTTCTTAATCCACTTCTGCTATTGAAATTCACTCTCCTCTTTATTATTCTTTATAGTTATTTTCCATGATTGAAAAGGAATTAACATATCTGTAATTATATGTTACACAATGCGGGGGCAAAAATGTAGAATGGCAAAGAAGAGTTCAGTGTTCTCAAAACAGGGATAACAGGTACCCTCCACTGCAGAAAACCAGTGCTGGACCTCTTGGACCAGTAATGAGTATATTTAATGCATTTATCAAATTATATGTTTGAAGAATAGCAAATAAAATATCAATCTTTAGAAAAGAAGGGAAAATATCAAAGAACACACTGGCCCATTATTCTGACCTCAAAACCATGCAGAGCTTTAAAATACACCTTGAAGAAGAGACATGGTAAACTGATCTCTCTTCAGTCTGAGAATTTTACTTGGACCCATGTATAGGATGACACTAAAATAACACAGTTCCTTCAGCTTAGCAGAACAAGGATGAGGCAGAAGACAAAGATGCTACATTCGTAACTGGTGATGTAAGAGTGAAATGAAAAATTAATTGGTACTTAAACATAATTTTTAATGCCATTTCAGACATTGTAGGCTATCCTGCCTAGCCTCTAGAAGCTGTTCCAGAAAAGTGCAAATCTTACAGGTTGTGTGTAGTATCTTTCAGTCCCACATGGGAACTATGATAAATATCATTCATACCCAAGGGTATCTAAAAAATGCAAAGGACAACTAAGTTTAGGCCCTCAATTTGCTACCAAAGCAAGGAGTCATGTAATGAAAATCCACTACTGACATAAAAGTGAATGGTGTGAGCTTATAAGGAACAGAGCCCAGAAATTAGGGATAATTTTCTATGTAGAAGAGGAGTGATGTTCTAGAGCAGTACTTTCATATTAAATAAGGACAAGATATTCTATGATTGTGAGATAAATCTTGATAAGTTTACAACAGCAAAAGCCTGGAATCTGTTTCTTAGTAAGAACCTAATGATGCAGAATGAGGGAGGAGGCTCTTGTAGCCAAAGCATTCAACCAGAGGCATACAATGCGTGCCAACAGGATGGCCAAACTGAGAGCTTTAAACTAGGAATTACAGGAGAGGTAGAGATTCCTCAGCAAGCGAGCAAGTTGTGGATGGGATAGGCAAGCTAAGAGCCAGGGGAGATAGGAACAGAAGGGACATAGTGATCAACAAAACAATGCTGAAGTGGAATCACTTTAAGCGGAACAATCTTGTGGCGAAAGCTCTTGAGATTGTTCTAGTGAATGAGCATGCCTGGGTGCCTCTCTGAAATACTTTGACGCTAATGGACACAGCATGGGAAACCAACAGGAGGAATTAGAAGTCTATGTGCAGTTACAGTCATTGAGCTAATGGACACATGATGGGATAACTCACACAACTAGATTTCTGCAATGGTTGGATACAAGCCCTTTTGGAAACACGGGCTGGGAAGGCGAGGAGAGCACATTGACCTTTTTGTGAGACTGCAGCTGGAATGCCTGGAGCTTTGCCTGAGGACAATGTACTGGTGCATTGGGTTATTCTTCCCCAGGTGCAAGGCTTTGCATTTCCTTTTGCTGAACTTCATGATTTTCCTCTCGGACTAATTCTCCAGCCTGTCCAGGTCCATCTGAATGGCAGCACAACCATCTGGTGTATCAGCCACTCCCAGTTTTGTACCATCTGCGAACTTGCTGAGGGTGCACTGTCCCATTATCCAGATCATTAATGAAGATGTTCAAGGAACAGTATTGGCCCCAGTATCAACCCCTGGGATACACTACTAGTGGCTTGCCTCCTACTCGATCACAACCCTCTGGACCTGGCTGTTCAGCCAGTTTTCAATCCACCATACTGTTCACTTATCTAATCCATATTTTTTCAGATTATTTATGAAGGTGTTGTCAGAAATAGCATCAAAAGTTTTACTAAAGCCCAGCTAGAAATTGGCTGCCCTCTTCTCATTCACAAAGCTGGTCACCAGATGATCTGAAGAAGCACCTTCCAACCTAAATAATTCTCTGAGTCTGTGATCTTGAGGATGACCATTTAATAGTCTGTGCCAGACAAGAAGAGTAGACAGACTGTGGCAATCTGTCCATCAGATAGCAGATAGACACTGTAATGTCAAAGTGGTTGGCACCGAGTAGTATCAGGTTTACTGATACGAATAAACCTGGAACCTGACCCCTACCTGTCAAGCTTCTTTTGCAGTCCTAGGGAATTTCAGAGCTGACTTCCTCTAAATTTATGCTCATCAGGGCTACCGATGAAAATGGTAGCTCATTTCTGTATCTGTACCCAGTAGCCTAAAACACTGATTCATTTCACTGTCCTCAGATCATCAGCCCTTGGAGTACAGTCCCTGTTCTGCTAAGGGCCTCTTCTGGGATGCTAAACAGGTCTTCAGCTGTATAGGAGCATTCACCTCATCTACTTAACTCGTTCAGTACATGCCCTGTAATTTAGTGCACCTAAAGTTAAGAACTGAAATTCTCAATATAGAGAATGGAGAGAATTGAATGCCTCTAGGGGGTGATTAAGAGCATTAAGCTAAACACTTAACGTTACATAGTATGAATAACCTCTCAATCACATCTTGTTTTTCCTGGTGAATTCCTGCTTCATTCACACAATGAAAATGTACAGAATGAGAAAGTTCAGTGAGAAAGGTGGGTATTCAATATTTTTTTTTATCAAATGCTGTGTGTCTTCATAACACATATCATGCAAACTTTTGCAGTTGATAAAGTAGAGGTGCTGTGGAGAATTTTTTCATTCCCTAATCAAAAAACACAAATAAAGCATTGAAAGTAGCTGGTTTGTTTTACCTTCTTTTGCCTTGATGACTTACGTGGAACGGCACTTCTGAAACTAAATGCTATCTATCTCACAAACCAATGTATTACTAAGCACCCTGAGAATGAGGAGTGGAAAGAATGAGATAAAGCAGCAAAGGAAAGTAATTATTCTGTAAGTTGCAGTTCAGCTGCATGAAGACCACTATAAAAATATATTGCTACACTTTGCACAACCCTTTTTTCATATAAAGATTATACTGACAAACTGAAAAGTTATGACAGTGCTGAAAACAGTGGAAACTGCAGCCTGTAATTAAAACAACAAAACAAAGCACTGTTCCCCCCCGCCCCTTTTTTACATACACTAACAGCATTCTGTAAGAACAATGCATTTTTAAGGGGAAAAAACTGCCTCAAAAACTTTACTGTCTATATAATGTAGTTTTATTCCTGAATCTTGCTTATCTAATCACATTGCCACACTTCAAAAAAAAGGGTCTCTTGAGTTCATACTAGCTGTTGCTGTTGGAAGACACTATATAAAAATTAGGCTATGTATAAGCCATGTGCCATTAAGGTAAAAACTCTGAACACATGCTCCATATACATAAGATGAGGAGCTGATGAAACATTGAAAAACCAGAATGATTTTCCTAAGACATCATCCTTTAATCTTATGCCTGGAGTGACTTTCTTTTTTCCCCCCATGTGACTTTCACTGAGAAAATCACTAGTACCAAGAGTCAAAAATAGTTTCGGGTGCAGTAAATTACTCATAACTGATAAAAACAAAAAAGCATACAGAATTTAGGTAGAAACTGCTTAAAGCCCAGAAAGTCACAGATGCAGGCTCTGCTCCAGCTGAGTCAATCTAAGCCTCAATGTAGAAGATAACACCATCTTTTAACCTCACAGCTCCTAAAAAATCTTTCTCCTTGTTTCTCTGAGCTTGTACTACACAGCAAGGCAAGAGGGTTACTCAGCCGTAGTCAGCTTAGCCTCCTCATGACACAAAGCACCTCCTGTTGACTGTGTTCCTGTTAGAGATTTCTGTCTCACCCTTAAGCACAATCCCAGTAAGGAAAAGGCAACAGCCCCATCCCTCCTATGGATGGCAAAACAACATCTTTATTTTACCTTAATCAACCAAGTGTACTCTCTTCACCTCCAGGTTCCATTAGCTGTAAGAACCCACCCTGACATTGACAGTAACCCCACAATGTGCGGGTTGCAACAAGGCAGCAAAGGCTGGGGGCTGATACTGCAAAGGCACTGCCAGGTGAGGTTATGAAGGGAATTTGTTAAATAGTGTTATAGGGGAATTCCTTCACTTTGATTTGCTTCCTTTCTCTTTACAGCTAAATTTCACCACTGAGCACATAATCATGCATGTCTTCATACCATTTATCTCCTTTCATATTTTTTATAGCTGAATCAGTCAGAGTTTTAACTGGAATTTTCATTGATCAAGAGATTTTTATCCTGTCTGAGACAGCGAAGTAGAGGTTCTCCAAAGATAGTAACCATTTCAGTAGCCTACAGGAGATTTTATTTCTATTTCTTTTAGCTGCAGAGTTTTTATGCTCAGCCAACTAGTATCCAAATACAGCTGGGAAAAATATGACAATGAAACACATGCTAGGGATTACCAATACAACTACTTGCAACCAAAATCTCCACATGGAGATTAGACAGATTTTTTTCCCAAGGACTCTCAATTGTGAAGTTAGAACTTTTGGTTAGGCTTTTGGTTAGGTCTAACTCATAAAGCAAACTTCTGTCTGACATATCCCAAGTGTCAGCTTGGTGAGGAGGATACTGCTTCCCTTGGCACACTCTCTGTCTATCTGTCGCAAGTGAAGAGCTCCTCGAAACAGTGCAGGGTCTGCTCCACAGCCTACATCCTCTGCAGTGGGGTCTCTAACAGGCCTTGCATATACTGGGCAAGGGAGGAGGAAATACTTGCACCTTCCCTCTTGTCTCTGTTATAAAAGTCTTTAAAACTTTATCACAGAAAACTGTTAATGGGATATTTTGTGATAGTAAGCAGCCTGTGTAGCCTACTGTAATATTAAAAAGGTAAACTAGCTTGCTTTAGAATAATCCTTTTGGGGTTATTGTGAACCAGACTGAATATAGTTCTCTTTAAGAGAACGTGTTAAAAATGCTGCTGATAAAATTGTTCCATATCAGACACTGTGCTTTAAGTTTTTTAGGTGGGAATCAACTCTCTTAGTGAAGTTTTAAGCTGTGAAATCATTCAGCTTCTCCATTTGTATGTGGTTAAACTAATATAACATATTTCTTGTTAAATGGGGCAAGAAGGCAGCTGTGAGCTACACCTTCCTGGATCTTCCCAGTGATGGGACCTTCCACCTCCCTAGAGTCAGAGGACACTGCACTCCCAGTCATAAGGGCCATTCAATCACCACTATATTTGCCTCCCTTTCTGAACACTCATTCTGCCACTTTTGGCTAATTTACCAGCACCCTTTTTTTCATCATAGCACCCACCTCTCCTCCCTTCCTCACTTACTTTCTATACAAGCTCCACCTTCCCACCTGCATAACTCCTCACTCAATTCAGCATTTGCTTTCACCTTTCTTGTTCTTGCTAGCACCAGCTCTTACAAAATCTCTTTGTATCTGCCTGTTGTTCCTGACATGCCCTCAGGAAGAACTATTTATATCCATACTATGATGTCACCAACTTTATGATTTCATAGAATCACAGAACAGTGGAAGTTGGAAGGGACCTCCAGAGGTCATCTCATCAAACCTCCCTGCTCAAGCAGGGTCACCTGAAGCAGGTTGCCCAGGACTATGTCCAGACTGCTTTTGAATATCTCTAAAGATGGAGACTCCACAATTTCTCTAGACAACCTGTGCCAATGCTTAGTCACTCTCACAGTAAAAAAGTGTTTTCTGATATTCAGATGGAACCTGTGTTTCTGTTTGTGCCTATTGCCTCTTCAATACCTCTCTTTCTTTACCTCTTTCACACCTCTTGCATTGCTCTCTAAGTGTTCCTATGTACAGTCATGACAGCATTCAAATCGCTGGTCCATGGAGACCCACTGCTTGACATTCAGCTGCTTTCCCTACTGACTGCTTTCATCTGTTGTCCTTCATCTCATGCTGTGATCGTAAATTCCCAAGGGAAAGGTCTCTCTTTTTTTCTCTGCTTCTGCAGCACCCAGCCAATGGTCCCTGGTCTATGCGTGGGGCTCTCTGACACCATGTAAATACAAATAGCAACAAGAAATAACATCAATTTGGTTCTTTCATTTGAAGCTGCTATAACCTCTATGTTTATTAGGGGACAGCATTCATATGCACAGAACACAAAGGGAGAACTGTATCATTCACCTACAATCTACCTCAGTGTCTGTGGAAGACCCTGCAAATGTGTCTATCCATGGACACAAAGAGTATTTGATTCCCTGCCGCCAATTTGAAAGTTCATTATTCTTATCAGGCACATCACTATGCAACTCAGAAGGACTTAAAGATTTTTTATTTTTTTTTTTAATTGTAGACTTTTCTCCTGGAGTCCTGAATTCAGTGATAGAGTACGTAACATAATTTGGGGGTGAACTAAGATCAAAGCAAGATTTTTGTCTTTGCATTCCTCTGATCTTCAGCAGCCTTGAGGATGCTCTAAACTAGGTCAGATATCAACATGCTGTGGTCATGGCTAAGTCACATCCTATCTCTTCCCGGTGATGACTGAGGTAGCTTAGACTTGCACTTAAATGAGTCTGGAAAGGTAAATCTAAATCCTGAGAAGCCATTCAGTTTGCAGATGCTGTGTCACCTCTCCTGCACCACTTTCAGTGCTGGTGCACTGACTATATTGCATTTTCCTTAGGCTGGGACTGGCTTCTTCTGCATCAGTAGGATCTTTTAAAGCTTATTCTGTATTCTTGGCTATTTTTTTCTGTACACGCACAACATAAAATAACTGTATATGTAGGTCACCAACTGGGCTACTATATTTCATTGTCTACCAGCATATTTGACCTTGATTTCTGATTGTATCATCTCCATTACTTTTACTGGAAATACAAGGTGAGCCTTCCATTGGCCAAAAACCCTTGTAGATCTATTTATTCTTTCAATTACATAAAGTAAAACACAGAGTAATTATTTCTGAAAAGAATGCAAAGCCAATATATGGATTTCCCTACACTTGAAAGGTTTTGTTTGTTTGTTTTCAATATCTTTAGGGTTTTTTGTTTTGTTTTGTTTTTAATCAGAAACTGCCTTCCTTTGAAACACAAACACTTCTTTTAGTGCTTGGGTTTTGTTGGTCTTTTATCTTGTTTTAATTAGCTCACTTGGGAAGTAATGTAACTCTATTGCAGAAAAAGCTGTATCAGTAGCTGAATCCTTCTTTTCAATTAACCATACAAATCCAGACCCTCTTCCCACACGTATACTGCATTATTCCACGCTTGGCACAACCTGCTTCTCTCAATGTCCTTCATTATGTTAAGGTCATCTTGACAGGAAGCAGCCCGTTCCCTTGTTTTGTGCCAGCAGGCAGCAAGATGCGCACTTTTGTTCACCTGTCTGGACTCCACCAGCCATGGCCACGTAGTTGCATGCAGTACTGCAAAGTGTCCCAGAATACCTTGCTATTGAAACAGAGTAATCAAAGTGAGATTAATAAAAGTCAAAGTGAGATTTCAAAAACCCACAACTCTTCCCAAGGCCATAAAAAGGAATTTTTTTATGCCTTGCTGCAAATCAATTTCTGCTGAAAGAATAGGAATACAGAAACTACAACCCAAGCCTTGCTAGTATAGAGAAGCCTTACACTGGTTTTATGGGACATTGTGCAAACAAGGGAAGACTGTAAAGGGTCAGTTTTGCTCCCACACAACTCCTTGCTATAGGTGTGTCAGGAAGGCAGAAGCACAAACAGGCAACCAAGGAGAAATAGCGAAAAGTTTCCTGGATACACAGGGCAGAATTAGGAAGGTCAAAGAGCAGCTATAGTTAAAATTGCTGAAGGACATCAAGGGCAACAGCAAAGGTTTCTACAGCCACAGCAGCAACAAAAGGAAGACTGGGGAGAACGTGGGCCTGCTGCCCAATGTGGTTGGTGACCAAGTGATGGAAAGCATGGAAAAGGACAACTTGTTGAAGGACTCAATGTCTTCACTTCCTCAGCCTTTACTGGCAAAGTCTGCTGCTCACTTCCAGACCTTACAGGTCTTAGTAGCAATGTACTACCCATGGTACAGAAGGATCAAATTAGGTACAAATTAGGTCAGCTGGACATATGCAAGTCCATAGGACTGGACAGGATGCATCTGAAGGTGCTGGGAAGCTGGCTTGATATTATTTTGAGATCATTCTCTATCATGTTTGAAAAGCTGTGGTGATTAAGGGAGTAAAGACTAGAGAAGGCACTTGTTAAAACCATCTTCAAAAAAGCCAAGAGGGATTTAGGGAACATACTCAGAAAAAAAATAATCCTTTGATTCATAGGAAGATGTTAATAGGAAGGTATTATGGAAGTTTCAGTATACCTTGTCTTTAGTAAATAAAGCTGCTTCAATATTTTTGGAAAACTCTGAGGTTGACAAAATGGAAAGACTTGTAGCAATGGGTATTTTCTCTATCTGTATTAGGAAGAACCTCCCAAACACTTTTTGGACTGCAGTTTGTGATATTCAGCAGAATACTATTTGCTACAGGAAGATGATCATTTCTCATCTGAAGCCGAATAATGAGGAATATCACAAGTAAGAATGTGTAGTATCCAAGAGGATATAAAATCCAGAGGAACTTCATAAACAGATAACAACATGATAATTGCATGTTAGCTGGATATGATATAACAAATATTGTGTCTTTCCAGTAATGCATGAAAAAATTGAGATCTCTGTAACTGAGCAATGTAGCTGAACTTTTCTCCAGAGCAATAACATGTCACTTGGACTTGTAATTGGAGATTATAAATTTGTTACCATCTTTTGTAATAACTACATATAAATGTGCCTTATCACTGTGATAGCCTGATAGCTCAGGCTGTACAGAGTTTGACAGTGTTTTTCTAATACAATCTGCATTTAAACTAAACCAGCACAATACATACTGCAGTCGAAGTTCAGTTAGAAACGTATCTGAAATGCACACATTAACTGGTTGTGATCTGTTTTATAAAAAAACCCCACAGTCAAAACCTAGTGTGTCACATAGACAGCATTAATAAATACTATACTGAAGCAGACCATACTATACTACGGCCTTTAATTAATCCCTCTACTAGTGCAGGAATATTTCTACTAATAACTACTTTTAAACTTCCTAAGAGATGAAACTTGGATCTCCACCTCTGGAGGTTATTCTAACTTTTAAATCACATTGGTTTGAGAAAATTTGTTCCCAACATTAAATCCAAATGTTCATCTTTTGCAGAATCATCACATTAGCCCTGGTTACTTATTTGCTTAACTTTGAGTTATCTTTATTCATCCATTGGGTTCACATATTTTAAATTCTCTGAGCTTCTCAATCATTACTCAACAAAGCTCTATCTGATGAGTTCTCTGAATTTATTCCCTACAGCTCTCCTGGTAATCTGCATTACTTTTGTCTGGACACTTCAGTTTTGACTGCACAAAACTGTAAAGAATAGGGCATGTCTTGGGCTGAGCTGACACACGGTCAACCCAGCTCAGAAAAAAGCATGAAGGCAAAGGTCATTTCTTGATTTCTCTGCAGCCCAGATCCTCTTGGTACTTATCTGGTATAGCTACAAAGTAAAGAACATTGACAGTGGTTTCAGTGAGCCTGTTTGAGCAGAAAGGGTTTCTGGGGCACACAGACCCATATAACTTGTGCTGTGTGGCACCTGGTCCTGCTCTACATCCTTGGAACACACATGAGCAAAGAAAATTGTTGTGTGGCTGGGGAACATATGTCCATCTGATTCCCTTATCAAAATTACCGGATGATGTAATTTAAAGCAGCCCTGAGCTAACAGTAAGTTGCTGCTTGTGGTAGCCGCGGAATCTCAACAGAACACAAATTAGATGAATTGAATGTCCATGTACACTTCTGCTGAGCTACATTGCACCAGCCAGCAGAATTATGGGTTCTACCAAGCCATATGTGACAGTGGCTAGTCTCTGACCTCGTCCCTGACACCACTGGTTGAAAGAAGCACTGCTCATTGACTCAGGGAGAGCACCAGCCAGCACCCTGGGATGGTCAGAAACACTGCTCTGGCCACCTAGCACCCTCTACTTAGGTAGCAGAGCTGTCTGACAGGCCAGGCAGGGAGTTCAGTCTAGCAGCTGACTGCATCACAGCTCAGTCAGGTGCATCCCAATCACAGCCTACTCAACCCACGCACAGATCAAGTCTATCCATGGCCATCCTTGGTACAACCATCTACTGGGTGGGAGATGTGAGCAGAAAGATGCTTCTGGAGACAGAGACAATTGCAATAGCTGTTGGTTTTCTTTCAGCTGAACTCTGTTAGAAGCTGTGGGGAGCCAGTAATCTCTCTGATTTCTCTGGAAGTCCACAGGATGAAGAAGCCATCACGTCTTGGCATCAGGATGCTGTCTGTTTAAAGGCAGAATGGTCCCCCTCTTCTAATTTCACACATAAACCTATAGTCACATAAGCTTCTATTTCCTGGATGCCTGCAGGAGAGGGTTTGACCTATACTGACACATGGGTCCCAGGCACCACTTGTTCTTGCTACATTATAATGAACATCTGGATATGATCTTTTCTTATTGCTTGCATCCTTGCAGCAGGCCAAAACTGACCATATCTTCAATATTTCTGAAAGAATAGTATTTGCCTATTGATATGGCAGGCAGCCTCAAGTATCTGTAAGCTTTCCCCAGCCAGCAGCTTGGCTGAAGAGTCACCAGTCTGCTATGGAGCATGGTGACCTGCTGCAGGACCCACATGGGGGAGGGAACCCTCTAACCGTAAGCCTTGTTGCAGAAAAGGGGAGAGGAGCCCAAGCTGCAGGAGCAAGGACCAGAGCAGGACTATGGACTACTACCCTCACGTGACAGCCCCAGCAGCAGGAGGCAAGCAACATCCCTTGCCAAACAGTATTTTGTTATCACCAGTGTTCCTGTCTCTGGATGCCAGCTAAGACAGAGGCCTGATTTCCTAATATAGAAGCAACCACACACCAGGAATACCAATTATTAAAATAATGAGCATTTATACAGCCTCCATTTCGGAACAGAGAGGAAGGATACGTTCTGTTACACTAATCCTGCATTTCAGAAAGTTTAAAAAGGAACTGTAGACATTATGAAAGTTGCCCTTTATACTGCAGTAGTATAATTTTTAAAAGCAGCTGTTTTTCATACAAAAAGGAAATAATATTTACTCAACTCCTTCTTTATTAGTTCCCTGAGAAAAAGACAAAATACTTAAACAAACTTTAAAAAAAAAAGCAAATGTGATGTTCGATACCTTAAAATGCATTAACAAATGTAGACAGAATTCCTTATACAGGTTGATATATCCACTGGCATTATGTTTTTGAGCTTCTGAGCATTTACATTCTTTGCATTCCATATTTAATGATGAGCTTCAACTTCCTCCTTTGCCCCAAGAGTAAGAGAGGAAACACAACCAGGCCTGTAAAATCTTACTAATATAGAGCAGGTACAAGAACTCAATCAGATCATGAAGCCATTGACTGTATTTAAGATTTCTTCTCCTATTTTTGACCTATATGTTGATATATCCACATTAACATGTTCTCTGAATGTGGTGGTGAGAAGTGGACATCATATTGATATGGGATCTACCACTTTGAGAGGCACTTTCAACAGGAATGTGATCTTTACTGTGAAGTATCTCATTTCATTCCATTTGTCTATGCCCTTGAAAACACCTTCTGCTGTTAAAAGACATGGCTTTTGAAGGACTGCTTCTATTTTTGTGTATATATATATCTACCCTCATGATTCCTTTGCTTTCCATTTTAAATCAGAATATTTCATTAACTACTGTGTTTAGTTCTTAGGAGGGTAGTGTTTTATTACCCTTATTTTCATACATTCCTTTTTATCCCTCTGCTGTAGAGTGCTCAGGATGTCCTGCTCATAAGGGAACGCCGCATACAGTAAGTGGGTGGAATTTTGAATTCCTTACAATTTTTTACATGGAAGAATGGAATCAAAACTACTGGAATCAAACACCACCTCTTTATAAAACCACTGTTACCACAATGCAGTAATTAAAAATTCCGTTGCCTACATGGAGCAGTCCTTAACTCGTATTTTAAATTTACAGATAGTAAAATGAAAATGCATTAGCTGAACAGAAGGGTTTAGATCCTTTAGAAAGTTTTAGGTTAAATTTGGCTTGAGAGATGGAATGAAAGGCTATGTAAAACTTAACGTCTTCTTGGGTATGAGGACTCTCTCCAGATGAATGGAACCACAGCACCTCCCAGTGTTGCCTATGTGCCATTGTGAGGGAAGAGTCACAGGCAAGACCTCAGCTTCAACCCACATTCAGTTTCCCAGGGGAGCTCATCATAATGGTGACTCAACTGAAAACATGTAAGCTGATCCCTTAAAAATGTTCCTAAAACAACTGTAAGTTTTGTGTTGTCAAATAAACAAGTATACAGATCACTAAAGTTTTAATGGTGGGATGTATTCAACCTTTTTTTTAAAGACTTTATAACTATGGAGTTCTGGAACATTAAGGAAATTCCAGCTAACATTCAGCCTTCTGCCAAATAATACTCCATAAGTAAAAAAAAAAAAAAGGTGAAATTCTGTATCCATTTAAGCTATCTGGAATTTTACCACGGAATTCAGTGGGGCCAAGGGAAGTCCATGATCATGTAAGTGGTTAAATAGCTTCAGTATACTTTGAATTTTAACCAAATTCAAATTCAAATGACCAAACAAATGATAAAAAGTGGATTTTTTACAAAATTAATGGCAAAATAACTAAAATGATTGCTTTTCGTGTGATAAAATAAAGACTATTCTTATATTAATAGTAAATAAAATGTCTTTTATAGAACAACTGCTATGGAGCTCTTCTAAGCAAACAAAAATTTGATAGGAAAAAGAGGGTTCTACTTAGTACATTATTCATAGGTGTACCAGTTGAATTCATTGATTTTCATAATTTTGCCACATCTTTAACAGTTATGAACAAGCTTTTCTATGTCTGCATTTCTTAGGGAGTTCCACATTGCTAAAATCCTTCTTGCTTTTGAGTATTTGAAATGCATTTATGTAGTTATGGATTATCAAAAACCACTTTTCTTTTTCTTACAGTATTTATACACTGAACAATTCTTGTTACGTCTGGTACTGCTACTGCATATGTTACATTTAAAATGTAATTCTACCCATAGCACACATTACTCTTACACTCTTACATTATTAATTCTTCATAATGATGTCGTACCATAACCTTCAATCATGTGCCTTAACATATCTGGCTTTTGGAAATAACATTGAAGCTGTTACATTTCTTTACGAGCATTGGCATTCTTAACCAACATACATCTGAAGTACATTTTCAGTCTACTGATACGCTGCGCTGGCTAAGAAATTTTGCTGATCTAATCAGGAGATGGGAACAGCCTTCAAAGTCAGTGATCCATGAAAACTCCGTACAAGTTTTGACATATCAGAGAGATGACAGTATACTGAGCCAACCCTCCTATTGGAGAAGTCATAAAAGACAGCACACATATACACACAGTTTGTCTGTTCATCACAGCTTTGTTATTCTGCATTTTATAGATTTGCAGGTATTGTGCCAATTCAAAGACCATCTATGAACTTCATTCCAGAAACCGGGAAAAGAATGTGGATTATTTTGCTGGAGAATGTCCTCCTGTGTGACATGAGTCTGCATAATAGAGGCAGGTGGCTTTCACTTTGCACAGGAACACTTCCTCCTCTGTGACAGAGCTATGGTTATTTTACCTTACCCCAATATCTGTGTTGGAAACAAGTTTTATCTCCAATGAAGTTATCATTCTGGGCCAAATCAGAATTCCTTTAATCAGTGCAGTAAATTGGAATTCTGCTAAAAAGACAGAAAGTGAAACCTTTAGGATTTGGCTGCGCTGCTATACAAAGACCTCCAAATAATGGAGTTTGATGTGCTTGAGGTAAACACTCCCAGCCCCAAACAGCAATGTGGTGGTGGAATTCACTGAAATTTTATTACAAATTCAGAACTCAGTGAAGCTAATGTGACTTGCACTGTTAATCTGAGTGAGAGTGGAAGTGAGCCTTGTATTCTTCTTTCTTTTGTTGTGCATTGAATGGTGTCACCCATATTGCCACAGAACTTTACCACAGGTAAGCTGTGAAACGTGCAGCAACTGTTTATGTACAATTAAGTATGTTTAAAATAATTCATATCTGTAAAGATGGCTTCGTCTTTCCACCAGTTACTCAAAAAGACATAAATAGAAACGGTCAAAATAGTAATGGATTTGTTCCTACTGAAACTAAATGTTTTCATATTTGCAAAACTGGTAAAAAACCAGATTTGTAGAGTTTTTATCATTAACATACTTTCTTTTCTACAGCACTCTGGAATACTACAGTCATGCACAGTTGTCGAAAAGTGGTAGACAAAGAAAGACGTGTTCAAAGCCTAAGTAGTAAGGAGGTCACAGAGCATCCTATTTTTAATTCTGAAGCTTTTATAACATAAAAATCTATTTTAAGAGTAAAAAAAAAAGAAAAAGTGTGCTTAAAAAACCCCAGAACTACAGAACTATACTTTTGTAAGAATATATACTGGCTTCACTTTTAGATTATATCCTGTCCAGGTTGGAACCACAGCTATTATTTGCTTACATCAAAACAAAAAGTTTCTGACTGTTTTCACTGGTTTTCTCATTACTTATTACTATGAGAAAATATCCCCCCTCCCAACAATACTGAACATTATAATAAACAATACAAAGACTCAGTGTCAGCTAAGTCTCCACTCGGCCTCCTTCTCCTCTGGTTTACCTGGAAGATTCTAATTCTTTGGAATTCATGCAGTAGAAGGTAAATTGACTGAATCAATGCCTCTAGTCAAGAAGTGGTGAAAAACAACACATGTACACAGAGTCTTTTTATCTCAACTAAACGAGAAATCCCTTCATTAAAACATTTTTCTGGTAGAGACAAACTGGTACATAGTGGCTGTGGTTAGACAAACAGCATAGACCAACTCAGCTAAACTATAGACACTTAGCTAAATACAGAATGATTTTCTGAAGACAAAAAAAAAAAAAAAAAGGAAATAGTGAATAAATCTGCAAACCAATCTATTAACATTGAGAATCATTAAAAAGAAGGCTGATTTGTTTCAGAGGCTTCATAACCAGTGTTGATGAGGAGAGAAAATTCATCTCCCATACATGCATGCTCACGTAAGTTGCTTGACCTATGGAAGGATTAAAAAATCATCTTCTCTTAGTAGGGGAAATTGAAAACTTATTTGCTCAGGTTGGTATAGTTGTCACCAGTAAACTCAATCACTGCAGACTTAATGTGCTTAGGAAAACTTGTGATTGAATGATTAGCAAAATCCGTCCCCGAGGAAGGCACTACAGTCATTAGGAATTAATCAGGAAATGGGGGGGTGTAGCTTTGTAAGGTCATGTCCTAAAGTCTTTATATGGGAACAGGAGAAACAGCATCTGTAAACTAGGTGTATTTTCTAATGTGTTACCTATTATTTGCCATAATATATAGATAGATAATATCTATTATTTGTCAGAATGCACATCTGGCGATCAAAGACAGGATTTATGCAGAAATTGGTTTGTTGAGTTTATTTTGTTTTGCATTTAGTTTCTGACGTCTTGGCTTCAGTGAACCTGTCATCTGTGATCAGTGAATGAGGTGACAGACGTTGCATAGTCGTGACTTTGGACCTCTCCTCAGCTAGGTCTTCAGCCAGTTTAAGGAGTTATGCAGGCTTCCCCAACCAATATTTCACCTTACTGTCCACTCAGCTCTGGTAGCTGGTATTAAAATACAGCCCTCTGTATCCCTCAAGGGACAGAAGAGCACTGTGAATTAATTTAACCTAGCAGTTCAGTCTCTACAAACTTGCTACAAACTAATGAAATTACATGGTCAAGCAATGACAGACTTGTGCTATACTTAAGCTCTTTTAATGTGAGTTTCAAACACCTAAGGTAACGAAAAGATACTTCAAGAAAGGCTTGTTATTTAATGAACCTCTGATAAACATAAAACTGTGGTGTTGTACTTGTATTAATGTTTAGGTAACTTCTACCATTAGGTGTCAGAGAGCAGGGAAAAACGTAGAACAGGAAAATACGATATATTTTCCTTTCTTTGACCTTCTTTAATGGTTAATCTTTGTTACAAGTTCTGTATTGATATAACTCTTTATGAAAATTTATTTCCCATGGGTACTTTGTGATGATTAGGTGGGAAAGGATTACCTTCTTTCCTGCTATTTATAACACAGCTAATGATTTTCTTTGGGGTGAATAGCATCTTATTTATCTTCAGGTGCTTTCCTTGACAGGGACAAAGGCAGGACAAAAAGATCTTCACTGCCTCTTTTGCTACAAAGTAATAATACAGGGCTGCTTCCTCTAAATGGTTCTATTCACCCAGGTGTTCTTATATGTATGGGTCATTTTTCATATGAAGGGTGTTCCCTGTCATTTTGAAGATTACAGTAAAAAGACCTATCCATTACTCAGTTATATTAAATACTAGTGTATTTCTAAGAAGCATTTGAGTTAAAATAGTATAGCATTATTCTGGTTTTATTAAAATGCCCTGCTATGTAACTGCCCTTCCATTTACAGTAGTTTCGGGATAGCTGTGTTTTGGAAAAGGTTTAAAATCAGATGAATCATCAGTTCTCCTGGGAAGCACTGTTCTGCAATAAGCTGCTGGCTCTTTTCCCCATATACAGATATTTTCTAATACAGTCATTAGGACAGTTCCCATCTCTCTGTCATATTGCAAAATTAATGACTTATTTTCAATAACTTTACAAAGCCCATAAGACATGACATAGCAAATCCTTCCTGTTTTACTTAAATAGTGATGCTTCAGCCTCTGATATAGATTGATATTTGCAGGATCACACATGCAAAGGAAAAGTGTCAGCCTTACAACTGATTTCTGTTTAAGAGTTTGTTTGTCCCATTTTAGAAAAGCAGCCGTTTGCTGAAATTTTGTGGAAATCTCCTCAAGTATTTCGCATAAAGAACGAGTGTTTCTTTCCTGTACGTGCAATGTATTATCCTATTTCTCTTAACCAGTATAATATACTAAAATTACAATGAACCATCTGCATTTAGCTTTTACATATGAAAATATTTTCATAATTGCCATATGGCTCTTCACAAATTTCTGATAACAGTAGCAATGACACATTTGTAATGGGATGTCCCAGTGCAAGTCCATCAATTAGAAAAAAGCATAATGGAAACATGAGACAGATTTAGCAGTAGAAGTGTGCTTACCTTCATATGTTCCACTTTCTAAGAGAGCACCACTTTTCTCCAATTCCATAAAATCTTCAACAGTGATGAAAATATAGTCCACACCAGGGACTTCCCCCTCCTTATGTGGCCTTGTGGTGCCTATTAATAAGACAAAAGACACACTGTCAAGCATATGACCTAAATGTAAAATAATATTTTTGAAAGTTTTGATAAATTTATCAAAGTAAACTGTTTATGCAACACATTATATAGCACATGCTCCTTGTGAGAATGTCTTTCAATACCATATAGCTACAGTTGTTGAAGCTGATAGAGGTATATGAGATGCATGTTTAAGATCATGCCAGATGTTCTTTGGATCCATATTATTTATTCTCGCTAATGAAAATGTATCATACTGCTATTCTTTTTATGTTACTAGAAAGACCCTTAGTGACACCAGGCATTCAGAGGTAACACAAATCTTTGATGTGTATTTTGTATGGCTTCGAACAAAGTCTTGTCTACAATTAATCTGTTCATGAACTTTTAAACATTTATTTAGTACACAAAATAATAAATCTGTAAGTAAATCCATAACGGTTGTATTCACATTATTTGTTTCAGTGCCATAAGTGGACTTGATAAATGGTTAGGCTTAAGGGACTGAGTCCAATCACCTGCTAACCATGCTGTCAAACTGCAAAGGTGCTTATATTTAGTGATTGCCTCTAGTGTCATCTCTGGATGACAGAACTCCCTAAATGCTGACAGACAGTATTTCATACATACTGCGAAGTGACTTGGCTTAGCTAGCAGAAGTTGAGATGTTAGCAGGGAAGCATCTGAATTTGACCTAATTTCTTAATGGTCTAGTTTATTGTGGTCAGGCTATCCCTACTTTGACTGAAACCACTAAGTAAGTCTCAAAATTCCATTTGGAAATGGAAGAGTTTTAGGTCCTCCTCAGTCTCAGTGTTTGAAACATCATAATCAATCAATTCTTTACCAATACTACAGCGATTACATCACACTCACAGGGTTTGGTTTCAAGGCTGTTGACACTGGGAAGTGGCTAGAAACCAGATCTTCCGCTTCCTGGACAACAGTTTAGCATTATGATATTGTGCAAAAGACGCAGTCTCTTCCTCAGTTATTAATCCACCACCTTAAACACTGTGTCGTGTCTCTCATACTATGCAGTAGTGATTCAGACATCTCTTCAGGTCAGCTAACATAAAATCTATTTCATCTACTTTTGGATGTCTATTATTCAGACATCTGCATTTAAACCTCCTGAAACATTTTGTGTGAGACTCATCATGACATTAAGAAAACTAAATGTAATTGTCTACATTTCTGCCACGTGTATAAACTATTACAGCTAACAGAGATCCCATTAATGGTGGAAGCAAGAGAGAATTCAGCTGCCTGCCTGCTAAGAGCTCAATTCAGTTGGCTGTACATAGGTCTCTGTGGTGTGCCTTAGATATCCATGTGAAACTAGCAGTTATGCCAAGGACAAAATATCCCTTGCATTGCCCCAAATGCACAAAATTATCCTTTGCACTGCCCAAAATGCAGCTGTCTTAATCTCATACCAAATCCCACTCCATAGCTAGATCTAATGGAGACTTCTGTGCAATGAAGAGCACATTAGAAGTGCAAGGTTCTCTCAGTGACAATGACAGAACTCCCATGCTCTCAGCAATTCCCACTGGCCGGAGCTCAGCTTTGCCAAAGCACTGGATGCCCTTCAGAGTTGTCCAAACTCCTTGCTGTCAGTTGAGACATAGAGACTTAATGGTGCCTTAGTTAGGTTATCAGGACTGCTTGTCACAGACACCTTTCTCTCCTCACAGGCAGCCTGAATGGCTGTGGCAAAGACTGAATGAGCCTGAGGAGCTAAAATTTCAGTAGCTAACATCAGGAATATGTTTTGATAAATCTATAAGTTCCCTCATTTCTCTGATTCCAATTCCCTTTTCATCTGAACATTTAAAACTAAAACTTGTCTTATGTGGCTGTTCATTTCTGGGAATTTCGTATTTGGAGAAATGGATTTGTTAGAATTATTACTATTGTTTCAGGGATGGTATGGTTAAAGCACTCAGACATTTAGATTCTCCATAAATATGTTGAATTTACTCCCCATGGAATATCTGACCTCTGGGGATGCAGCAGCACCCTCAAAGATCTCCAGCCCTTTGTGAGAACTGTGCAGAAGCACAAGGATTCTGGCAAGACCCCGAGCCCCCGGGAGCTCTGCTAACAGCACAGGCATCAAATGTTTGATCTGCGTGCTCTCTCCTGAGGAATTTTTCGCTCCCAAAGTCTACTCACAGCAAGTGTACCTTCCTCATAAAACACTTTGGCAAATCAAGGCTATGTTCTTCCCAAACATGGCACAGGGAAGAAGCTGGCATGCTAGACGAGTACCTCTAGCTAACTGTTTCTTCAATATTTTTTTTATGTAGCCAAACTAAGATTAACAGAAATTTATCAATCAGACAAAAAAATGAGTTATATAAAATTGGGAGGTAAACCCTGCTTCGAGCAGAAAGTTGGACCAGATAACCTACTGAGCTCCCTCTCAACCTGTATTTTCAATGATTCTATGATATTAAGTGTCAATACACTGCAGTTTGTTTTAAACACATGGATATATATTCAGCAGGGATGACTGCGAGGTCTCACCAGAGGTCCAACAACAGACTGAATTATCCCTCTGTTTCTCTACTTTGGTCACAGTCTTTGGTAAAGTTGCCTAAAAAAAGTGTAATGGACTAAATTTCAGGTTCTGAATCCCTCAAATTGGAAGCTAAAGATCTGATCTTTCTGCCCTTATGTGACTTAGTCACGTTCTCTCAGATATAGTACATATATGATAATGTTTGCATATGCCCTGCACTATGAATTGAACATTCTGTTCAATCTGCTTCCTCTATTTCAAATGAAATGCACGGTCCAATTATACAGTAATTCTATATCCTTAACACAGCACTTTGCTATAGCCTGTCTGTTCTCCAGTCAAATTGCTCATCACTTATCCCCACGTGTAAGGTAGCCATGAGATGCCCTGTATTTAGGGCTGTCAATGTAATCATTATCTTGTTCAATAACACTCCAAGATTTCAAACAGCTCCTATTTTGCTTCAGGATGAAACTAATGGATTTTTGTGGCAAAACCGAAAGACCCAGAACTCCACTTTAGAATTGCCATTGTGGTACTTCAGATAGCAGCTTCTTAAGTTAGTCTCCATTAATCCCAGTTTCCCACTGATTTTCCTAAGTGACTAAATAGCTACTGGTAATTCTACAGTATGTTTTCCTTTCTCCATTTCTCTTGCATCCCATGGTTTCACTAGATATTCCAGCACGGAGATAAGGAATCCTTTCTCCTGAAAGTTGAATTGAAACGGGTAAATTACAGAAATGAACATTTTTAAGGAAAAGCAGATTTTCTAGAAAATTTCTTGCCAGTTCTACCTATATGGCTATTGTCTGTCCTACAATGCCAGGTGATAATACCATCAATCAGATAGTAACATGGAAGGTTCCATCCTCTTATAATCTTTAGGGAATCTGTTCCAAGAGTTCTGCATTGTAATGTATACTGAAGGTTGTACTCCTATAAGATGTCAACTACTCGCTTCCTTCCAGAAACAGAGAAAAAAGCAAACCGTGTTCACCAGTCACGTGTGTTAAGGGTGACTCTTACCCCAGGTACAGCAGTTTCCATCCCCACCAGAGCTTTATTGCTCCTGATAAAATCTTACTGAGTCCCATTTCCCTCCAGCATCTGTTCTCATTCCCTTAGCCCGGAGGACCTGAGATCTTGCAAATGGTTAAAGCAATTCCCTGGCTAATGGAATAATCAATAGTTATTGCCTCTTTTACTCCTTCACCCTGGAGGAACTGCGTTGCTGCTATTAATACTTCTGCTGCCCTTTATACCTTTCTGTAAGCACCATAGGGTTTGCAATGTGCAGGTTTACAGACTTGGAGGCAGTTACTGGAGAATCTTAAACACCCATCAAAGTCTGAACATTGAGGTCTGTATATAGGAATCTTACAGGTCATAGGCAATTTTTCTTTGTCCTTGCATTTCCTTGCTTTTAAACTAATATAGAGTTACTGTTCTTAATAGATTTTTTTTTAAACTACATTCATATGGACAGATAAGCAGGCCTAAAATCTATAGTGATTCAGGAATCCTAAAACAAAGGATTAATTCCAAGCCTCATATTTTTACAGGAACACAACACCTCTTGTTACACAGCATCAAGGCTTAATAGGACATACTTGCTACTGCTTATAATATTTAGCCTTTTATTAATGTAAAATGAAAATAGGAACCCAGTTACCATTTTGTTACCATAGTAACGTATGAAAAAATAATCTTTGAATTCTGTAATGAAAGAACATGATACTTTTAGATCTTGCAGGATCAAAACCAGCAAGGGATATTTCCCCTATGCATATTTATGACGAATGCAATCTATTGTTGCTGTTGAACAAAAGACACAATAGGAATAGCTTGCAAGTCACCACAACCAGTCCATACAAGCCAGTGCTGTCACACAACATGTAGGTACCTTAGAAATTGCAGGAGCTTGGTCTACAAAATCTGCATGGATACTGACGTTCTTTGTTTTCATAAGCACTGCTTGCATCGTTCATCGATTTGCTCTCAAAAACAATATTAAGGTAATTCACTGAGCAACTACTTTGTCTGGATTTATAACTTCAAGATGGATAGTTGGTACAGTTTAGAGATATTTAAGCTATGCGGCAGAATTTTTTTTTTTTTTTTTAAAAGAAGAACCTTTGCCTTTGCAGCTTGTTTCTCCTGTTCTACCGGGGGAAACATGGTGATCCACCATACTTCAGCGCAGGCTTTCCATGCTCAATGTTATGTTATATGATGGTGCTATGTTTCTGGAGAGGAATTAAGTGTTGTTTACATAAATATCCTTTGAAAGAGCATTTTTCTTTTAATTGAGTATAAGGTACCTAAGGGTATAAATTCAGACACCTAAGAAATCTCTACAATGAGTAAGAAAAGGAGTGTGTTAATTTAATAGCAATAAACTATTTTTTAAATACTGCTCATATGAGCTTGGGGAACAATAAATAACACTTAACATGGAAGTTTTATGTTGACTGCTAGCGAAGATTGAAAAAATGGTCAGTTCATGTAGTGTTCAGTCCGGATTCCTGTTATTAGTAAAAAACTATAGAATTATTAACTCTGGAAGAACTCCAGGGTTGGTGGAAAGCTCCACACCAGTTTGTACAGGTGGGAGAACAATTAGGAATTTATATGACTTTTTTTTAATCTCAGCATCCAAGTACATAATTGTAACATATTAGTGCTTATTTGGGAACAAGGTGCTCAGTTTGAATTTGAAAATATTTCCGCTTCTTAGAAGCACTGCATCTTCACAGTCTCTGTCCAGCTCTGCTAAATTCAAAAGCCAGAAAGGTGCTGCCTCAATATTTCTTTTATTGCTAACTCCATGTTTTTATGCATGTTAGGAAAAGAAGCAAATTTATTTATGGGTCAACATAGAAATATGAATGTTAGTTAAAAATCCCAGAACTATGACAGGAAAGACTCAGAAAGGTGTTCAGTGCTCAGTACCATAGACACATTTTCAAAAACACTTCATCTTTGCACAGTAAATAATCTGTATTTTACAGTCTTTGGCAGCATTACAAGGATAATATCACATGAGTAGTGTTCCTGTACAGTCTATATGATGGTCAGGAGAGTAGAAGTAAAGGCCTTAGTCCCTGCATGGTCCAATGACTACTCACAGACTTTGTACATGGGTTTCAATGCTCCAAGCTTGCAGGCATATTATAAATATTTATATTATTATATTTTTTAATTGCAAGTTAAAGGCAAACATGGCACATCACTATCAAAGCACCTTCAGAGTTATTTAGCTGATTTGCTTTTGGAGTCACAGATTGGTTCCTATTGCATGAAGTAAATACAAAAGCAAAGGTGTGTCTGTGCCACAAGGATTGACAGTGTAAATGAAAGGCACAGTAATAACCTAGCCCTTTTTGCATAATGACCTATTCCTAGATCCATTTTCCAAATGTATGGAAGCAAATAGGGCCTTATACTGCTTATTAGTTCCAAATATAGCAAAACATAAAGAGAAAAAAAATCTTTAATATACAAAGCCCTTTTATTAGACACTTGACTGAAAATTTGTTCTGTAATTCTGCTCTGTACAACAGCTTGTTGTGGAAAGCGCTACGCCAGGCTGTCATACATTACAGTAGCTGGAGGGATCCCTCCTGCAGAAACAGACTGCTAATCTTTAATAAACTTCAGCTGGGCCCTTGGTATGACCTTGTATACACTTTGCCTTCGAAAAATTCAACAATGTGTAATTAGCTCTTTTGTTTGTTTGCCAAATTACTCTGGGACACTATTACTGTGAGGAACTGAAATGTATGGGAAATAATACCTATCTTGTCAAATTACTAACTGCATTAAGCAGAGAAACACCACATTCGTCTTGATCTACTGAATTCCCAGCTGAAGAGAATAATAAAGATAATTTTCAAGTAAAGTGATTTTAGATGTACTACAGAGCAGGAAGCTTCAAGTGTTTATGATACTTCTCATAACAACAACATAAAACAATGGCATAAGCCCCTTCTTGCCAAGGGTCATGAAGAAGAAAAGTTTCTTCCTCTTTTTAAGTGTGCAATACCAGCAATTTCTCTGATGCAACACTATAAAAATAATTGCAGAAGCAAATGAATGAATTCCAGATTCCTGAAAATATTGGGAATAAGCAGATTGTTGGCAAATGTGATCCTGAAGAAGATCTCCAGGTTAATCAATTCAAACTTCACTTGAAAAGGTGCTAAATGCTCTACAGTGAGGAAAAGCCAGGCATTTAGCAGTTACTGAGCTCTGAGACTGCAGCATTATTTGCAATGTTACCTGTACATAGAAAAAAAAATCAGACAGTATTTGGAAGAAACAGTGTGTTTTTACTATCTCCAGGATTTTCTGACCAAGTTTTAGTAGAAAGGGAAAAGCACTTAGCCATACCTCATCACAGAACTAATAGTTTCATTCCTGGGTGTTTAATTCATGTGAATTAAAAGGAAGTTTTCCGATCCCTGTGCATCATCAGTATCTGCTGATATTAGCAGAAACAACAGGTTAACTACATGGCTCAATCCAGTGTCCACTGAAACTAAGCGGAGAATTTGGGTGATATCAAAAGAAACCCTTAAAAAAACCCCAAAAGCCTAACCCATATTTTTAACAGTTTCTAGCACACTTTGGGATTAATGACATTGTTACATTTTGATTTTTCCTGAAGTAAAATGTAAGATTGTGAAAAGCAGTCTTACAGGACTGTGTACTAAGCTTTAGTGCCCACATTCTATAATACCACATAATTCTTAGGACAATATGATTTATATTTTATAGTGTAAACCAGAGGCAGTGACTTCCTGGATTTGAGACCTACAATGCATAT
This sequence comes from Aviceda cuculoides, assembly GCA_035590195.1. Classification (NCBI taxonomy): domain Eukaryota; kingdom Metazoa; phylum Chordata; class Aves; order Accipitriformes; family Accipitridae; genus Aviceda; species Aviceda cuculoides. The sequence goes on along the minus strand of JAVJGG010000005.1, from coordinate 12,778,496 downwards.
AGTAACAGATAAGCATGTCCTTTATGGAAAGAATATGCATTCAGCCTGTGGTTCTTTAGATTTTCACTTTTTCTAAACTTGACACATATGCATTAGGTAAGGTAAATAAGCTCCTGCCTGGTGGTTAGCAGGATTATTACACTCCAGATGCATATACCCTTTCAAATACTTCTTTTTTTCATACAATATGCATTCAGTAGCTTCTGATTAAACACATCCTGGGTTTTCTATTTGTTCTTTGGGTTTCATGCAATGTGACAGACACTGTACAATGCACATAAAAACAGCCCAAAGATAATTTATGCATTTTAAAAATTAAGTCATATTGGAGCCAAATGGCAAAATAAAATCAGAGGATGGGAATGACAGTAGTTCTAGATGAGGACTACTGGTAGGAAGGATATTTATTTGTTTATTTATTTGGTTAATTATGAGAGGACCACTGGAACCAGCAAGACACTCAGAGAAGAAATGCAGCACAAGAGCTGCAGGCTGAGACAGATACTTGAAGACTTTTCTTTAAAATAAACTGTGACATATCCAGAGCTACCCATTACACCATGCGAGGATTTGATCATTGCACTTTCATGCTGTTATCCTGTGACAGGCACTGATATACTGGGTGTTCCCTCTACAAAGGTACGTGACTGGTTGCCTGGTAATTGTGGCATGAATTGGGTCACTTTCCTGCTGTTGGTGAATTCCTCATTAAGTCTGCAGAGTACCTTCTTTTGAGAACAACTCTGAGCCAGCATTAAGCCCAGCTATACAAGTTTCATTGCCAGCACAGCATTTGAGCAAATAAACCATCTCTTTTTTTGTTATCTTTGCCAAGAGTATCTTTTAAGATGTTAACAATAGACTTCAGAGATAAAAGCTAACAACACAGAAGTGTGAATACTTTGTGTCAAGTTAGGCATGGAATATTGCAGAAGACGCTGTACAAACAATCAGAAAAGCTGCTGCTAATGCAGGTATAAACACTTAAATTATATTCTACGTAATTCCTGGAACTGGGAAATTATGCATATTCAGGCATTTGGAAGTGGACCTTACAGAAGTTAGCTAAGTGCCTAAAGAAATTTGATTTTCAGTGCTCTAAGAATTGTAAAGAAGAAAAATCAGTCATAAATCATTCTGGATTCCACGTTATTGCCTCAAAAGTTGTGTGGTTTTGGGGCTTTTTTTAAGGCAAGATTTAGTACCAGCCATGAAGCTCTAAAAGACACCAGGATTTTCTTCATAAAACATGTTAATGTCTTAGCAAATACTCCTGCAATATAACCCAATATCTTTCATGCTCATTATAAAACTAAAACACTGTATCAGCTTTCCAAACAGATAGGAAAGAAAGCAGTGAACTGCTCCAAAGAAAAATCATATGTTAGAAATTAGGTAGGTACAGAAACTGTAGGTCAGAATAGAAACAGCTAGAGAAGACACCTCAGAAATAAAGAATACGCTGTGGAACACCCAAGGGACAGCAAGAAGAGCTTATATTTATCAACTTCAAATCTACTGTTGTTGTTCAATTAAAGATCCAAATTAGTATTGATATTTCCTACAGTACAAAGAACTTTGAATGGAAAGTGAACTGAAATAAATGTGTTAGCAATCCACAGAAGTGATAGAAGTTAGAAGTTACAAAGAAAGATTATTCAAAGAACATATTCTTTATGTGGTGACTGAAAGCAAGGCACATAAAGAAGACAGTCACAATTCAATAGCATTTTAAATGATTGGAGGACAAATATGTGGCCCTTACACCTACTTACTCAGAGTCTCAGCTCTCATAAACATGTATGTAGTGGGGGGGTTACTTACTTATCTTAAAGGACATCTATCAAGAGACTTCCAACTACTTAATTTACTGGAAAGAGTTTTAATTGCTAAATTATTAGTGTCTGTTTTGCTAAACTCTCTTTAGTTTTGAACATACCCATGGAATCTTGGACTTCATTCATATATTTACATATTCCTACACTTCTAATACTGCTAACATAGAGCTTATTGCTAAATTAGTAATGAAAATGAGCCTCATGTCCATCTGCTTTGCTCATCTTCCTTCAAACCCAAGATATAATTAACAAAGAAAAACACGAAAAGCTATCTCCGATAACAAGTCTATTAGCTGCACAAAGAACAAAACACACTTTCACTACTCTTTGCAATGAAATTTAAAAGTTTGACATTCCATAATTTATCACACATTACCACATTCTGAGACCCCAGGGCGGTGAGGCTAAGGGCAAGGAAGACGGTTTTTCCTTGTAGAGCATTTTGTATAATAGCAAACTGCATCAAACAAAAGTGTGGTAGGCCTTCACAGTGATGCAAAACATATCATATTTTGGTGTGTTCTATCAAGAATGTGACTCTTCAGTGGACCAGCTATCTTCAGTTCAGTACTATGGACATCAGGAAAAAAGGTACTTGGGCACTATAAAAAATCAGTCATTCAGCTAGGTCCGACACAATGGAAATATGTTTTGTATTTCTAGATTAAACAAGAAATTCAGAAGGATCTTCATAAAGAAATTGACAGTCTCCACTGGAGACTATGTTTGCTTTCAAAAGCAAAGTGTTTGATCTATTTTCTCAAAAAGATTTTAAAAGATATCTTACTCGTTACTTTGGCCTTAAGTTCTCATTAAGTATTTTTTCTTTCTTTGAAATAACTGCTGTCTGGGACTATCCCACAAACCAGACCAACTTTATAAAGCAGAATCTAAACAAACCCCTTAATGTGCTGAAAGCTCTAACCCCAAACAGATGGGATGCCATTACTAAAAGGCAGGTCCTTAAAATCTATCATCATTATAAAAAGCTTGGACATTGTTAAACCTGGGTTGCTGTGTGCCCAGCTGGATTAATTAATACCCACTACTCGTTGACCTTTCACTGAGAATGTGGACAATCATTCCCCCAAAGACAGATGATTCTCTCGCTTGCCTTACATTGATGATGCATACAAAGCCTTTTGATGTAAAGGGAGGAAAAAAAACCCTAAGTGTACAATTCCAGCTTACACCATGTTTTCTTCTACGTTAAAGCAGATTTCACAGTGTATTCCAAAAACTGTGTGTCACCAAGATCTCAGTGCAAAATTCAGAACACCAACTCATCAGTCACATCTAGCCACTCAATAATACACCAGATTCTCCACAGATGTAATGCAAACAGCTCTGCTGGCTTCATCAAAATTCACTGGGATATACTGACTCTTCTTTAGGGCAAATCATGACCAGTGTTTTACAAAACACGCAACTGTTTACCTGTTCACATATACTTTGTATTCCTGTTATGTTCAAGAATTGTTGCACAGTTTACTGTATTTGTTGTGTCAGACAAGAAATAATCTGTGTTGAACTTTTTACCACATGGAATTTTTACAGTGCTGTTCTTCGGTAAACTGTAGCCATTATCTAGCAGCACACACTGAAGGGTGCAAAAGGAACCTATCCAAGTCAGACTGCAGGAGACACATAAATTGGAATTAGGCCAGGACACCAGGGCTAACTTCCACTATCCTATAATAAGGACACGAGAACTTTAATGACCACAAATGGTCAAAATCCCCATGTCATGTCTTATCTGACTGAATGCTGACAGCTCCAGCACAGCCGTCCATTAACACCGTGCTTGTCAACTCAGTACTGACTCTGAAGGCAGAGTAGTGCCCACCAGAAAAAGGAAAGGAAAAGCTGTGTTTTCTTTTGTTGCCTTTCCTAAACAGTGATTTATTTCCTATAACCCTGAACTTGAAATAACAGGCTAAACAGATATGCTATGAACAAAGGCACTGAACCAGCAAAGAACCTGAGCACATGCTTAATTTTAAGTATCATAGTAGCTACATTGAACTAAAAAAAAAAAAAAAGAAAAAGAAAAAGAAAAAAAGAAGAGTGGCTATGGTACAAAGTATATAAATGCTACTTACCTTATTTATACTTCCTCAGCTTCCACTCATTTATGGCTCAGGGATTTTCTGATCCAGAGTTGGCATGTTTTTATTTAAGAGCTTTGGATGGATTCTCCTTCCATGAACTTGTTTGGTTAGCTTTTGAATCTATGTCAACTTTCAGCATCCTTAACGGCCTCTGAAATGGAATTCCACAACTTACTTAATATCTCAGTGTGAAAAAAATATATTGTTTCATTTGTTTTGAACTGCCCTATTAGTTTCACCTGATACTTAGTTCTTGTGAATAGGGTACACACATTTTTAACTTACCTTTTTCATGTCATTCCCTATCCTGTAGATTTCTATCGAATTCTCTGTCAGTTGATTCTGCTCCAGGCTGAAGATTGTAATATTTCTTTTACCACATGGAAGCTGCTCCATAAGTCTGATCACCTTTATCACTCTTCACATACCCACTCTGAAACAGGAGCATAAGAATTACTCACAGCTCTGAAGAAGCAAAATGTACCAGGGCTCTCCACAGACACAGAGTCATGTTTTCCAATTTGTCTTCTCTTTCCTAATAATTCCTAATTCAGCTTGGGGTTCTTTTCTGATCACTGTTGGGCACTCATTGAAGTCAATGGAATTGGGAATTGCTCAGCTTCAGTTATTTAACAAAGTACATTGCCAGATCCCCATAACAACAACCAACACCGATGAAGTCAACACAGGAGAGAAAGCCATGGTATCTGGGATACTTCTGGTCCCATTACAAGACACTGCCTGATATTTGTGATTTTTCAACCCATCCAGCTTGGCTTTTGAGACATTATTGCCCTTGCCACAAGCAGCATGACATCGAATTCTTCTATTTGTCTGTAAATGAATTGCCAACTACTTCTTTCTCTATTTTCTGTACCCAATAAAAAGTAGCTCAAAAGTATTTGTCTCTCCCAGAAAAGCTTGGTGGGAGTCAAGTTTGCTCTTACCTAGAGAGACTGGGGCTAAAATTACTTATCGTGGACAAAGACAAAAATTTGGGGGACCTTGATGCAATTAAAATAAGTCCATCCCCTCTCCAGACAACCTCAAACAATGGCTGATTTAACTTAAGAACTCGAAAGATTAGAGGAATTCTGAAACTGACTGGAAACTGTCACCGAGGGGTTTAATCTCCATTTAACTTTTCTTGGTTCTAGTTTCTCCCATCAGCAGGCACAAACACCAGAAGCAATGGAAATTTCACAAAAAAAGCCCTGACGCTTAGCCCACAGCTTCTTATGTCTCTTATAAGTAATGCAGTTCTACCAGCTGAACTGCAGCATTGTTTAAGATTGTCTAACCCACTATTACAGGTAAGATCTCAAATATTCTTCAAACAACCTGGGAGAGAAATAAGGTTATACATGTGTTACAGAGAACATAATCTGAATACAACAGAACTTGTTCTATGCCCATCAATGTCAAAATCATCTGTAAAATCTTTATAACTGGAAGGGGTGTCTGAGAAGGAAAAAATGAAGATCACATTTAGTTCCTCACAATCAAGACGGGATTTTAAGCACTGAAGAAAAAAGTAACTGCAAGCTAAATAAATAGATTCAGAATTCAAAAATGCAAAGAAAAAATTGGCAACGTGGCTTTCCATAATCAAAATCATGAGATCATAAAACCCAAAGTGCTCTAATAATTAATAAAAAACCCCGATTTATTCAATGAATTAAAATCTTCTTTTTTTTTTTTTTTTTTGATTCATTTATAGTCCACAAGCACTTGATTGTCAACAGCACCATGTAAAGACTAATTAAGACTGGGCAGCGAAAGAAGGCAGCAGGTCTTTTAAAGACTCATGAAGATAATGCTCATATGCCGTAGCTGAATCCCATTTGGAAGCTATTCACAAGAATAAAGGTAAAGGATAGATATTCCATATATATATATATTTATAGAATATTAAGACATAGACATAAAATACAAAACAAAAAGACTGACAATCTTCAGGACAGATGGCTGGCTTCTACATTTTTGCCAGGATATGGCTTCCTCTCCAATTATGACTACATTTGTCAAGTTCTGATTATGTATTAATATGAAATTGTTACATCCAATCACATAACCAAAACCATGCTACTAATAAGCAAAATTTACATTGAAATAACTACAAACTATTCCTGCTAGAAAACTTTACACATCTTTACATGTATTTTCTGAAATGTAAAAGAAATTCAGAGGAGTAGGGTGGGAATGTGTATTTCTACGTATGCATAATATATGCACTACACAACTCAGCCTTGTTTTGAAAAGAGCCATATTGTGACAGAAATAAAAATAGATTGTAAGTAAAAAAAATATAAAATTATTCCAAAGACAAAATGCAAACATACACACTATGCAGTTTCAGTTATAAATTGGAAATTACATGACATGAAAAATAGTATAATTCCTTGGGCTGCCACTAATTCCACTGACAGCATCTCCATCTATTGATTATGTAGAAGTCTAGATACCAAGTACTATTTTCTTTTCTTCATGCTATGTAAGAACAGCAACCACAGAAGTCCTCAAAACTGACCTAATCCTTCTCTCACAGTTAAATTATTTTGTACCTGAACAGAAACATGTTTAGGCAGCAATAAGGCAGTTCTGAAAAATCTATGAAGAAACATAATTGGAACACAAATAAATTACTTTGGTGTAGGGGATACCTCAGGAGAACTGAAAGGTAGAAGTTTTTCTGAAACTAAGTCACAAAAATGACTAGAAGGCATGAGTATATAGTTAGCATTTATTCTTTCCATGTGAATTCTGTCCTGTATTGTATCAGGAAAGCAAATGATAAGATTTTTTAATTCTGTGTTTTACTGCCCTTCTGAATGCATTCTTCATATTCGATTGCACCATCTGGTTGGCAATTTGCCTGTATGTCCTTCCTGCTTTCTTGGAAACTAAGTGTGGATGTGCTTAGGAAAGAAATGGGAGACATTGCCACTCAAAGAGTTGTCTGCCTGCACCATTTTAATTCTGCTCCCATTCTTGTCCCTTTTCTTCTGTTCTATCATCATGTTTCTTACTTCTGAGCATCCCTGTGGCCATGTACCGGGTTACTTTCAGCAGTGGTGATATCAAATGTTTAAACTTCAAATAGCTTTTTAAGGAAATGGTTCCATGTATTCCCTCCACAAATGAAGGCGGTTTGGGGTTGGTTTATGTTTGTTTTATTTAAGGTGCATTGCGCCACTGTATTTTGATACATGTTGGTGTGTCCACGGACACCTGCTTCTTCCCTTCTCTTTCTCTCCTTTCTTTAACTACTTGTATTTTGGAATAAGTCCATGTTTTAGGAACTTATTTTCCACATACTTTTCATTTTTGTGCTATTTATAAGGTCCTGTCCCAGAAACACTAGCCATTCACTATAATGACAACATACTGATAATGCACCCAGAATTTTTTATTTGTTTTTTTTTTTTTTTTTTACATCTATTTATATCATAAAAAGGTATCAGCAAAATAGTGGCACTGTTTCCACTACAGCATTCCCTTTAACCACGAGACAGCCATGAGACATCATGGGAGATGGGGCACCATTTCACAGTTCCTAGTAGTCAGCAGTGCCCTTCAGTGCTGGAGGGCTTTGTAGAACTTAGGACTTCACACTGGGACTACATGTACATGAAGTGAATCCAGCTCCCAATTCACAGCCCTCTCTCCAACAGACGTGGGAAGAGCCCAGGTAATATTTTCCCTTGTCTTAGGCTTGCCATACTAGAGGCAATAACATTTTCCAAATATATCAGACTGTCGTGGTTTAACCCCAGCCAGCAACTAAGCACCACGCAGCCGCTCACTCACTTCCCCTCGCCTCCAGTGGGATGGGGGAGAAAATCGGGAAAAGAAGTAAAACTCATGGAGTGACATAAGAACGGTTTAATAGAACAGTAAAGAAGAAACTAATAATGATAATGATAACACTAATAAAGTGACAACAGTAATAATGAAAGGATTGGAATGTACAAATGATGCGCAGTGCAATTGCTCACCACCCGCCGATTGACAC
>JAVJGG010000005.1:12753322-12763372 GCA_035590195.1 Aviceda cuculoides | reverse complement strand
AGACAGCCTTGATGCTGTGCCAGCCCTGCTCAGCAGTAGCCAAAACACTGGGGTGTTATCAACACCTTTCTAGCTACCAGTACAGAGCACAGCACTACAAAGGCTGTTAAGGGGAGAATTAACTCCATCTCAGCCAGACCCAATACACAATCACAAAAAATAATGATGAAAACCCAGCAGGAAAAAAAAAAAAGAAAGAAATTAAATGTTTTTATCTTGGAGAATGTGTAGAGGAGAGTTGTCTCCTTTGAGACCACTTTTCAACATCGTTATCCTTTCTAGGAAAAGGTGGTGTCCCTACACTTAAACTGCAGGGTTGACTTGCTACCATTGGTATTGTGATGGAAAACAGGAAGACAGGCACTTTATCTTGGCTCAGGCTCCTTCCTTGTGTTTTTGTGGAATACGATATTTGTCACTAAGCTGTTTAAACATGAATACTGCTGTGCTCACTCAATACTAGTCAGGATATACTGCTGTATGCGGACTTGCCAAACCTCTCAGCTAATACTGCTGTTACAATTATTTCTCCAGGAGAGAACAAGAATGAGTTCTGGAAGGATGAGGTATTGCTGCAGTTTTTACCGGAACAGCAACACATCAACAGTACAAGCATCAGCTCTTGGGCCACCATGCTCAGAAGAAGGTAGGAGTCATCTACACCTTAGGAAGTGACTTCTCTCCTCAGTTACCAACAACCTTCAGGTTTGCCACACAGTAGGACTTCTTTTATACAGCTGTTGAACCAGCTCACATGCAGTACCATTCAAATCATGTACGTTCTCTGTCAGGTTACCAGACTGAATTTCAACTTTTAACTCCCACTTTGTAGTACTACTTTAGCACAGACAGGCACTGAACTCAAGAAATCCTCCAGGCAAAACCATCAACCCATGGACAACATAGGTGTACCACTGGTGGAGCATCTCTGTCAATTATTTGACAAAAATAGCGTATCTTCAATGACTAAGTAACTAGGTCTCACATGAAGCTGTAACTTTAACATCTAATCTGCATAGTTTAACACAAACTCATTGATTTATTATCTGTGTTTCTTGTTTTTAAGAAGTTTGCTTGGTTTTGTTTGGCTTTGTTTGTTTAAAAGAATGTACTTCAAAGAATTTAATTTGAATTCCAGTATAAAAAGCTCCCCGAATAAACAAACATTAAATCTAATAACACTTTTTTAGGTTTTGAAAACCTAGTCAAGAACACTAGTTGCTGAATTAGTTGACCTTGAGGAAGAGAAATGACTAGAAACAAGGCCTTTTTTGTTTTAGCTATAGTAAAGGGTTTCCTGAAAGTAGAACAATGCAATGGCAGCAACAACAACTCTGTGTTGGCTGAACTCCACAAGAAGAATGCATGAAGAAGCAGAGCTTTCAATACATTTGGTTTGCTTGAGGCATGAAGCTGTCAAGGGCAGCAAGCATATTTTTATTAAAGTAGTAGATGCATGTGTGTATCTAAATTACACTCGTTGGCTGAATTACACCTAATAAAGATAATAATTATAAATGAAGTAATGCTATAATTACTGCATAAACCCACCTCTCACATATCCATTGAACCTAATTTTTGCAATATGTATTGCTTGTACATCATTCTGTATAAGGAACATTGAATTTTAATGACACTTTAGGAAGATTTAAGGATGTAGGAACTGTGAGTGCAAATTGGGCTATTTATTATTTAACTCACAGTTGTTCTTTCTGTGAATTTGTTTTTATCTGAGTAACGCAAATTAATTTACAATTTTTATGTTCTGTGATTCACAGAATATTCACAGAAAATGGAACTAATGATGGTGATATATGTCCAGAAATCTTGCATTCAAGTACATCTAATGAAACATTTCAACTTCTGGTTGAGGTAATATACGAAGTATGTATGCAATAAAGCATATTGCATACCATGTATCACCGGAATGTAAAAGATTGCTTCCAAGTTTTTCTAGTCAACAACATTTTGAATTAGTTATCTTATAATCTTATGAAGATTTTAGAAATGACCTATTCATCACTAGAGGGAGTATGTTATATTCCTATCTGAAACGATCTATTAACAATCTAAATTCTGTATCACAGTCACATTTTTTTCCTGTGATTTATTCAAATTTTTAAATAAATATACGCCCAGCTCTTACATTTTCAAAGGAGTCCCAATCTGTCACTACATAAGAAGGTAAATGCACGATATTGCCTGTTGGATTTTTGATCAGCTACAAGCAAAAAATGACCAAGTTAAATGGTCTCAGCTGATGGAAATCTCCCATGGGAATCAGTTTTACAGTTCCTGACATTCTGAAGTGTGGCTGTGGGGCTTTTCTTCTGAAATATCTGAAGGAAAGAATACAGTTATGAAGAAACTAAAAATATGTAATCATATCTGCAACTAGCATAAATAAAAGCAATTTTATTGATTTATACCAGCAAGATGTCGACCTGTGGCTTTAAAAATTTTCAAGTAATTGAAATCAAGCTCATAAATCATACAATACAATTTCCTCATAATTTAATATTAATTACAGTCTAAAATTATACAAGACAACGTACAAGACAACACCAAATTATCTGCCATCACCCTATGCAGTACTATGCTAGAAGGCCTTGTTCTATAGCAATGTGGATGTGTCTTCATTCTTTGGTTCTTTGACCTTGGCTGTTGCTGACTATGTAGATGTGTTAATTTTTGATGACAGTCTCACCTGAGTTTATACTGTTAGACATTTTAATACTAATTAATACTGTCCTTCTAACAAAGAAAAACTGAACAGTGCCATAAATGTTCTTTTATTGTTGCCCTTTCTTGAAAAAGTTGAAAGTCTAAATGTAACAAATGCTGAAACATATCAGTCTTACTTTTATTCACTAACTCTCTTCTTAATGGTAATGACAACACAGGTACAGGAAAACCTGATGCATAGAGGTATATACTAGAAATAAATGTACTAGCCATCAGAAAACAGAAGTAAAAACACAAGAATCATATACACACATTCTTTACCCAAATGATCCCAGAGTCTCTAAAGATTTTGTGCTATTACAGAAACAAATTTAAACACACGTACAGTAAATGAACTCATAATATGTTGACTCTGCTCCAGCAAGTAGTGTATAAATAGATAACAGAAAGATGGGAGACAGAAGAGTAAAGATGCGTGTGAGTGAAATCAGATGCAGGTCCAGGGTATGTATGTTCTAGGATCTCACAAAGGAAGGTTTTAATTAATATTTCAAATTTTACATTACGGAAAAGTGACTGATGTCTGCCATTATAAAATATTTTTAAAGCAAACATTCAGTTTAATGAATAATTATGTGCCTCATAAAATGTCTAGTACCATAATCCATCTAGTAGCTAGAAGCTGAGCATTCACGCACTGAGACTAGAAAAAGGTGAAAATTTTTAATACAGATGCTAATTAACTATTTGGATTATTATGTAGTATATTGTCTGTATCTTTAAGTTTTTTTCATAGGAATTGGTCTTAACTGTTAAAAATGGTTGAAGAAATCTATCCTTTGTGTAACACAGGAGGTCAGACAAGGTGAACATAATGATCCCCTCTGGCTGTAGAACTTCTGACTCTATGACTTCAGCACATCGTCAGTGATGTATTTAGCTACAGATGTACTAGCACACGCATTTTTGCGTAGTATACCCCTACTCTTCTTCAAGCTGCCTCTCAGCAAAGGCAGGTAAATGGGTGAGATTGACACAGAAGCGGCAGCTTCCAATCATATGAATAGCTTACCTCCATCCATCCAGGGATAAATTATAGTCTATGGAAGACATATAACACTTATCTTGCATACTTATAGTTCCGGGATTTCAAGTCCCAGAGATTAAAAACTTCTCAGTGCTGCTCAAGAATTGGTGACCAATCTCAAATATTTTATGCAACCAGACTGCTAACTGTCACTCTCTTGTCAGTCTTTTTCTTCACCTAAAAAAAAAGTCTACTGCTTCCAACTGAAACTGGATCTGCCAATATAGTGGTTTTGCCAGAGACATCCAAGAATGATAGAGGAACTAATTTCACCAGCCTAAACTCTCCTCTAATTGTGCCAAATATACAGAAGGAAACACTAGCAAACTATTAATAAAGATACTAAGAGGAAGAAAAAAGTGACATTAGGAGTAGTCAAACACGGGAACAGGTTGCCCAGAGAGACCACATATGCTTGTAGATGCTCAAAGACAGCTTGACAAAGTCTTGAGCAACATCATCTACCATCCAAGATAGATATAACACTGAAGTTTTTCCTGCTGTGAGCGAAGTGTTGGACCAAATGATCTCCAGAGGTCCTTTCCAGACTAATTATTTGATGATCCTGTGATAATGAAGTCTATCAATACAAGAAGTGGCTGCTGCTAGTCAATTACAAATTCCCAGCAGGGTGCTACCTTTCTGCAAGTGAAGTTTAAATGCATCAGCAGCACCAGGCTTTGCTTGAAATTTCTTTTATGCTTTTGAATCTAGAATCAAAACTTGCATTTAGGAGGGACCATTCCTATTCCCTTCCAGTTAAATACTTGAGAGTGTTTAACACAATTCCCTAAACGTGTAGCAGACTTTTCACTATGCCATGTGCACTTAAGTCCATACTGAATACTCACAGCTATGCTTTCTTGTCCCCAGCTGGTTAGCAAACAGGAAGACATTTAAGAAAATGTTATCTGATGTAAAAATTGAGCCAAGGAATATATTATAATTTGGTTACAGTAAGCCAATCACTGGGAATGAAAAATAGGAAATGAAATTTATTGTATTTTAAAGAACGTTTTGTTACTTTATGAAAAACAGTGTCTACCTTCTGCTGACAGATATAGTGCTGCAATAAAAAGTGAAATATGTTACACAAAAGTAACCATAGTAATGTTTATTGAACAAAGAAACCTGAGATCTTTAGCACTCCACTTTTCTAAAGCCCCGCAGGAGCCCTGCAGGAACTCATCCTTGTTAATTGGTGTTAACAGAAGAGATATTACCAACAGAACAGGTTGTACACAACTGTATAGCTATACTTTCCAAGGCAGGGTCATGTTACACGATACTCATAATTGGGAACGGGACACAGGTGAACCTAAAATCTCAACCTGTAAAGCCATCTCACTTGTAGTGCAACATAATGATTCAGTTTTGTTGATCAGGGAGTACAGAACTAACATCAACAGGTTTATTGGAATATTATTATTTCTTTTTTTTTTTTATAAAATTCCTTTATGCTGCCAAAGAAAACCGATGACTGGATTCTCATTTACCTCATATGTCTCTACAACACATTAGCATGAAAAGGCCCTTGAGGGGATATGTAATTTCTCCATTTTCTTTAAGCTGCATGTTGTAAAGCCATGATGGTACAGATGAGAAGGAGACACATATTTTCCCACTGGCAACACACTTTTTACTTTTCTTTAATTAACAGGTTTGAAATTAACTTTTCATTCTCCATGGACTTCTTGATTCTGCAGGTTATTTAACAAGATACTTTGATGATGAACTTAGGGTTTGTAAAAGATCATTACTGAGAATTCTACATTTCTGTTGAAGAGGTTTTGAATGAGCTACGCATTATGATGGTTGTAACAAATTTCTAAAAAGCAGCGATTTTGGTGTAAAAACATATCCGATATATGAACAGGTACTTTTCAAGGGCACAACTTACTTTGCTTTTTTATGAAATGCTTATAAATGGCTATTTTATTTTTGGAAGAGATAATATTTTTGCTGACATTTTGTATTGAGGTGAAATAAATATAATGTGGCTGATCCTGTAAACCTTACTATCATGTCATATTTGTTTATTGAATGATTTCTACAGATTGGCTACTAGCAATATTTCTCTCCTGCTTGGAAATCAGGTCCTACTTGGAAAAAGGAGAATCTCCTTGTAATTTCATCCTTCTTTCCATTTTACTTACTACAGTTTTCAGCTGCATTCCCCAAGGTGCTCTAGAATGATTTTACTTCACATAATGTTTCCTCACACAAACATAAACAGCAGGAAAAAATGTAATTAATCATAAGGTAGGTGGATGTTTCACCAAAGCCTGGATTAAGGTTCTTAATTATTTCATGTAGGCCCTATTTGTAACTTTTGCAGTTAAATAAAAACAGTAATCAGAGAAATGAAACAATGCAAAGTACACGGCATAAAATGACAAGCAAAACATACTGAAAAATGACAGAAAGCAGAAAATGGCATAAAGTTGACTACAGAAGTCCCAGTGCAGATGATAGTTCATATAAAATATGGATAATACAACTAATGAAACTGTGTTCTCAGCAATGCAGTATTTAATGTTAAAATGAAGTTTTTATTTTAAATTTGTTACCTAAAACATTTGAACTCTAGAGCTCAGAGGAAGTTAGTTAAAGTATAGGGAGCTTTTTTAGCCTTGAAAGGTGAACAAGAAAATATGACCTTATGCCCAAAGTAGAAACATTTCCTGTACTGTGTTTAGAGGTACAACTATTATCCAGTGTCCTTCCTTGATATACTGGGCTTTTTCCTATCTAGAGTATTTTTCTCCCCTAACATCCATTCCTTCAGAAACATAACCACTATTCATTGTGTAAATTTCCTACACTAGTTGCTATATGATCTTCTATATTTGGCTCACAGCATGAAGGGAAATCATTTTACACTCATGCAATAAAATATACTATTACACCATTTTATGTTGTGTCATCAGGAATATTCCAGACTTCAGACTGGTTAGCAATGTACCAAAAGAGGTAAAAATGGAAACCAGCTTGTTAATCTATCTTATTTTAAGGAAATTAATGGAAAAATGAAAACTGAAATTTCACTTCAGATACTTTATAGATTTTTAATTTTTTTAATTACTTTTACAATACTTTACTAAAATACAAAAATACTGGGTTAGCACAAATACCTTCAGTTATGTGTTTATAAAAGTGTTCATAAAAAATCAGCCTATGGTGCAGTTTGAAATAAAAAATCTGGCCTGAAATACATGCAGGTCAGGGAAGGATGCACATATCACACCTGTTATGAAATTACTATTTTCAGTCTGTTTTCTTTATAAAATTCCCTTCTTGTTTAATACCTGATAAGTCTGTTCTTCTACATGTAAGAGAACAACAAAGCTAAGGTTGCAGAAGAAAAATGTTTTGAGCTTTCTGCTCACATGTGCTATTGAAAGGACCAACTCTTCACATACTGCACTGGGTTTGTGTGGCAAGGTTTTGGTAGTGGGGGGGTGACAGGGGTGGCTTCAGTGAGAAGCTGCTGGAAGATTCTCCTATGTCCAACAGAGCCAATACCAGCCGGCTCTAAGACAGACCCGCCACCGGCCAAGGCCGAACCAATCAGTGATAGTGGTAAAGCCTCTGTGATAATATATTTAAGAAGGAAAAAAAAAGTTGCAGGACACACATAAATGGCAACTGGAGGGAGGAGTGAGAACATGTGAGGGAAATAACCCCGCAGACCCCCAGGCCAGTGCAGAAGGAGGAGGAGATGCTCCAGGCGCCAGAGCAGAGATTCCCCTGCAGCCACTGGTGAGGCAGGCTGTCCCCCTGCAGCCCAGGGAGCTCCACAGGGGAAACAGATCTCCACCTGCAGCCCAGGGAGAGAGGACCCCACACCGGAGCAGGGGGATGCCTGAAGGAGGCTGGGACCCTGTGGGAAGCCTGCGCTGGAGCAGGCTCCTGGCAGGACCTGTGGCCCCGTGGAGAGAGGAGCCCAGGCTGGAGCAGGACTTGTGACCCCGTGGGGGACCCACGCTGGAGCAGTTCATGAAGAACTGCAGCCCGTGGAAGGGACCCACACTGGAGAAGTTTGTGGAGGACTGTCTCCTGTGGGAGGGACCCCACGCTGGAGCAGGGAAAGAGTGTGATGAGTCCTGCACCTGAAGAGGATGAAGCGGCAGAGACAACGTGTGATGAAGTGACCGTAAACCCCATTCCCCGTCCCCTGTGCTGCTGGGGGTGGTAGGTAGGGAATGCAGGAGTGAAGCTGTGCATGGGAAGAAGGGAGGGGTGGAGGGCAGGTGTTTTGAGATTTGGTTTGATTTCTCATTACCCTACTCTGGTTGATTTGCAATAAAGTAAGTTAATTTTCCCCAAATTGAGTCTGTTTTGCCCGTGATGGTAATTGGTGAGTGATCTCTCCCTGTCCTTATCTCGACCCATGAGCCCTTTGTTACATTTTCTCTCCCCTGTCCAGCTGAGGTGGCGGGGGAGTGATAGAATGGCTTTGGTGGGCACCTGACGTCCAGTCAGGGTCAACCCACCACAAGTTTCCGTCAGCCAGCCCCCAGGTGTGTGTGTGTGTGTTTGTGTGCTTTTGTTGTCAGGTCTAATTAAGTTAAAATCTTTGTCTGTGACAAACAACTGAGGATGTGACATTTGGTAGAATCTTAAATAATGAGATAGCCATGAAGCTCCAGACCTGCAGCAAACTTGCTGCCCAGCAGAGAAGGGAGAAAAATAGGACAAAACCTCAAAATAGCTGGGCAGAAAAGCTGCTTACTAAATGAGAGGGAGACTGTGTCAAGTCTCTGCCAAAAGTGCTGCTGTCTATGCAGCATGCACTGAAGACTGCAGCATCGGGGTGCTGTCAGACTGCTGGAGGGAAGGTGTTGGGAGCACGAGTCTTTGGCTCTGAGAGCTCAGCTGCTGGCTGGGGAGGTGGCTAATGCCATCTTCATCAGGAGTGGAGTAGGTTGAAGCTCTTGTGGTGGACAGCAGGAATCTTGTGGGACACTTGGCTTCGGACCCTGTGTGACGTTGTACCTTGTGTCGCACTTGGTATTGAAAAACTAGTCAGGGCAGTGCTGATGTTTGGTGTTGCCAGCTCCCTTTAAAACAAGCTGCCGTCTTGCTGTACATAGAACTGCTGTTTTGATGTACATAGAGCTTCTGGTTGCTTCTCCAGAGTGCCATATGTTAATCCAGCCTTCATGTTCCGAGGGAGTGGGTTGCTGTTCCGTAGCTGGTTGCTACAGCCTTGGGAGAAATAAAGATGAAAAGTGACGCTTTGTCCCACAGTTACTATTTGAGGATCTGTCATCAGCAGTAGGTCTGATACGGCATCCTTCCTCAAGCCACCAGGTACCAACGTGCCTGTTTATCCCGTCTTTCCACAGAAGCCACGTGATATGAGCCCTTTCTCCTAAAGTGCTTCCTCTGTACACCCCATCCTATCTGGGGTGAGCCGGTGCTCCTCCATGCTTCTGTGCTTTAAAGCACATTTTTCCATGCTTCTTCCTTTATTCAGGCACCTGGAAAGGGCTGGACTCTGCAGCTGCGCTCAGCGTAGGAGTGTGCTGCTGCATCCCGGTGTCGTTACAGCAACCCCGCCAAGCAAGGAGCAGCAGCCTGTGCTTCCTTGCAGCCCTTCCAGTGCGAGGACCCATCCAGTTGACAGGCAGTACCTGCTCTCTAGACTCAGGCATGAACTGATGCTGAAGTCTGGTGACCCTTGGTAGCAGAGTTTGCTGCTGTTTAAAAAACAAACAAACAAACAACCTCCCCCCCTCCAACAACCCCAAACAAACCCCTAAAAGCCACAACAGGAAGCCTTGACCCGATTAGGTTGCCAGATGGTTTTTGACGTTTAGATTAAATTGAGAATTTTCCAAAGGAGTGGTCCAATTGCAATGAAAGATTTTGGGAAACATTTCACAAATTTGTTCACCAGGAATTCAGTGGAGAGAGGGAGTGCATGAGCGGGAGCAGGTGCCTTTCACCAGAACAAATTGCCTGAGAACATCTCCTTGGGATATGGGCAACCTCGCTTTGAGTTGAGCGGAAAGCTGGGTTCAGTTTAGAGGTGAGCTGGTAACTCTACTCCTCCTTCCCCCCCCGCCCCCCTTCAAAGTTACAGGGTTGGGGACAGGAAAATCATAGACTCATAGAATAGTTTGGGTTGGAAGGGACCTTTAAAGGTCATCTACTCCAACACTCCCTGCAATAAGGAGGGACATTTTCAACTAGATCAGGTTGCTCAGAGCCCCGTCCAACCTGACCTTGAATGTTTCCAGGGATGGGGCATCTACCACCTCTCTGGGCAA
>JAVJGG010000005.1:12729826-12753222 GCA_035590195.1 Aviceda cuculoides | reverse complement strand
GAGCAGGTTTTCTGTCAGGACTTGTGACCCCGTGGGGGACCCTCGCTGGAGCAGTCTGTGCCTGAAGGACTGCAGCCCGGGGAAGGGACCCATGCTGGAGCAGTTTGTGAAGAACTGCAGCCCCTGGGAAGGACCCACACTGGAGAAGTTAATGGAGGACTGTCTGCTGTGGGAGGGACCCCATACTGGAGCAGGGGAAGAGTGTGAGGAGTCCGGCCCCTGAAGAGGATGAAGCAGCAGAGATAACATGTGATGAACTGACTGTAAACCCCATTCCCAGTCCCCCTGCACCACTGTGGGGGGGTAGGTAGAGAATCTGGGAGTGAAGTTGTGCCCACGAAGAAGGGAGGGGTGGAGGGAAGGTTTTCTGAGATCTGGTTTTATTTCTCATTACCCTACTCTGGTTGATTGGTAATAAATCAAGTTAACTTTCCCCAAGTTGAGTCTGTTTTGCCCGTGACGGTAATTGGTGAGTGATCTCTCCTGTCCTTATCTCAACCCATGAGCCCTTTGTTATATTTTCTCTTCCCTGTCCAGCTAAGGAGGGGAGTGATAGAACAGCTTTGGTAGGCACCTGGCATCCAGCCAGGGTCAACCCACCACACATATGAAGAACATTCAGTCTCCTCTCATTAACTTCTTGGTCTGTCCCTCCAAATGTGATGTTCTGTGTCCATCCAACAGATACTGGAATGAGCTTGCCCAGGTATATCCAATGCATGTTCACGAGGTCTCTTTCACTCATGAGCCTGAATTGCTGACCTGTAGGCAGCATCCTCTTAAGCCATTTGCATGAGTAAAGCAGTTAGAATGTGCCACCTACAGTCACCACTGCAGATTTCATCTGTGTTTGAGGAACAGGACAAAAAGTCTGAAGCAAAATTTCAGAAATTCAGATTTTTGTATTTTAAAGTTTTATTTTGAAAATAAACTCTTATACGGTACTAGTCCCTAAAAGTTACCGCTTCAAGGACCCAATGCAAATATAGCACAAATATAGCAAAACTTCAAATTTTCTTGGGATCTTGCCCCACACTCTCAACACACAAACCTCGGAGTTATGCTTTCAGTTAAGTTTTAGGATATAACCACTCTCGCATCTGAAAAATCCTCTGAAAGTCTGTTCTGTTCTATTCTATTCTATCCTTGTTCATCATTATGCTATGTTGGTAACAGTGGCAAAATTATTAACTCAGTACTTATTTCCACAGAATGAAAATGCTAGGATGGATGGAAAAATTATTCAAGCTAAAAATTAATAATAGAAAACTGCAGTCCATTCTTGATATCTTCATGTTATCCTGCAGTGTTAGAGAAATAATGGCTGAGAGGTAGTGAATACAGGAGCTGGTGTTTCATTATGAGGAAGATCACTGAAAACACCATTTCAACCCCAGGAGCATTTTTCATATGATTATATACACTGTGATGTCCAGCCTGCACCCAGTATTTAAGATATGCATCTTTTTAAGGGCCTATAGCGACTCTGCTCATGTTACATGCGACAGATCAAGGAAGTACCACCTACTGTCTAACTGTGCAAATAAGTTGGGGCTGACACACTTCTGTTCAGATTATTTTCACCAAGAATATCTGTTGGGAGAGAAAATGAACTCAGAATATAGTTAGCCATGAGGTTTGAGAGCGGAGAAAAAGATTTATATTGAAGACAAATGCAATGTCCACAAGACAGGCTAACAATTTCCTAAACAAAGTGCCAAGAGGTAGAAAGGGTGCAACTATTCCTGTTGGGCAGACTTTTGCAGAACAACCAAAAGACAGCTCCAGGTCATTTTTAGTAAACCTCATCACTTGGACTATACATCTTGTCCCCAAGATATCTCAGCATTGTCTGCTCACTCTGCAGTAGCATATTAATTCATTATGGATAATTTAAAGTGAAAGTCTGGAAGAACATTGCCACTTCTATCACCCTTTGCAAAGATGTACACAGATTTTTTTTGTTCATTATCATCTTCCTAAACATCACAAGGTCTGGTGAAATAGCTATTTTTGCATATTATATATTACTGAGTTTTACATGACAGATTTGTCTGCAATATAGATATGCACATGTGCACACACACGCAAATATATAATAAGTATGTATGTTATAAAAATATGCCTGTAACATAATAACCTTTCCTTATTCTTGCTTTGGTTTAAAACATACATCTTGCTGTCCTTTCCTGAACTTTTGCTACTGTGCACATGATTGTCTGCTTTCATCAGGTTGGATTTTAAATATGGAATCAATTGGAACATACGTGAATCCCCCTGAAGGCAATTCCATTTAAGGACTCTGCATTGGCCATGTAGAAATATTTCTCCTGAGACTTTAAAAGACTTTGACTGCTCTGAAAATAATTTCTGAAAATAATTCCACGTACTCAGGAAGAAAAGGAGGACTAATTTCAGATTCCATGTCTATGGCCAGCTAGAGGAGCTATAAATATGCTTTTTGGTGTGGTCAAATTTATAGGCATGAATAGCTCCCACTCCTGAGGATGGAGGTCTTGAGCACAGTGTAAGGAGGAAGAAGTTCTCTCTCCCATAGAGCAATTCTGCAGACATTTACTGTCATTGCTGTCATCTTTAAGGCAGCGCTGCTCCACCCCCTGTCTCTGACCCCCTTCTTCTGAAGGGATCATGTATCTACGTGCTTGTACGTTCTCCAGCCCACAGAAATGAGACATTTAAAACACTGATATTTTCTTTTTCTGTTGAAAATGTGCCGAGTCCAAAATAAGAAACATTTCAAGCTACAGATGGTAGATGAGCATGGGATAGTAAAAATAACAATAGCAAGACTGACTGTGTGTATTTACAGGGTTCTCATTCTCTATTATAACTCAGATCATTGACTGACTTCTAGCTAGGAAACTGCTCCAAAGTGCAACTTTGGCAAAAAACCCTGACTGATACTACTTTCATCCTGTTTGTTTGCATAAAATAACATTTAAGAGTTTAAGAAGTCTGCAGGTATCCATAGACTATCACAATTACCTTGCTTCTAAATATTTATGTTACCTAATATACTTATGCAAACCTCACTAAAGAAACAGCAAAATACAAAACTCCTCTCTAAATACCAATGGACAATTAAGTGCCTGCAGATCATGTTGTCTGGATTAGACTCCTGTTATGTCTTTGTTTCAGCAGCTCTCTTTTATTCAAAATCACAACTGAAAACACTCTTCACCACTACTTACCCCATTTCTTCTTAATTGCCCCTACTCCCTCTTCTTTATCATTTAATTCTTATGGCTTTATTATTTTAATATGTAAAGCACCTGGGGAAATAGCGTGCAAGAAAGATTATCAGCAACTTTGTTTTGTTTTATACCTATACGAGCGCAGATCTTTTTACAAAAAGTGCACGCTCATTTTGAAACACCCATTCTGTAATTCTAGCAGTTCACAAACTTCATAAACAGTCTTTAGGGGATGAATAATTACAAAATATTGGCAGATTACTGTAGAATAACCACACAGTAAAGGCTAATATGATACTGCTAAGAAAAATACCTGGAACATTTACAACATCAAAATTAATTGAGCAGGCACATATTCAGCTGCATCATTTTCATCATTGTCTCTTCTCCCTTGACAGAGCCTCTAAGAGGTACAAATATCACACACTGGTTCAGATTTCTTGGTAAGCATCAGTTACATTGGCAGTCTTTATGTCATTTTAGGGACTTGCAGAAGCTCAGATGTTTATCTGTTTTCTTGTATTCTGACACTATTTCCATTTATTTACTATTGACTCTGAGGAATTTAAAAATCTATTTAACCTATTTGATAAAAAGAAGAAAATAATGATAATGCCGTTCCCAACAAGAAACCAACAGTTAGACATTTTTCTAGATGTACTGAAGTGCTGCCTCATGTTTTCATACGTTGGCCTTACCCTATATACAAGACATCAGGTTTTTGTTTCCTGGAGAGGCAGGAAAACAAATCCACAGCCTGGCATGGAAGAGACTACGTGGTTTATGGGAACCCATTGTTTTGTAAGAAGAATCCAAGAGCTGTGATAGCTTCTAAATGATAACATATAAAGGGCCAAATCCACTCCTAATGTAAATCCATTGGGTTCAAAACAACAAATACTATTTAGTCCATGAATCCTGCTCTCCTTAAATATAAACTACATTTCATATTTTATACAACTGCAGCAAGTCCTTCTGTGGGTTTGGCTCAGCACTTTCAAAAGCATTTGCCTTTCACTGAGATTCAGTGCAGGCATTTTTTTCACAGGTGGAAATGTATGGTTGCAAACACCTGACAAGATTATGTTACATTAATTACAGACTGCATTTATAGACCACAGAGGGAGACAAGACAACAAGAACCTTCAAACCCGTTTCTTCCCAAAGAGGTGTGTGTGCATCTTCACGTTTTATTTTCAAGGAAGCCCAGGGTTCTGTCCAGAAAACATCATGTATAAACCACTGCAGAATGGGGAGAGACAAGTACCACAGATGCAGCCATGTACAGGGTGCAAGCTGGGTGTTAAAAGAAAGGCAGAAAGCCTTCAGGGAAGGCCTGACTTCTCCTCCATCTCCCATGAACAACTCCTGTGCTAGCCACTGTGGTGACCCAGTTGGGACTCTGTGGTTATATGGTCTCAAAAGGTTTGGAGAACTGATGTCCACAAGCACTTGTCTGTGCAACTCGGTGATGTGTAGGTTTGTGAAACCATCTTTGGAAAGGTTTTTGAAAGAGTAACTACTTCAGTTTGAGCTATGGGGTGACAGTCAAGGTTGATGTCACTGTGACTTTCTTAATTGGGTACTTTGACGTTCTCCACTGCCCTCATAAGAAATGTATTTTTGGTATTGTTCACTGCGGATCAGCTTACTGAAGTGCAGATCAGGGAGCATATAAAACAGAGAGCAGGCAGGAGGAGTCCCCTTCCAGCACTGAACAAATGCCTCTCTTCGACCTCAGCATATGGAGTTGTGCCTCCAACGCCAGGACTTGCTTACATGCTTGCTTCCACGCAGGAAAAGTTAAGACCATAGCAGATAAGGAAATGAATGTAGGTGCCATACTCCACATACAGCCACACCTTTCTTCCCTGTTCTTCCATATTTCTTCTCTTTATCCTACACACTTAAGACACCTTACTTACCGTGTCTAGGCATAACAGCTGGAATGCAGGCAGGAAGAAAATACCATCACCCCTCTTGTGCCAAAGGAGAAGATCACCCAGCAGCTCAGCGAGACTGCACTGTGAACGAGGACTCCAGACCCAAGGACTGTTGGCCCAGCCACTACTAGAGTTTATGGGCTCTTCTACAGCTGTTACCTATTGCTAGATGTGTGCTCCGATACTTGTGATTTTCAAATATAGCCAGCTGGTCACAATGAAGCTTCTTTTACACATGTGTTACAAGTCTCAGCTCTAAATACCTTCTGTACCAGCAATTCTGCAATTTCAATTGGCAGAATATTCATTGTGCAATTGTATTCTATAAAGTTGATTTCTACTATTTAAGCTTAAGTTTGTATAAAGAAGACCAAGCCCCTTACTCCTAGCTGTGTGTTTATTAATTAAGAAAAATAATTGGTCACTCTTCTCTTCATGGTCTTTTTTATACATTGGTAGGTAATTTTCATGCTTCTCCTCTGTATTTTTCTCCAGTGACCATGGCTAGATCTAAAACCATCCTTGTTAGTTCCTACTTTTCAAATTTATTTTCTTTTATCTAATTGTTTTCTAATTTATCCTCTACTTCTTCACCCTCTTCCTTCTCCTTTATCCCATATAGACTGAAGCCAATGATAAAGTTCCTGTGACTTCAGCAGTTCAGGATCAAGATATGGTTCCCAATACTCAGCAGAGTAATTTAAAATAAAATTTGCCATTGCGGGTTGCATCATAGGTAACTTGTTTTTAATACACGTCCTCTTCATCAGAGAGCTCAGCAACACAAATGTGCACAGTTTGTGCACACATTTCTCTTTAAGACATAATTTACCTTTTGTCCAAAAACATGTAACAGCAATTCAAGTTCTGTACATAATTGACTCTCTTTCTAAAGCAAACAGTAGGACATTTCTATTACTAAATTTTTATTTTTGGAGGCAAGCAATATCATACTATACCACCTGAAAAGCAGGCAAAGGAAAAATACAAGCCGTCAGGCACCAAAGACTTTTATTTTAACTATATTTAAAAAAAAAATACTAATACTATTAGTCAGGCAAAATAGTACTGAACACAGTTCTACACGAAGTATTACATTATTTTAAACAGGTTATACCCACTATTGCATTTCATTTCAGTGCTCAGTTTACGGGCATTTTATATACAGCCTATAGAATAAATACCTCTCCATGTTATTTCATGGGCTTATTTAAATCATTTATTAGAATAGCATTTTCAAAGCTATCTGCTCCAGACACGGGTATATATTTTTATAAATCCTGCAACAAACAGCACAGCCAGAACTATGTCTAGAGCTCATCAACACTAAAACTGAACTCTCTTCCTAAAATAAGCAAGAAGAAATAGAGATATGTTGCATGATCATAAAGTAACCTGGCAAAAACAAAGACTTAATTTTTGTTTGGTTTTTAAAGTCCCCAACATAATGGACGTCCCAAGGGAGCAGACAGGACTTTACTATCCATGCAAGTCTACTGATTTCAAACAAAAGGGAAGTTTGAACTCAGGATGCACAAAGACAACTCAAATTATCTCATCTGACCAGACAGGATGTCAGATCATGGCTCAGTCCAGATTGCTTTTAGATTCAGACAAATGTTTGAACGTTATTTATTTGTTTGTTTGTTAATTATTGTTGCACCATTGAAATACAGTGTCACCCTCCCGCTACTAAGATAACAAGATAATAAAAGCCATATACTGTATTAATTGAGGCTGCAACTGGAGAATTACTATCAATTGTCTTGCCAAAGAGTAAGGGTTTGTTTGCGAAAAAGTTGTTTGTCACTAATAATTTAATGAGATTAGGAACATGAGTGTACACTTCCACTTCTATGATTTACTCTTCACTATCCACTTGTGGAGAAAATTGCACAGATAATGTAATATAAATAGGAGAAGTTTGTGAAAAGTCTTTAGAGACATGCAGAGAGCACCTGGTATTAATAATAGTAACAGAACCCTCAAAGACAATCGTACAATTTATCAGCTGGTTTCAGTCTTCACAAGATCTTGCACTTCGTATGAACATTTTCTTAGGATCAGATTTAAATTAACTTCCCCTTATTTTTACCTGTTTATGTTTCAATCCCATTTAGACTTGATCATTATTCATAGTAATTTTAAAATAAACCTCACAATTGTTTTTACAAGTAGATGGAAAAGAGAAACAAATTCAGACCATTCAATTGCAGATTCAAATTCCCTTACCATAATCCACCTTGATACGGTTGGTGTATTGTACAAGCAGGAAGACCTATAATATGGGCATTATTTCTGAGTATCCGAAACATTCATTACAAATTATGCTCACACTGCATACCTCATTCAGAAATCTCCAAGATGGGTTAAGAACTATTCCTTCTATTCACAGAACTGCTATATAAAGACACAGACAGATGAAATGAGCTGCCCAGTGTTATTCATTATCTTAGTAGCTAGAAATAGTCTGAAGCCTGTGGCAGAAATAAAAAGAGAATCTGTGCTTCTTGATGAGCAGGTTTTACACCAGACCTGGAAGGACAGGCTTCAACAGAGATTTCTCAAATATGATGAGAAGGAGGGGAAAGCCAGGAGGTAATAGGTACTTTGTTGATGGGTTAAGTCTCCAATCTAGTTTAGAAAATGTTGCCATTTGTTGCAGTGGAATATTTCTGCAAGATTACAGTGGACTGACTGATTTTTTTTACAGGAAACGTTTCCTACATCAGCAGGACAAGGCAGGCTGTCATGCATTAGTGAACTCAGCATGACACGTAAGCCAATTAAAATCACATCACATATTCCACTTACTCAAACCATGAGCACACA
This sequence comes from Aviceda cuculoides, assembly GCA_035590195.1. NCBI lineage: Eukaryota > Metazoa > Chordata > Aves > Accipitriformes > Accipitridae > Aviceda > Aviceda cuculoides. Next base: position 12,745,232 of record JAVJGG010000005.1, on the reverse strand, counting down.
GCCATAATAAATCTAATTACAAATGTGATGATGTAATAGACAAAGGCTATTGTTTATATAGGAGGACAGAGTCTCTCCTTTTCTTTTTTTTTTTTTTTTTTAGTTTTCTCAATTTCATTTGGGTAACTATCATTTTGATAGCTTTGTTAAGAAACCAGAATCTGAATATTTCACACTACGGTCTCTTTTCACACAATATATCTCATTTGTGAAAGCAAAAATATAACAGGAATAAAAGAATCTTTTAATCTGTAAGATACTCATGCATCTTTATAGTATGTTCTCCTATAAACAGGTTAACCTTTTAAAAGCCAGATGATGGTCCTTTAAATGAAACTTCCAATGATGTACATCAAATTTCCCACAAAGGACAAAGCCAGCACTGGGACACGTCACTGGCTGTTAGTATTGCAGAAAATAATATTTTAATCTCCTTTGTGAGTTTTTTTCAAGAACACCAGAAAGTGAAAAGAAAACTAGTATTGTCTCCTGAAGTTTCATTTGGGGAACAAAGAGTATAAAATGAGTTAAACCAGTGAAGCAACAAGATTTGGTTTCTTCAGTTTAATTGGTGGTACTGAGTTTCATCTATTTTCAATATTTCTATTTCTCTGCTATCTAAAGAAATATTATTAGACAAGGAACATGGATGAATTGTAAGTCAAGATTTTACAGTTCACAAATTTTGACAGCTACAGCAACCAGCACATGAATGGCAACTTGTTTTACAGCCAGATGATTGAATAAAGTATAAAAAGGATTTAAGCTGATGTTTAAAGTTTTCTGTAAAAAAAACAACCATGAAACAAACTGTCACCAGTTTCACCTTTCTCACATGCTCTCATAATATTTACAGAACGATGTTGATAAGGTAAGAATAGTTTGTTGCGATGTGTTGTGTGGTTTGTGGGGTTTTTTTAACTAAAAGACATTAAGAAGTGGTCCTGATTTCAACAGAGTTACTTATCCCAAGTTAGATTTAACAGAGGCAAACCTTTCTGAAAAAACTGAATTCTGTTTTTGCTTTGAAAAGAAACACTTTGAAAGAATAAGCAATTCTCTAGAGTACTTTAACTGGAAAAGTAAGAGAATCTTAATTACTACAGTGGAAGATTCTTCAACTGGAAAGACAGCTTCATTAAAATCAATATGCGTTGTCAGAACATGTCAATTTAAAAAATTGTAACAAATGTGTGGAAATGAGGCATTAGGATTTTACTATTTCATCCTTATTATTCACTTTGACTTATGCATTATAATATTATTTTATGTATTTAATACTGTATGTTTACTATTGAAATATTCCCCAAAACAACCCATGAAACCCATCAACTTTGACTTTTCAGTCCAACTAGAATGAATGAAAATATAAAAGTCCTTAGGTTTACATATGAAAAATTCTGTGACTTGCTGTAATAGATAGCACTCACAAATAATTAGCTTTCAATTTTAATGAATAAGTTTTCTTCTCCAACTTATACATGATTATGTAAAATCTAATCCATTGATTTGTTTAATTCATTTAAACAAACAACGTATCACCTGCAGATTGCTACTACCAGACGGGATGCTGCTTTCTGTATGTTTGATGTTTGCACAAATTTTGTTTTAGGCCACTGCTTTGAGTCCAGCTGGACTTTGAGCCTGCTCAGGCTTCCTAAAGCATTTTCAGTGCATTATCAAAGAACCTCTGAGAAGAGAGCAATAAAATATATGGCAACAAAGTGGAAACACCATGTCCTAGAAGGAAGCTTTCTGTTGTCTCAATATATTAACTACCGCCTCTTTCTTTAAAAATTAATACGGTGCTGAGCATGGCTCTAGGAGAACTTTTGGCATAGCTTAGGCAGGATTTCTGAAATAAATCTCACTATTTACATACAACGCTTTGCTCAGTAGAACATCTTTACTTCTTCAAAACATTGTTCTTCATGAACAACATTGCACTGTGCCCTTATATCACTTAGTCTGTAGAGCACATAAGAATTGCTTTGTGATAATAAACACTGTCTAATCTTTCTGCATCTTCCTCTCCAGGGCTATTTTTCTACACTGTCATCCATCATCGGATACTTGCTCTGATATGTCTAAGATTAATGAAGCATTTATATTCAGTTTAGATGCTATGGAAGTTAGCATTGTTTCTTCTGTTATGGAACAAAAATGAGCTAATTAGTGACCTTAAGATTTGGGTTAAAAATGAAGTATTTTTTAAATTGGAAACATAACAGAGCCACCAACAAAAATGTTTAAAGATAAACTGACATATAACAAACCTGTACCACATTTCTCTGGGAGGAAGGAAAGCAGAGAAAGGAAGCACAGAGAGTCAGAACTGTGAATAGAGCTGTGCAAAGAATTGACTTTTTATGGATGAATTGAAAAAATATACGTAAAAAATCCATTTTTTCATTGTGTGGATCAAGTACTTATTGTTAATCAAAGTGAAATATGTCATTTTGCTTTCCAGGCTTATAAAAGGTTTAAAAACCCCCACCATGATTAAAATATGGTGGGTTTTTTTCCAAATATAAGTGTAATTTTGAAATAGAATCCTTCCAATATTTCAGTTAATATTTTTGAATTATTCTTCCTTTTAGGCTAACAGCTTTCCATGGGATTTCGTAAATGGTTATTGTTTCAAAGTAAAATGAATATTTGTATCCATAACTAAGCCACAGGACAGTTAAAAACAAACAAACAAACAAACAAACATAGAGAAAGGGAAAGAAAGAGAGAAGGAAAGAAAAAGAAGGGGTAAAAGAAAAAGAAGAAAAAAGGGGGGGGAAAGAGGAAATAAAGAAACACAGCAAGACAGGAAGAAAGGAAAAAAGAGAAGAAAGAAAAATCCATTCCAATCTCTTTTCTAGAGTTCACTGCACCTTTATTCTCTGTGCTTGCTAGCATGTGTGTGAACAGCCAAAGACAGACCTACGAAGTCCAAGGCAGCTTCAGAAATGATAGTAAAGAATGTGTTTGTTTTCTTTTATATGCAGAATTGTCTATGAGTAAATTTGGTGAAGAGCTACAGATTTAAAAAAGCCAATTATTGTATGGCTTTCCATGTTTCTGTGATTATGCTAACAGCATTTCCAAGGGCAGCATTCTCTTCCTTTTAAAGCTATATAATTTTCTTAGCACATTTAAATAATCATTTTTCTTTTTCACTGTATTTGGTTCTAACCAGTTACTTCAAAAAACATTTTTATGTTTTATAAAGTCCCATTTGAAAGAAGTTTTGAATACAAGTTGATCGAAAGTTATACAGCTCCTACCTGCACTGCAGGGATGAATAATTTCATAATCAACAAGCCAATGCATAAATCATCATCGAGTATTACTGAGACTAATTGGTTTAGCTATCTTAGCCTCAGACAGGCTGAAAAACACAGGAATCATAGACTAAAATCTTCAAACCACAAGAATCACAGACTGAAAACAGTGACACTGTTCGCAAAAAGAAAATTACAGAAGACTCAGAGAACCTTTGCTGCACCTGTACCCTTCTTACAGATTCTTGTTTCACGTCATTTTGTGGGTTGTTGGTTCTTTCATTAGTTTGGTGTGGGTGAGGCTCGGGGGGGAGCAGGGCTGAAGGAGGGAAGAAGCCAAATTTTGGGGGGAAAATCTTTTGCTCAACCAGCAGATATGAGTACCTATGTGGTTGGGTGTTACTGCCATCTGGAACAGTGTCACTCCAGCAGTCTCTTCTGTGGTCACTAAGCAGCCTTGGGGACTGCGAGCCAGGCAAGGATGCAGTTCTACTGTGGGAAAAAAGGTCAAAACCAAAGCTTGAAAGCTCAACCAAGTGCTAGTAAGAAACAAGTGCCTAGGCAGGACCAGTCCAGCCTGTGCAGAACCAGGGTACGTGCCCCTCACAGTCTGCAGGCTTATGATCTTCAGGGCTTCAACTAATCATTCAGAGCTTCATTCAGAGATTTATCACCTTGACATTGAGTTCACTACACTTGAATGAAAATTTAAATAGTCTGGTATTACAGGAAGAGAGTCAGCTGACCTCACCTAACTAATGTCTATCATTTCAATAGGCTCTGAACAGACTTTTTCCTTCAAGGAACAACTCTTCAACATTGCTTCACCAATGGCATTTCAGTGACAAATTTGCTTAGTATATTTATTATAATTGAAATGGGCAAAAATCAGTAAATGTGCAGCATAGGTTTAAATGTACTTCACAGGTAAAGAGTCAAGGACCCAGGGCAGAGAAAGTAAGTCTTACGTTGGAGGTTTTCCCTCATACGAAGCCTTTGAAATGAAAATAGGCTGTAATATTTATAGAAGCTGTAAGGTTCAAGCAAGAACCATTTGTGAAAGTCTGGGGTTTGTGTAATGTGGTCAGTCACATCAGGTTATTAAAATGACCACTTCTAGTTTGCAAATCAGTGAAGGGTGGGTCTATGAACATTTGTGGCAAATGGACTTGATCTCATGAAAAGACTGAACACGGGATCCAACAAGTATGCATGACACGCTATGCCACTGCCTGTCTGAAATGCCTTAAGTATCAGATACGCCAAATATTTCAGACTATTAAAAAAAATAACAAACCAACCAACAAAAAAACACCTTCACCATTGTTCTATGCTTTCAAATTGTCTTTTTCCTATTCCATGGCATTGTTAAGCTCTTTTGTTATTTCTGTCCATGTTGAGGGAAAAGCAGGAGATAGATCCATTACAAGTTTCAGCAACTGATTGAGCCACTTAGTTTTTAAAACTGATTGGTGTTACATGCTCACTTCTGTTACTTATTTCCGAAACACCATCATTTCTCCTTGAGTAACAAGGTTACAAACATACACTTGTGTGCAATTTATCAGACAGGTTATGCTTTTGTGATTTCAAGCAATGGAGTTAGCTCATCTTAAGAAATTAACAGCTTTTAGCTGAAAACTGCCAGGTCTTGGATGACATGCCACAGCTGAACACGTGTATGTTCCCAGCCTGTTGCAATGCTAAGGAAACAGGTTAGCTTAAGCCATCATTGTTCTCAATGCTGATGAATGACATCTATTTCGTCCTCACAGATGAGACTAGAATTCTCAATCATACTCTTGCACCATGATTAAATTCTAATATTAATGCATTTCATTCCAATGAATATGCTTTAAACTAACTTTAATATCCCAGTTCTCTTAATTATCACAGCAAAGTACAATCTCCTCTCTAGCTAGGACTGAGAATCATTTTCTGCTTAAAGGTCAACAATTATAAGTAGTCTAAAATCTGCACAATTATTAGACTTCACTGTGGTTTGGAGAAGGAAGAAAGGGACAGAATTACTGATCCAGATGTGGTATCATTTAAGAAAGTCAAACTGAATGAATATACTCTAAGAACCATCGTTCTTATGCCCATCTTCAGCCTGACCTTAGACAGTAAAAAGTGAGCTTATATAGGGAAGAAATATCAAAAGTTTTATTAAAAGAAGAGATAGCTTTTCTGATCTGCTGCAGGAAATTCCTTCCCTGCCCCCCAAAACTGTGTACATATATTTCAGAAAAGCTGATTTCATTTAACCTTTGGGAAACTAGGACCTTAAACCTCTGCTACATCCAGTCTCACACGAAGTCTGAACATCAGTCCTGGCAGGTATGAGAGAAAGCTCTGTGCATATTGTTACTGTTGACTTCAGTCAAGGGAGACAAGATAATCATGCTTGGAGGTGTGGAAAAAAAAAAGAGACCTGCTCTATAGACCTTAATTGAGTTGGTCATTTTGGATGTCAGAATAGCCACATAAAATTGGGAGACTGGATATATGAGTGAAATTAGATATATATTTCCATATCTTGTCTTTGTTTAGAAGTTTCTTTTCATATAACCAGTGACTAAAGAGCACTATGTGACTAAGCAAGCAAGTAAAGTAGAAAGTATGAATCCTAATACAATGCTCAGATGAATGCTTTCTCTAAGAGCTAATACAAGCAACCTGAGCAATGATTTCAATTATCCCAGCTTTATTTTTTAAAGAGATGAAGTAACAGTTTTGTCTATGTGTGCTGTAAATGGATTCTGAAGGTAAACAGAGAAAGAAATAAAGAAACTGGTTAAGGACAGAATTTTAAACCCCATTGTAAGGCTAATCTTCTGCTCTGAACTGTTCACCAGTGGCTCTCAGGGAAGTTTAATTCTGCAAATAAATGACATGTGGTCTAAAATATTCACTTATATACTTGATGGCAAATATGAATTCATACTCCCATGTATTCCACACTGAAAGACTCACGAAGGTATAAATGCAAAACTTCCCACTCTATAAGCATTTAAAATGCATTTATGAGTTCTGCAGAGTGACTAACTCTCATGACTTACTCTCAGGCATGGTTCTCTCTCCCAGGAGAATCAATACCCAAATGAGTCTGTAACGTGAGGTGTTTGCACAGAGAAGCAAAGAACTTTGCTTACCTGGGGACCTCATGCCACAAGACACTACGCTGCCTCTCCTAGGCTCCACCAATTCCAACTAACAAAATAGAGTTCATAAACTATGAGACTTAAAAGTAAATCCACAGTCCCATAGTCCTTCTACTTGCCTTTTGGACTTTGAAATTACAAAATCTTCATTTTCATCATGTAAGAATTAGCAGTCTTTACTCATAAACTGTAACTATGAATAGTACTGACCAATAGGATTCATTCATGTTTCCCTGACTCACAGGTCTTAGGTTTCTGGGGAAAAGAAGTGGTATTCGGCATATTCATTGACTTTAAATTTGGAGGAAATAAATATTTGAGCATGGGTTTGGTGTGGAACGATTCCTGTGAAATAACAGAGTAAAATCCATTATTTACCCCAGTTCATGAGATTAATACTGCAGCATTTTTAGAATTATCAACTTGTACGGATTAGTGGTTTTGTCCAGCTCATCCTTTCAGAAGAACCAGACTCTATATTGCTTGTAATTGTTTTGCTGCTGGTTATACATCATTCCCGGTTTGGAAATGAGCCCTTTCTATGTTTAGGACCTGGAACAGGATCCAAAATCACTTGTGGCTTAACAGAAGAATCCAGGATGCAAAACTCGAAAACGGACAAAGTGTTACTGCCACTTAATGTTCCATTTTTACTAGATAATAACCTTTTGTTGAAATAAAGTTAGGGTAGTCTTCTAACCCCCCTAACAAGAAGAAAACCAACTTCAGAGAGCAGCTAGAATAGAAACATTGCTTCAAGAGATGCTACCCAGGCATGGGCCAGCTTCCAAATTAATATCCTCCAGTGTAAATTTCAATTGGCCCCATTGACTTCTGCAAACTCCACTGGAGTTCCTGCTGGAGTGAAACCAGGGTGAGGTCAGAATCTGGCAGCTCATTATTGAATGCTGTCCACGTCACATGCTGGCTGCTTTCTAAAAGTAATCCTACTGTAAGAAGGTTAGCTGTGGTTAGTCCAAAATACACACTGTCTGTCTACCGTAAGCTTTGTGATGGAGGAGGTTTGTAACTTTATACTTAAAATTTGAAGTGAGGCTTAAAGGTGCTTTTGAACATTTGCCACCCAGAATACTAATCGCAAATATGCACTCCAACCTTCATTTTGCCCTCCAGTCCCAAAACAATTAAGAAATATGTTGCCAAACCTTTTTGGTTTTTTACACTATATGTGATGTCTCATTATTTTTCACTGTGAACCAGGTCTCCACCTTCACCTGCCTATTATTAGAATAAAATCAGATTACAGCAATAGGGCAAGCTCATTCCAAAACATCTATATGCTATCATGATTTACAGACTGTCCGAAAACCAAAGTGACCTTAGTGTAAAGCAATGTATTTCAAAGAAAGACTTAAGATCAATTAATTTGAAAGGACTACAGGGATTGTTTTGCTGTTTAGGGACTGCCAGCTGCTCTATTTTGCCTTGTGCCAAACCCCAACAGGAGTCTTCTTTAAAATTGGTAACCAAGGGAAAGAAGTAGCAGAAGGGAAGGAAGCATAAAACGATTTACACCTGACATTTCTACCCTACATGATAGATTCTTTTTTGCTGCAAAAGTGCTACTGAGGGCAATCTCCAGGCCAGCGCTATCCAGTGTGCCTAGGAAACAAAGAGCAAGTGTTACCACATTGCAAGAACTTGGGCCACTGCTAAATGCTCAATTTTTCAGTAATACTAATAACTGAAAATGAGTGCTAAACACTGTCGCTGCACTGTTAGAAGTCAGTATCTTTTCTTGAAAAAAAACATGATAGAAATGATGTCTGCTTTCTCCCCTGGTGCACTCCACAGAATGACACCATGCACACTACCCAGTGTGTGAATAACACTTTATAGTGTTTATTTCCCATTTCATCTGTTTCTCTGCATTTAAGACTGGAGATGCATATACCATTTTTTGTTTCTTTTGATACAAAGGGTTAAATTTAAACAAACACCGGGTTGTGACTTACTGTTACATATGGTCTACACATCATAGAAACTGATTCAGAGGCAATACTTGTTTCTACAGCAGACATCCTAATGCACTTATTCTGTTCTCCAGTAGGCTTTATTAGTCTCCATCGTTTCCACCAAGCATGTTTTCCACAGAAATGACAAATAAAAACCTACCGAGCCTGAATGCATGGTTGGAGGGGAACTGTGAATAATGCTGTAGAGCACGAGTCTGAAGTCTTACATAAAAGACACAACCAGTCTTTGGGGAGAGATATGCAGGACTTCTTCTAAAAATGAAACATTCTGACAGTTACCCTAAGATACTAATTAAGCAAGACCTGTGACAGTGATAAAGAGATCTTCAAAGTAGCCAGTTTTTCTAATACTGCAAAATTATCTGTATAAAGAGAACAGATGGATCGCTAAAGCCAGTATGATGGCTCTTTCTGCACTTCAATGCCCAGATTCTGCCCAGATCAAATTCAAATCCTTCTGGCATGGTTCCTACTACCAAAGCTTGATAGAGACCAATAGAGGGAGAATAACGGATACTGACTAAACAAGAAGTCTCCTATTGATCTATAATACCCCAAAGTTTTTTAATATTCTATAGATGGACCGTTTAGTGAATATACTTTCATGTGCATATATGTACACAGGTACAAAGCCTCTGAAAAGCTGCAGACATATTAAATGTTAAATTTTGATTCCACACATCATACAAGGTTTGACATTTTCTACTGAATCTTTGCATGAAAGGCAACAATCCCATCCATATTCATTAATTTGGAAGCATCCGAAGTATATCTATTTAGAAATTGTGATTTCAATACAAATACTTTAACAGATTGTATTTTATGTATATATCTTTTTATGACATAAGGAACTACATTCAAATGTGGAAAAACTCTGCTCTGGGTAATTTGCATCCTTATGTCCTATTATAGATTTTCCTATTTGGATTTCCATCTGGTCTCCAATATCCTTCTGAGTTTATTATTTTAATGAGATCATCTTGGGTTTACATACCTATAATTTTATTACTGTTTGGAATTAGCATTACCTGCTTACCTATCCATAAACTCTTTAGTCTTACCTTCTCAGCATAACAATGAACAATGCTTGGGTAATGCTGCTACAGAACGAACAAAAGGACTAGAGGTGAAATAATCTCGTTCTGAAAAACCCCTAATTAGGAAAACAGAATTCATACCAACCTTTTTCTTAACCATTCATACCCTGTTCTGGAAAAAATAATATTGTAGTTTAGGGTTTACAGCCAAAGATTGTGATCCACATTTGATGGATCTCCAATTTAATCCTTGCCATTGGCTTGTAATACAACCTTGAACAAGCTAATGTGTTTGTGTCTTTGTGAAACTAAGAACAATATATGCCCACCTGTAAGGATGTCAGAATGTCAGATGTGTTAACAGAATACTTTGAACACTATAAGCATTATATAGCTACTACGCATAAATATTGGTAGGGATAATTTAATGTTTCTGCTTTGTGAAGTTCATAGGAATTTGGGATAAAAACCCTGGCAAGGCATACAGTCAAGACACACAATGTCTATCTGCATTTATGGTTGCATACGTAATGCATGAGAGATGACTGAAAGAGTTACCAAATCCAGTCCACTCTTCCTGTAGAGACGGGTCCTATTTTCACTTTCATAAGGCTACCAGCTTCATCTAAAACTAAGGTTTTACCTTTATACTTTCCTCTGAAAAACTGGTCTAGCACCTTTGAGTAATAAGGCACATCTTGCAATTTCCAGCCAACATCTGTTCATGGCCAATTTATTCCCATTTACTCTTGTGCCAAGATTGCTCTTTCAGTGAAGTATCTCTTTTACCACCTTTGTGTTTGCACCTTGGAACAAAGCGATCATTTATCAACATGCATTTTTTTTCATATCAAGCTCCTTCTCTTTCCTGTCATAAAATAGTCTCTTAATACAACTGGTAGAATGATATCCTTCTCTGTTCCTAACACAATTCCAATTTGTCTTCTTAAATATTCATTACCACCACTGTGCATAAAATTTCCAGACATGGTCACACCAGTTTAATTAGTCCATGCTGTTTTATCTCCATCAACATTTCACGTTGACGAGTCTCCAAATTATAGGAGAAATATTTAGTGCAAAGCTATGTGATTTTTTTACCAGATAATCTTAGGTTTCATCTTATTTGTACTCTTTTATGATATTCCATTCATCCTTTGTACTGAAAATTCATCTATCTTCTGTATTTTACACTAACACCATTAAAGAAATCATTAAATACAATTTGTCCTAATAATGATCCTTGTTATTTCTATTAATAAAATCCCTTTCAGACCAATAGTGCCCTTTTAGCAAGGCCTGCTATTGTTAGCTAGATTCCTTTATGCTCCACTACCCCATAATTCTTTTATTAATCCTCATTTTCTAAGGTTTACCTAATAATTTCCTATGCGACATCATTGTAAATGCTTTTCTGAAATCCTGACATATTAAATTTAGCTTTGTTTGTAGAAAGTTATTTGCTTTTTTTCACAGAAAATCAGTTATCTTATAAAGAGAGAGACAACCTTAGCATGATCAACCTTAGCAAACCCATGATGCATTTCTCATTTAACCACTATATCTCTAATTATTCTTCCTTTTGAAATTTGCTTATAGATTTTGCATGCACTCTAGGTCAGCCTCCTCTACATTCCAAGTCTTGTCTATATTAAAATCCTCTAGCTCTTCATTCCAGTTGACTTCACTAATTAGTTTTCTTAATCTCTCAGTCTTCCCTTTTCAAAATTAAAGTCTTTAACTACAGTCCTATTTTTGTTTATTCTTCCATTTAAACTGAATAAACTCATGAACATTTGCTCTGTTTTCTAACAACTTCTATAATATTTTGCTGAAAATAAGTTCAAAAGACAATCACCTCTTCTTGGTCTGTTGACCATCTAGTGACAAAAAGATTATAACTGGAACTTACTGCTATTAGTAAGGATAGGTTACAGCTGGATGCTTACAATATTCCATTGTGACCAAACTTACCCCGTTATATGAGCTTCTGCTCTATGTCCCAGTCTGACCAGAAAAGCTTACTGAAGAGTCATATTACAATCCAAACAGGACCTCTTATCCAGCAACAGCTTTTAACAGAATCATATTCTCTATCCTGGTTTTTATCATTTCTCTGATGTATCATCTTTTACGTCTACTGATCTCATTCAGTGTTAGCAACTTCTTACCCTGCTCATTCCCTCCTCTTCTGGTATTTAATCCATTAATGCCATTTCTTATATATTACATTAAAATCAGCACTGAAAATGACATGATTTTTTTTCTTCAAACTTATTTCCTGGTATAAAGCAACAAATTCTGCGCCCTCTGTTTATTTTCATGTGCTTCTAATGCTTTCAACCTTCTTCCCCACAAACTAGAAGGATTTAACAGACTGGAAAAAAAAAAAAAAAGAAAAAAAAAAAAGAGAGGTTTCCATTGCTGTTTTTCTTATCCCAGCATGGCAAAGTGTTATTTTCTTGTAGCACAAGGGCATCGTTACGCCATTTATATAGAGGTAAATGAGGTACCAAAGAAAATAGCATGGTAAAACTAAAGTGTATATTTGTTAGAGTCACAAATCCATTTCTTATTTAACAGTCACGGTTTTATCATCAATTTGTAACCTTTTGTATCAAAAGTATTCATTTCTTGCAGAACTACAGATGAGGTGTTCTTTAAAATAAGAGATGGTTAGTAGCAGGAACTGAGAGATGTCTAACTTAAGACTTATTCCCTAGGGACAAAGAAGAATCTTAGTAAACAGGAATTTTAGCTTATGTCTACAATAAATCTTTTCCATCAACAATATAGATAAATACATGACACAATATGTGGTGTTTATGTTATATTATGTCTATTATCCTATACATAAGATGAAGCTAACTTTGTTTTTTCTTGATTTTTGTCTAACTGACTGTGCTCATTTTGTCTCCCAAAACAAGGTAGGAGTTTTCTCTTCAAATATATGTATATTTCAGGGCCATTACTATCAATATAATAATATTCTGATATGCGTGGGCATCTCTAAACAATACTGACAGAGGAGGAAACAGACAATTTCTGAAATAACTGTCTTTTTCAAAGAATGTTATAAAGAAATAAATATGAAATTAATGGTACAGACTTTGACAACAAAGTCCTGTGGGCTTCACATGAAACCTGACTTTTTTCTTTCTTTTCTCAAAAAAACTGATTTGTTGAAGTCAGTGAAGGTTGCTGTTTGATAAGGATAACTTATCCTTGCTGATAACTTCATTTCAACTGAAGGAGTAAGCATGTAACATCTAGACTTTGATCTTATTTTTACTATAGTGTAGTGTCATTTCACTAGATTCTTCTCATACACAATACGTTAAAATGTGGACTGTTATAACTGGGCATACTAAATTACTGTTTTGAATCACAGTTTTACTCAACCACTTCACTATCAATGAATGTATTTTAGAAAAAAAAAGATAGTGACTGCAACCAAATAAACTGCTTTTGTTATGCTCAGAAAGCCTGTGCCCTAAATTTTCAGCAGTCCCACTGACCCACATGCATCCCACAGTACATCAGCCTGAAAGGGACCCATCCAGCCAACATAACTCCAAGACGTCCTTGGTTTTAACAAAATGCTATCCTGACTCTCTACAGATGTCCTTCAAAGATATTTTAGAAGTTGTTTCTTAACAAAGAAAGATTTCCTGAATTGGATAGGACTTATTCTAGAATATAGTGAAAAAACAAGCATGAGATTTTTCTTGTAGTGCTGCTGAACCTTACAGCTGTACAGAATCTTAAACTATATTGAATCTTTGGCAGGTAAATGAGCTGAGAAACGAGTTTATGGAGGAGGGAAAGGTGCTTGCGTCTGTACCTCCCTCCCAGCTGTGCTGTTTACATAGTCTTATCAGCAACAGGTAAGTCTCCCCCCAGAATAGCCATGAAATGTTACATTTCATCTCTGCTCTCTTGAAGGGCCCTTGACATTACCCCATGATAATGGCCTTCTGTAAGGGCACTGGGGTGCGATGTTTCTCTGACACTTCAGTGCAAGCAGCAGCTCGAGGAAGGTACACTGCCAGCTGTGTCCTCCAACTCTGTCTGTGGAGGATCAGGGAATGCTTTCTGAAGAAAGGCACCAGTGAACTGCAGCACCTTGGTGCCAAGAATCGGGATGTCTTTTTGAAAAATGCTTCACAAAAGCCCACCCAGGAAGAGGTTCAGTTTCAGGCTTTCTCCTGGGGCAATGTGACAGGGCACCTAGTGCCCTCAGTGCTGTAACAGCCCCCAAGGACCTTTCCTCCTGCCCACCACTCCAGATCCATGGACAATAATCTATTCCAAAACCTACCCGTGGAAATCCTATGGCTTTACTGATCCACAACATAGAAAAATGAAGGAGAACCCACAAGGAAGGGAAGAGTCCTGGAAAATAATGTGCCTGACAACATTTAGTCTCCACTTCTAAATTTTCTAGGAAGAAGTAACACTCCCATACAGGCTTTTCACTCCAGTCCTCAACCCCATTAGAAAGATCATCAGAGATGAAGCTTCCTGTTCCCATTTTTCCCACTTTCAAAAAAAGGCCCTGTGCAGACTGCACCAGTGCCTATTACTATATTTAGTACTTCAGCTTTTCCAGAGAGGCTTGGGTACAGTTTCCCAATTCACCATGCAGTGGTTTAATTATTAAACCTAAATAAGTGAAGTACAGGATCTAAATTTTAAGGATGATAAGGAAGTCTGAGCAATGGCAGGTTTTCAGGAACATTTCTTGAGGCAGCTAAAGTTTATTTTGGGGGCCTGTCATACAGAAAATATATTCATAATGTCTTGTGTTGTTTCAGACAGTGCAAACACAGGGGCATAAAAATGAATCTGTGGGTTCACAGCATTCAACTTTGCAATGTGAATTGCAAATAGTATGTTATTTCTTACCAGGCACAGGACCGATTAACTGTGTGGACTTGGAAAGGATCCAGGTTCATAAAATAGGGATAATATCTACTTTAAACAGACTTCAGAAAGCCTTGCTGGATAACGTTTAAGAAACAAATCCAAAAATAGCTGAAAAGTACTGAATTAGGATCACTGATTTATGTGTGTTACAAAGCTGATAAATTCTTAGCATGATCTATTAAAATACCTTTGAAAAGTATATTGCTATTATTAAAAACACAAAAGAATTAAAACTAAATATACCTTATAAATAAGAAATAAATTTCTTTTCATCTAAGTATGTAACATGGAAGTGCCCAAATATCTTTTCAGAAAATGCCTACTTCTGAATACAGCTTGTCTTGGAGCAACTGTTTGGAATATTGATAAAAAGCAAATCCTTTTGGTAAAGAGCTGAATGCTAAAATAAGGGGAAAACAATATGCAAAATAGTACAGAAGTAACAGAGTAGTGGATAGCAGAAGTGTGCAGAGTACAGTATGAAAGATGGTATGACTGAGATAAACTTTCATGTATCTACCATAATGCTGTATTTTATTTAAGATAATTAAATCTGATTATTGAAAGTGCAAATCAGTGTTGATAAAGTGGTTAGATACAGAACAAATACATGGTAAAAAGATTTCTGAGAATTTACTAAAAACTTGAAGCATCAAGGTCTGAGATACTACTTACACCAAGTAAACTAAACAATTAGTATTACTTGGCATATGATAATCTTCATATTTGTACTGAATGCTACTCTTGTCTTCAGTGTACTCCCTTGTACTTTGTAAATGTCACCAAGGACATGAGATTATTCTCATAAGGAAAGTCTGTACTGGTAAGTAATTGATTACCAGTACAACAATTTCATAATTGCTAGGCCATTTATCTAGGCAAGCAAAACAGATCAGCAAAGAATATGCTTCCCCAAATAGAGTTATTTTATTTTTCACTAAAAAAAGTTTCCACTCAATTATTACAGCAACTTTGGTTAGTCTGTTTTTTTGCTGCTTTGGGTGGTT
>JAVJGG010000005.1:12718424-12729726 GCA_035590195.1 Aviceda cuculoides | reverse complement strand
TTTTTTTTTTTTGCCCCCCCCCCCCCCCCCCCCAATTAAGAATAATAAATGGTGTCTTGAAAATAATTTATAAACTCTTATTTAGGTAAATTAATTTAAGTCTTTTCTTTACTGACTCATCCTTCTCAGTAGAAGAAAAATAGGTCAGGAATACAGTAGTCCTGCATTGGAAACTTTTTGCTAACATTACTTCTTTATAACAGGAAAAGAAATATTTGCTATAAACAAAAGCCAGAAATATCGCCCAGGTACATTACTGCTATATTATATGCTAATGAATAATAACCTCCTCTACACTCACCCACCCCCTTCCCTCCAAAAGCCAAAACATCCAAACCACCATCAAACAAAAATCCCCTAATTCAACATTTTGGCTGCTTAACAAACACAACATTATTTCCTGCAAGACAACTATGTAAGAATAAAAGCCTCAGGGCAGATTTTGATCTTACTAAGACCACTATAAAGGAAGTGTCACTTTCTTGACTTCAGCAGATTTACAGTTAATTGAGATCAGAATAAGACCTGAATCACTTCTGGTTTGGGCTGGGATGACCAGCCAGATGCTGCAGTTCTCCATGCAGACAATGTTTGAGCACTGGCACAGGCTGCCTGGAGAGGTGGGGAGTCTCCATCCTTGGAGGTATTCAAAGCCATCTGGACATTGTCTTGAGCAACCTGGGTGGCCCTGCTTGAGCAAGGGGGGGTTCGATCAGATGACCTCCAGAGGTCCCTTCCAAACTCAACCATTCTCTGATTCTGTAATGACTGCTTATGGATTTTCTGCTCAGTCGGTGCTATCCTGTCATTACAGACAGACCTAAAGAGATTCCACTTAGCTCAAATAGCTATGGAAATGCTACAAAGGGAAAGCCTTATATTGGTTTCCCATCACTGGGAAAGGAAAAAGACCTCCACCTCTACCATCCCCATCAAGTCTTTCTTGAGCCACTATTCTAGCTGGTGATGTTGATCCACCAGTCAAAATAAGTGCTTTTCACTTCCAAAGGCAGAAAACACCACAGGCGAATATTCTGTTTCTGTGTCCTTCTGCTGTGGGGCTGCCACCTGTGAATGCAAGGTGTTTAGCCTGGTTTCCTAAGGAAGCGAGGCTTGTGCCATCTGCCTACTAGCCCCTCCTCACCCAACAAATAGCTTTTAAGGCCATTTCTAATTTCAGCAATGTTAAATGGAGATAATTAGATATCAAATATAATGTTTGAACACTGGCAGCTGGGCAGACAGACCAAACAGGAAGGGCTAAAGTGAGAGCTCAACATTTGCAATCCCCTTGGCCTGCTTGCTGGTCCATCAGCTCCAGTTACTGACTGGTACACAGCTGCTCCCAAACATTCCCAGCACCAGGCATTTTTTATCTATGCATCTGAGGGTACTGGGAGTCACATCCTGGGAGCTGGAAGAACTAATGGCATTGAAAGAGTACATGTGGAATAAGGCGAACAAGGGTGTCTACATCTGGGGTACACAGAGTACCCAGCAGGACAAACATCCAGAGCAAATCAGACTTTTTATACTCTATTGCTCAATGGAACAACTTGTTTACTTCTTATCTCCCAGGCAGCACAGATAGGTGCTGATCCATGCTAATTCCCCATAAGGAGCTAATGTTTTCTGAATACCGTGCCTTGAAATGAAGGATAGCTCTTAATGACAGTCCCTGTAAGCTAATACTGCAGTACAGACTGCTGTATTGAACCAACTGAAGAAAAAGGGAGGCTTTAGAGATTATTCATTTCCTTAACACTTGCTTCCCCTTGCTTACATCCTACCATTTAGCCCAGAAGCTCTTTGCTGCAGGTCAGGTACATTTAAGCATTATGATGAGTTGAGACATTTGGAGTGATGGGACGAGGTCGAGCAAATCTAGTCCTCTTCTTTTAATGTGCAGCTCAAATGTGGCCTTGGTCACTACTGTCCTTGGTAGCATGAGGTATCATGGGATCATCACACAGAATTAAATGTCCAGCTTATTTTGGGGCAGAATGTCAGGAACTAGTGATCTAAACCCTAGGATTTTAGGTGGTTATGGTATGTTCATAGGTGGATAAAGCAAGATAAGGCTGATAAATTTAAATCTAAATCCCGGAGAAAAAGACACATGCCAGAAAAAGTTTTTAAAATACTATGACTCTAATATTGAAAGGCTGGAAAAAGGAGCAATATCTAAATATTAAAGTTCCCAAGACGTATCTCAGCCTGCACCACCCTCCCTTCCCTCAGTCCAATTCAAATAGCTGTTTAGATGAGAAAAGAACTAAAAAAGAAGGGAGAGAATTAATCAAAGAAACTCAGAAAAGTGAGAACATTCCCATCAGCTTCTGCTTTTAACCCTGGAGACACCCTCTTGCCCATTCACCAATCCAAGCGTCAAAAGAATTTGCTTTAATACTTTGTTATCGCAATCAGCTTTTCCATCATAACTTGTTTTTTTTCTTTTTTGTTTTCTCAGTGCAAAGCCACAGCAAGGTTTACACTTACTTTACAATTGACCTACCCCCTTTAAACATGCCCAGACAACAAGAAACTGGTTTCTCTGGAAACAGGACCTACGTGGAATCTTTTAGTACTTGTTTTCATTTAAAGCTATTCACACATATACAAGAATAAAGCATCAGACCTTCGGCATGTTATTTAACTTTACCAGGCAAGGTAATGAAGGGGAATACTGCCAGTGACACACCAGGATGGTAGGAAGAATTGGTACAATTTGAATATGAACAAAAGAAAAATCCCAGCATCTAAAGCACTTAGTCTATGTATGAAATCTCTTAGTGGTCATAATAATAAAGCAAGCAGCAGAAGCAATCTTGGAGACATTTATACTGTGCATCATGGAGATGTAACGTGATCTTTTTGATGATATGGAGGCAGCATGGCCACATATACTGAAAACCCCTTCATGGGGAACAACCTATTAGTCCCTGCTGGGACTAATAAAACTAGTTAAAAATATTCAAGCCAAACTGAAGGCTTCCTAATTTCCCATTAACTCTGTTTTTCACTTTTAAAGAGTGCAGTTGGAGACTTGACAGTCTGTTTTGAATACAGCAGACATGCGTGAAGGTGATACTGATAATTGCAGTCCACTTTTTGTGCTTTCAAGGCAGTTAGTAGTCTCAAAATAGGCATGTCAGAAGTAAAACACAGTTTCTCAGGCGCTGCCATTCACAGGGTGGTATTAACATAAACCTCTGCTTAATTTGCTTTAGGACAAAGCATAGGATTGTGAATAGCAGTAGCAGAGGAATCAGCACAGGAATATTGCTCTTTCTTCCATTGCTGTTGGGACAATAACCTTTAAAAAAGTTGTGGGCAGAAAGCAAAGATGGTAACATCTTAATTTATGTCTGCTAAATTTAAAAAAAACCCGAACCTGTCAGAGCTCTGTTTCCTCACTTCCTCAGCATTTTTCAGCAGATAGCAAGTTTTCTGGCTTTGCTGATAATTCCCATAAAATTCCACCACATTTGGATGTGCTTAAATTTCATTGTTCCTAAATTGTCTACGATCAAGAATGTTTACAGATATTTATGGTGCCTTCACACTTAAATTAAAACAGTAGGACAGTGCATGGCAGGAAAAAAAGGTAATGAAGCCATCCTTCTCCATGCTTCCCATGGAGAGATTCCAGGAGGGCAGGAAAGTTACAGATTTTGAATAGAGTGGGCAGAAATAATCATATTTCAATCAGTGAAGACAAACCCAAAGTATTTAGTGATGAGATAATTTAATTATGATGAAAGAACTGGATGTTATGTTTTTAGGAAAAAGCAAAGATTAGTTAGGAATTGGGATAAAAGGGTGGAGGGTGATGACAACTAAGGAGAAAAGAGGAAAACAATTAGAAGTTATGTCCACCATCTGATACAGAGAAACAAAGGAAAACCCTATTATTCAGACACACACACACACAATACAGACAAACACATACATACACACATTTCATACAGATGTTTATATATAAAATGGTAAACAAGCATGGTTCCAAAGTCTCGGGTGAACACTGCTTAAGAAGAAAGATCTTCTTCTAGTAATAATGGCTGTGTTTGTGTTTCGGGTGGGGAAAACCATTAGACCAGTACCATTAAAACTTCAGACAAATAGGACCGACTCAAGGGACACTGAAATGAGATTGCCTGGTAAATGGAAACAACCACTCATCCCAACTTTTGCGGAATCCATTTGAGAAGACAGAACAGAATCAGTTCCATTTAGCTTCAATTGCCAGCTCCTTTAAGCATATTAACATCTCTTGATGAATTAGGTTGAATTCTGCTGACAGACCCAGAAGTGTGTATATTATTATATTATAAGAACATGCATCAGTCTAACTAAAATATATTCAAAAGATTCTTGGGTTTGGGGGGCAAAAGTATAGCTTTATACCTTACTTAAGTATAAAGATTGGAAATAGGATAGCTGTTGGCAAGACTACTAGTTTAGAGTGACATTTTCTTGAGCCAAGGCCAGATTATAGACTGTTTTAGCATTGCTAGTAGATTGCCAACACTGAGGGAGGTGTTGACAATCACAGCTGATAGGAGTCTCAGTTACTTTTCACCATTTTTTCACTAAGGCAGCCATGTAATTACCTGCAGTTTCTCCACTGCTTTCATGGCCAATGTTTGCAAAATGGCCTCAATATAACCAAAGCACAGGTACAAATCTGAAATGAGGCAGTGGTTTGGGAACTCAAAAAAGCCGGGGTCAGTTGTCTTCCTTCTTGTGGGCAAGAAAGTCAGGTGGACTTCCCAGGTATGTCCGCCAAAAAAATGCACTGCTCTACAAAACTACCTGAGCACTGCTGTTCTTGGAGACAGAGTTTATATGTCCATGCAAAAATCCTTTCTTACCAAGACAAAAGGCAGTGCATTAAATTCTACAGAAAAATCTCTTTGCCTCATTTCCTCCACTCTAAAAGACTGAAAATCTTTCTACCTCAAAGGATTATTGTGAAGAACCAGGAAAGATTTTGAGGTGTCCAAAACCAGCCATGGTCCATGTTTGAGAGAGAGATAACAGTCATTAATGGGGCCTTTTCTTGGTTTGGTGACAGAAATATAACTCCAGGAGGGAAGCAGAATTTTTATACTGAAACATGCCTATAGCCTGAGGCTTTGTGTTGCCAGTGTGACTATGCCTAGGGAGGCTTTCTCAGGCAACCACAGGCAAAAGGATCCTGACAGCATTGTTTTACTGGATCTCCCTTGATGCAAGGACTCCAGAGTTTGTTCAAGAGAAAAGGGCCTTCAGGCAGACCAACTCCCACCAGAAGAGAAAGAAGACTAGGAGGATTTGCTTAGGTCCTCAAATGCAGTTGCCTCCTGCTGGAGTTCACCATGACAAATAACCCTGTACATCAACTGATCAAGCCTTCAGATGGAAGCTAGTAAGTTCTTGACCCTTATATTGGAAGTTCATTTCAGATCCTCATTCTTTGAATAATTACAAAAATCATTCTAATCTTCTGACTAAATTGTATTCTTTGTAAGTGTCTGCTGCAACCCCTGCTCAGTCCTTAGATGAGCCAAGAATTCAAGAAGCCTGATGCCTTTCAACACAATTACCTGAAAAAAAAAACTTGATGAGAGCAAAACTAAAGTATTTCCTCTGCTTAAAGGACATAGTCATTAGTTTGGGATAATCTATGCCATAGATGTTTACAGAATAATATTTTATATCATGCATCTAACTCCCTAGAGTTCTCCGCCACTTATAAGACCTGTCATTTCTAACTCAGTCTTCTCCTTTACAGCCTGTTAATCTTATAAACATGATTTTATTAACACACTCCTGTCAATATACTTGACATCAATAACAATATGTACTCTTTTTTTGGTTTGTTTTGTGTTGGGTTTTTTTTGGTTTTTTTTTTTTTTTTTTTTTTTTTTGGTTTGGTTTTGTTTTGTTTTTTTTCAGATGGCACCATAGCTTGCTATCATGGTCCAGGCAATTCTGAAGATTATGCCCTGCACACCTATTACTAACAAACTCTCATTTTTTTGAGAATCCAGGAAGACATTAACTTGAGACAAAGCCAAGGAGGGGCAGGGGAAGAAAAGCTCAGAATTGCCTAGCTGCTTTCATGGGAGAAATATATGCGAAGGTGATCAGGGTCTTGAATTATGGTGGACTGCAATGGATAGAAGATAATTCTCATTGTTTTAGACAATGATAAGACAGCAAAGGGAACTGAAAAGATCTTGATTGAGTTACATTTACAAAGAAATGTAATCTTTAAATTTTCAACCTCTGGGTGACTTTATCCACATTAAATCATATTAAAAAAATCCTCAAAAACTAATGAAGGAGAAGAAATAATTAGTTTTTAATAACGCATTGAGTAGTTAAATAGGGTGTGATGGCAATACCTCTTGTATAAAAGTCTACATCACAGCATGCAGACATTCTGCTCATCCAAGATGTTTTATGAATATAACTTTAAAAAAATCACTGTTAAAATCACAGAGCTCTGAAGAAAGCAGAATATCAAATTTGCTTTATTGATTATTGTTTATATTTTCTGAAATCAAAATATTCATGCACATCCAAAGAGATATGGAATGGTTAATTTAATTTCTCTTAAAGCATCATGCTTGAATTTGTTCTGTAAGGAGAAACAAACAAGGTTTCTTTTGTTCTATTCTATGGTAAACTGAACAATCTTTAATTGATCTGGTACATATTATATCCTCCTAGGAGTATATTCTTCTATGTTATATGATTAATTTGCAGAGTACACAAAGTCTTTGAAATTCTTTAGTGGAATGGGCATCATTAAAAAAACGTATCCTTAAAATGTGATCAGGAGGTACAAATGGAATATTTTAAAAAGTAATCAAAGATTCTATATTTTTGTATCACATTGCTTCTTACCAAAATTAAGACTGAATTAGTTCTGCAGTGCAAACTATGTCTGATGTTCACAGTCCTATTTATTCTCAGCTTACTGAGTTTGTAAGATTTTAATGAAGAGGGCCGTTTCCACTGGACACCCCAATAACACTGAACAAAAAACCAAAAGAACTACAAAATAACACTTTTTTTTAAATTGAAAACCAGAGTGAGATTTGTTATATCCTAGTTTTCATGATAAAATTTTGATGAGAAGTTTGTATTTGTTCTGAGAAATGCAGCTCTGCTTTGGAACAGAAGTCTGCCACTGATGCCTGGTGTGACCATGACAGATAAGAGACAAGCACTGTGGCTATTTTAGAAATAAGACTTAATGTTTTAATGGCCACAGATAATATTTATGGCCCAGTGCATTCAGATGTGCCATGAAGCTCATGTTGGAAGGTGAGAAGTGATCAGTGAAGAAAACTATTATTCCTGTACTCATATTCCAGTCCTGTCAAAACATAGGCAGTATTTATGACACATCTCATTATTTGGCATCTCCCAGGCTTGTCGTGCAGTTGTATGGCCCCTCTCCTCTTATGAGATCCCACCAGCCTGCTGATGAGCTGTGCAGAGATCTGAGGCCACGGAAGCAGACAAAGCTAGAGGATGGCACTGCCGGTGGAGGCTGCCCTGCAGCATGACCTGCTCTCCAAAACATGTCCCACTGAAAAGCATGCTTTCGCAGAGTATGTACTGCATTGTCTTCTTCGGCATGCAAATCAATTTACAGCATTTTCTCAAGCGGTCAGGTCAAGAAAATGCTAGAGACTGGCTAAATGCCAAAGGCTCTCACATATTCATTGCATTCTCCCATGCCTCATCGACACAAATTCTTAATTCTGCAGGCCTTGCATAGCCTCAATACTTTAATGGTGTATGCAGAGTCAAGCTCATGGATGGGTCCTTACGGGATTGCAGATTTTTGCGCTACTGATATTTCATCTGAAACATGGGAGATGTTAATTGCCAGCTCTGCAGTTTTCCCCTGGTGGCCATACTAAAAATATGTTGCATATTGAAACTTGCAATGTAGCTATGGCAAAAAAATCTTACAGACAACAATCCCAGCAAAGAATCAAAATTCCAGTCCTGCGCAGTAAACATTTTCCAACAGCTCTAGAAATTTTAGTCTATGTAACAGAAAAATCTTCTATTTATTAAATCTATGCAAAACAGTAAAACATACTTTCTTTCTTTTCCTCTTCCCCTTCTTTGCCAGTATATATCAGAACTCCCTGGAAAGCTTAAAAGCAAACATTGGGGCTTTCTCAATCAAGAGAAATGCTATAAAATGGCCATTCAGAGATAGAAATGTAAGTAGAAATTAATCAGATTTTTAAAAAAGATTGCTTTAATAACCACAACCGTCAACAATAATAAAATCAGATATTTAAGATTCAGAATCAATTAAAATATAGTGTAAATATGGCATAATAGAGAACAGATTCAAATTCTTTCTGATATTAATTCCTTTTTTATTTATCCACCTCAGCTGGCTTTTGCTCAGAAGCCTGCTCCTTGGTGGCAAATCTAGCAGAAGACTCATGAACCCTCCAGTTGAGGTCTGAGCAGGTCATTCAGGGAGTCATTCAGTTCACCTTTAAAGTTTGAGGCATGTACAGCAAAACCACACGGAGCTCAGAGGGTATCTGGAGGCCAGAAACCTAAATACACACACTGCCAGGCTGATTTCCAGTGAAAAACAGAGCTGGTACCATTTTTGTAATTCTCCTCCTAACCTCGCAGTATGGATGCTGCTGCACAGTGCTACCACCCTGAAGTGAATGAGCACCATTCCTGGTAATTATGCAGCCCTTCAATCCACTTACTCTTAACTTTCCTTTCCACTGTGCTATATTTGACACAAAATGTTTAATCAGGTTCATTTATCATGAATGGAACAGCCTGACTCATTCCCCATTTATAATTAGTAAGGATTTCATCTAATAAATGCTGAGCGCTCTCAGCTACCAATGTCAGCGAATTAAGAGTTTGCTCAGCACCACGCAAGGCCGAGGGACATAAACCTATTTTACACGGAATTAGAATACCAGATTTGTACACAAAATTTTCAAAATTTAAGGCAGTTAAATGTTACTCAAGTCCTGTGTGTGAGGCCCCAGCCTGGAAATATGGAAGCAGCAGGAAATCATTCACCTTTCTGTCTTGATCACCCACAAAATATGGCAGTGAGGGTTTTCTTCCTTTTTTAAGTATGTCCAGGGAAGCCTAATTACTCATTTTCTATCTGTAGAATACTAAATAACAAGTTATTTCCTAAGCAGCTAGTATCTTGAACTTGTAAGAAGAAAATTACAATTGTAAATTTAATGAAAACTTACCCTACAAAGAATAAGTTAACCTCCCCCACCATGATCCAAAGGTCAAAATAAAACAATAAAATAAGAAATTTTTGAAGATATCAGAGTGGAGACATAGAAAGCAGCCCTTCTTCATGTCTTCAGCCTAAAGACACCCTGCATTTTTTGTATTTTCTCTTGCAATTATGATGTTGTGTTTGCCCCTGAGCAGCGCAGATTGCTTTAACCCAACTGAGAAAAGGCAGATCATTAACAATTGGCAATTAATTTAAGGACCGCATGGTCAACCCTGAAAAAACTATACCATGATTCCCCATTATATGGAGAGCCCTCATCAGCTCCTATTGTAAAATGAAAGAGAACTAGAGGGAAAAAGAAAAGTATAACACAAGGAACGATGGGTGAATAGTAACGAATGAAATGTCACCACTGCTGTATTCTCTCTGCCTGAAGGCCTTTACTGGGGAGGGAAAGAACTTGAATTGCATGTGCTAAATTTTGAACTTCTGTAAATTGGAATTTGGCAGCTGATGATGGCTAAATTAGCTGAATTTCATCTATGCTGGTAGACATTTAACATAGATGGGGCCATAGCTTTAGCAATAAATCTTATAAAATAGGAAACATTCTGTAGGAATTCATATAATGAAAACATAAGTTTATACAATATAAATACCTATTAAGACAATAAAATGAAGCACATATGCTGGTAGGGCTTCTTCCTGCTAAGGCTTTTATTTCTTGGATACTTTTAAGATATTTAGGCACTTCCTGGAAGATGACTGCTTTGCTAAATACAAATTAATTACCTAAATTTGGTATTTGATCTAACTTAATGCATTGGTTAAATGCTTAAAGCTAGGTAGGATGAATATAGGCCACACTATTTCATTTGTAGACTCCAAAGCAGGTTAAGTTAAAAAATAAATGTCTTGTTATGAAAAGACTGTTGATTTTAAGATATTCTTCGTTAAGTCTGCTATTCAACCTGTTTATTTTATAAATTAAATACAGTTTTATATAGTCATTTTCACTGAATGATATTCTGACAAGTCAATTATACCTTGCTCTTAAGTTGTTACAGTTATGTTCCCTTCTTTAACAGACTCTCTGACCATAATAACTTCTTCCCCACCTATGGCTTCTTACAAATTCCCGATCTTCACTTCAAAAGATCAGTGTTTCATTATTGCCTCCACCTAGGACAATTATCCATCCATTTCTGTCTTCATTTCTCCCACTTTATCATCCCTTTGCTGTCTTCCAACTATTATGCATTGAACACGTTTCCTGCCCTCCCTCACTGCTGGCCCCTCGCCTCACCAAAGTCAGACAAAACTCTTTTTCCTAATTCTCAGTACAAATCTTTCATGTCTATTGCATTGACTTCAGGAGGTAAAGAACACAATTAAAACCCAGCAGCTAGACAGGTTAAGGTGTCTGCCAACCATTGTGCTACTTCCCAGCTCAGTGTTGCCCTATGTTTGAGCAGTGATTTCCATAAGTGTGTACCACCCTGAAGAGCCAACTTAATCCAACACATCCCATTCTAGGGAATGCAATACTATTCAGACGCTCTGCAGTGCTGCCCTGCCTCACCCTCACATCCCGGGAGGGTCAGTAATATCGGGGACCACTAAGGTTTCTTTCTGCAATCCCAAATCTTTCACCCACAGTAAAACACAATGAAAATTTGCCTCTATATACTGCATACGCTTGCTGTAAAGCAAATTATTCAAAAAGTGTATAGAACAGTTATCTATTTTTTTTTTCATTTTAGTAGAATAAAAACCCCCATGCAATTCAGAATTAATATAACATATATGAATTGTATACTGTAGGTCATTCCAGTTGACAAAGAAGATTTTAAATAATTTAAGACAACAAATCTATGTATAGCCATTAGAATATACAAATTAGACCTTCATTTGAATGCATTGCTCAGCCTTATAAAGCTGTACAAAACATTTGTAAAGAAATAGAAATATAAAACCTTGAAGATTTTCTCTTGCAATGAGCACCAAACAAGCAGAGACTTGAATTATAAGTGAGAGTGG
>JAVJGG010000005.1:12686806-12718414 GCA_035590195.1 Aviceda cuculoides | reverse complement strand
TCAGGAGATAATGCAATGCCATTAACTCATCTCATTTCAGATTCTAGCAACTGCATGTCATGGTGGGTAACACAAGCTGCATCAAGATCCCAGAAAAACAATTCAGTAAGAGAACAAGAATTTGCAAGACTATGGTTCATGGGTGTAACTCACCTATGGTCAGCAATGTCTATTTTAACTTTGATGGATTTCATGTTTAATGAGTATCATATTCAAGAATGAGTATCTTGACTCACTAAGCCCTCTTAACTCTATTGAGAATGAATATGATTAGTTGAATCCCATTATTTTTGTATAATAGATATGGACGGGGAAGAAAGAAGGGTAATTTCTAAGTGTAGAAACTGAAAATTGTCAGAATTACAACAAAATTTGAAATTAAAAATTGCTTTTCATACAGCCTACACAAGCTCACTTTTAGGTTGCATCTAAAACCCAGTTCTGACAAACATTTAAGAAAAGGAATAACTGAATTCATACATATTCCCACTAAAATCAATAGTATTAACACAGGTAAAGAGCTGCTCTTCACACAATAAAACTAAAGATAATATCCTCTTTAGTATTTGCCTTAATAGCATTATTGTTCATTTAACGTAAATATTAGGACAGTCTAGCCATAAATACATGCATAATATTGATTAAAACTTAAGCTACTATAAATGTACTCCAAAGGAATTTGTAACAATTTACAGCAGCTAAAGATCTTCCTCACTGATACCTCTACTATATGTTTATCTCGCTCTCTTAAATATGTAATTATGTACTTATCCAATGGACTGGAATGACTTGCAACAATTCTCGTCTATTGGATAAATAGGAGTTCAGTTTAATATAAGATAAACATAGCTTCTATAAATTTCTTTACTTACTGTGTAAATGTGTTTACATCAGCTATCAGAAAATAAAAGTTGGTGGCATTACAAGAAGTGAGAAAAACAGATTACAGTGTCTTTGTCTGGGCTTTCAAACAAAACTCCCATGTGTGTGGTTCTGCTGACTCCCATATGGGGTTCAGTGATAAAGTAAATCCAACTTTAGGGTTCCTAGTTCCAGATCAAAAATGCCATAACCATAAGACAGAATACAGCTGATGCTGTATTAACACACATCGTCATTTCAAATGTGTCAAAATGGTTTTGATGGGTTAAATTCTAATGGAAGGCTTTTTTTTCCCAGATCAGGCACTGGCTGCCGAGGTATCTTTCCACAAGTCTAACTTGTCTTAAAACCAGCATAAACTTGGTAGTGCTTGCTGTTGCTAGATCAGCAGAAATGCAGTTGTGTACCTGCTCTGGATGAAACATCAGAAGCCAGATTATCTGGGAATACATAAATCTGGCAGGAGGGAGCAAACAATCCTTCCTTGAAACCCCTCTTGGAGAAGCTTAAACTGTGCGCTTGAGCCTTCCCACTCATCTCCACTGAGCTGCTGACATGAAGTGCCAGCAGGCCCAGGTCTCGCTGCATACACAATGGCCAGCCTTAAAAGAATCCTATAAAGAAAAGGTATTTTCCATGAATTACTTTAAGCCATCATTAAAAAAAAAAATGTTGCTAATTTTGCGTGATTGGCAAAACATAGGAGTTGAACGCTTGATCAGTTTATAAGATATTTGGTCATATTTAAACATAAATCTATGTTTTCACACACCTCAGCCTGTATGCAGGAATATTAAACTGGGCCCTGATTTCAGGTATGTTTATTACTACTCAAACTCAGTTTTTCCATTGTCTCAAAATTTCGCTACTAGTGGTTTCAAAATAATAAAATGAAGTTCATTAGAAGAAAGAAGTCTTAGAGTTTCCATTCCCATTTTAGATTTTACTGATTTCATACCAATACATTAAGGAGAATATTGCTGAGAGTCAATATGAATAATCACATTCATTTTTAATTAATTAATACTTGGTTAAACAGGGATATCTGAAGGCAAAAATATAGATCTGTATGTTTGCTGCTAATTATTGAAATTAGTCACTAGCAAAAGCAGATGTGCAGAAACCTTTTCAGCATATTTTTCTACTT
Source organism: Aviceda cuculoides (assembly GCA_035590195.1). Taxonomy (NCBI): domain Eukaryota; kingdom Metazoa; phylum Chordata; class Aves; order Accipitriformes; family Accipitridae; genus Aviceda; species Aviceda cuculoides. The sequence continues at coordinate 12,716,385 of JAVJGG010000005.1, read as the reverse complement.
CAATATTCCTAGTTTGCAAATGTCTTTTTTAGATTCAGTATGAAGCAACTTGATACCAATGTCCAGCCCCAATAACAGCATGACAAACAGTTATCTCCTTCTTTACTGTTTTTCACATTTAATACCAATCTTCCAAGAACTTATTTGGGCTACAGAAACTATCTGTCCATCTTTGGAATTGGTCTATCAGGGTGGACATACAGAACAATGTATTAAAATCCAGAACCACCTAAAGCCCCGGTATATCTAAAATCTGGATAAGGATATCATTCTTCTTAACTGTGCACATCAACACAGATGCAGAAAGCTTTGGAAGAATTTAGATGCATGGAATCTGTGTAACACAAGCTCCACAGCTACCTGTGCCACCAGGACATGACAGTCTACTGCTTGGTGACAACAGCCACTCTAAGTGTCAAATCTTGGTCTGGCCTAAATAGTCACCTGGTTGTTTCCAGAGGAAGATTCAAGGTTTGTAATGGATTTAGAGGCAGAGCAGGCTACCTTGGCTTCCACAGTATACTGATACACTCTGCTCCAGCAGTATCAGGTATCTGCTCTTTTCACATATGTCTTAGAGCACACCATTGGGGGAAAGAGGCTGGAAAATTGGTGTGCCCAAACCAAGGAGAAATGGAGGGGGAGATGCTCCTACAGGTTGTGATTAGTGCTGCTGAAGAGAAAGCAGCTGTGGGCTAAAAGGAACTAAAGGAGCTAAACTGCCTTTTCAGTCCAACACAGGCAGCTAACACAAGAAAGTCTTACTTAATAGACACCTGAGAAAGGGGACGGTGCAGTTTGGAGCATGTGGGAAAGGGTTTCTGCTGGAAAGTTGAAGGGCAGTTGGTAAAAGGGCACAGAGAAACTTTATATCACGGGTTGGTTTGAGGTGTCCTGTCTTCTGCAGAAACATATATTAATCTTCCTTTAATTTTAACCCAGGCAAATGACATGAAAAGTGTCCGTGTTTTCCCAACCCTGTCTGCCTACTCTTTAATCAGATATTTTTAGATGGAAATAATATTGGTGGTAAGTGGAACCTCTTTAATACCCTTTGCCTGAGGCTTTTTAAAGTCACTTAATGTGTCATAACAAGATGTTTCAACTGAAGTAGGAAAAGGCAAAAGTTGTGGGGTTTTTAATAGTTAAGGCTATATTACTTTCTCCAATATACAGGTCAGAATACCTTAAATATTAAGTTACAGTATGGGAGTTAAGGCCCTGGAGTAATCCCGTTTATATTTTTTCACAGTACCATATGGAATTCTCTATGTAGTCATAGGATTTGGCTGCCTGCTCACATTTTAGATGCTTTCTATAATAAAAGCCAAAGTTCCTTAAATAACCCACAAGGAGCAATGATTAGCTCCTTACGTAGTAGTGATAAGGAGACATAAGTAGTAGGTCTCCAAGTAGATCTTGTCCAGCAAACTTGGGTAGACAATAACCAACAAAACGCTGAGTACCTTAATGCTGGCATTACTGAAGTGCTTATACAGGTTGTTATAATTTCCATATCTTGCAGTTTATGGAGGAAATGCTTCTAATGCCACAAGAACTTTACAATTGCTGCAGTATAGTTTTCCAATTCACCTTGAATTTCTATTTGAACAGAGCTATAAATATAATATGTAAGTTAAAATCTACTGGAAAAATGAAAAGTTGATAATCTTTTGAAGGTTGGGCCAACAACACATAACATTCCAGAAAAGAAAAAACAGCTTGCTAAAAATAGGGAATGTAGTACAGATAATATACCAAAACAATTATAAATAAGAATTGTGTGCAGTATAATTTTCAGTCATCTCAGCTATTACTTAAAAAGTAAACCAAAGATGATCTCCTCCTTAGTGTCTTCAACTCTGAGTGCCACAAATATATGCAGTTTTAAAATTCTCGGTTTGTTAAAGTGAATACAACATTTTATAAAAGTAGATCTTAACGGAATGACCTTGTTCATTTAAGTCCTTGGTTTCTTCATCAAGGCCCTCATTCTGCAGTTACCCACAAATGGACAGGCTTCTGGACCTGTGAGGACTTCTTAAGTCTTTAAATAGGGATCTGATTAGGTGTAGGTGTCCTTTCAAACATCCATCATTTGGAGGACTGGAGCCCAAATGGGAACAAAACAGGATCACTGAAAATAGTGTGAATGTCACAATGTTGTAACATTAGTCCATCAGAACTTGCATCGCACAAAGATACACTTGAAAAACCAAGACATCATTTTATCACAGAGCTCCTTCAATCACAGGCTTATTGACACTCTTACAGATGGTTTTATGCTATAGGCACCTGAGCACTAACAGAGCGATAGAACTTACATTAAATAAGCAGTAGATATATTGCATAGAAATAAGCACTGAAATCAGTTGGGATTGATTAGACCTTACGATTATACAGAGATTGTTCACTCGTCTCACATAAGATACTGAACATCAGTGTGGCACTATTAAATGTGTGAGTACATATTATAAATATACAACTACTTTTCATCATTAGCTTCTGCTGGCCTGCTTGTGAAATGTTGACCTAAATGACAAATAATTTCTCAGTTTGTCTTCGTAAAAGTTATCAGGTTCCTTCATTGAGCAGCATTTTCATTTAAACAATTCTATGTTGTAACAAATAGATTTCCCTTTAAGAACCAACATTATTGAAATACAAACTGGAAATTATGACAATGGGTCAACATATCTGTGGGTATGTTTGGTGCTTCATAATACATTTACACACTTTCTTCAAGGAATTTAACGATAATGATTCTAAATAAAATATAGGACACCATAGGAATATAATAAGCATGTATTGCATAAAAGGTATCAAACAATTCAGACTTGATAATGGCAGCACTGTAGAAGGATCTAATGGGTCGCATTTAATTATGAATGAGTTCAATAATGAAAGTAGACAATTTAAATAATTACATAGAAAATGGAGGAAAAACTAGTTTTAAAGCAGACATCATGTACACTGGAGCAAAACAGAAACACTTCACTGAAGAAAAAGTTGAATGAAGTCAAAGAATTTTTAATGCAGTTTTTCCTTTCAGAGCTGAATTGAATGTCTCAACAAATCTTTCAAAAATCCACTCAAATGTTTTTGTCACGAAAAGGAATGATACATCATGAATCTGTTAAACACATCCTTCAGAAAGACAAGGAACAAAAGTTTTATTTATGACAGCTATGGCGAACATTTTTCTTGAGACACTGTGCCATTAAGAAACTGTTAGTGTTTCCGTGTTTTCAAAACCATTCTATTTAAAGACAACAATGTCTCTGAGTCATTTTCTCTGTGCATCTGTGCTTCTTGCCTCACCTAATACATTACTGAGGACATTTTTATCTCTAGGAATATTAGGTGAAGACAGGTTTAATTCTGGAGGAGTGTCCTTCCCTCCTGTAGCCTACCTGTAGTTCATTAGCCATCCGATAATATTCTCTTTCGGAAGGTAATACTGAAGCCTGTTCTACATAATGTGACGGTCTAAACATTGCCGTGAAATTAGGCGAGGAGGAAGATTCATTCTCAAAAATGTTACCATTAGAGAGAAAAAGAGGTATTTTCCAGTGGTTTTCTCCCCCTCCCCAAAAGATAAGGAACATATTTTGTCTGTATTTACAGTTTTAGCCATACAGCTGGGGACCCAGCCTACAAAGAGACATGTTAGCTATTATGATCAGAGACATAATACATGCAGATGCACTCAATACCTCTCTGCCCACTTTTTTCCTCAAAGAGCTATGTATTCTGCTGTTAAGGGCCTCCCATGACTCTCCGGTTCACGTACGACTTTGTTGACATGAGTTCTTTTAATCCAACTCAGTCATCCCTACTCCATGGTCTTTTGTGGTAGACATGGCCTTAAGCACAAGGAACAGCAATTCCACCTTTAAAAGACTGCAATCTGATGGAGTACCATTCCCTCTTCACTCTGTCCTATTAACAGTGGATGAGTCAGAAAGGAAGATATAACAAGCTATGAAATTGGAAGGAAACTATTTTTTAACAAGGCACTTTCCAAGTTTTCCACATGGTGTCAGTGGCTCCTCTCACTTTTTTCCAAAATAAGAAGTCAAATCAATACATTTACAAACTCATCTAAGTCACATTTCAGTTGTACATTGAGTCTGTAAACACCAGTACAGATAATACTTTTATCACTGATGTCTTGCACCTTAAAAAATTGTTATGTTTTCCCTTTAAATTAAGAATTTGTTATTAGTCATCCTCTTTAAAAGACGTGTTTGAGTGAACACTTCTCTTTAGTGCCTAGCTTCTCCCTCTTAACCACATCTTCTTATTTCTCAAGATAGGCAAACATGGAAAATAAATAATATCCTTCTTTAATATGACTGGCACTGAACAAACCTTACATCCAAAATACAATCCATTGACAAAAGCAGTACCCTTTTCACACACTCAAAAAGTTCAAAATAGATGTTTTACTTTAATTGCACTAAATCAATAGACTGTCCTGCAGAACATTCTTATTGATTTATGACTCATGACATACGTTACAGCTGTGGTTATTTTTAGTGTCTCACTAAAAAGGAAGTAGGACTGTGTTCAGAACACAGACAAGTACAATAATTTGTGCATCTCAAAGATTAAGTGTGAATTTTAGATTTACTCATTAAAAATAAATTGCAGATTTCTTTATATTAAAAAAATGGCAAGTTGCCTTTTTAAAAATGGCATTTAATGTGGCATTCAGTGAATATACGTTGCAATTCTAATACTTGGGCTTTCAAGAACTTGTATGAAGAGAAGCACAAGAGGATTGTAATGTCACTTACTGCTCCACCTGCATATGCCACTGTACTCTGGCAGCACACTAAGCCACCTAAACAGTGTCCTGATGCCACATTTTCCTGCTGGCAACACCCAAGCGCATTTTCTCTTAAGAATAAGCTGTACCTGCATCAAGGGCCTGCCTAGCTACCTGGATGGACAGCACAACCACTCTTAACCACGGTCTTAAGATGCCCTTCAAAAAGCAGCTTAGATACACTGACCGTTACCCACGTGCTAATATCCTACATTTCCCTCCATAATCTTTATATAGTCCTTACTGCTATAAAAAGTAGGAATATTACCATAATACTCTTTATTCCTGCCTTTAGCCATAGACAATAGTAACCTAAGAGCAATGGTCACCAGACAGCAGAGGAGGGAGGACCTGCTTTCCCACAGATATAACCTTACCTTTAACAGACTCTAGAGAATCCTGTGAAGAAAGATTACAGATATGCTTGCTAATGTTTATATTTCTTGTTTTATTTCACTTTTTCTGTTCTGTGTAAGCTAGCTTCCAGTGAAATCTCTGAAATCAAATATGTATGGAGACACTTGCTTAGATTTACAAGACAGACGTTTTTCTTAGCCATAAAGCCCTTCAGTTTGGAATGCACTGCCCAGTCAGTCATCGCCACCAAAGCAGATAAAATACATCTTTAGATTTCTTTTTTGAAGATTGCAGAGCACAGAAAATCTGCCGAAAATATGGCAAGATGCAGGAGTCAAGCTGGCACCCTGCCAGTTGCTTCTCCTAAATCTTGAGGTTGTGCTTAAAAGAATAGTCCCACTGGCCACGAAGGACAGGCATTTGTTCTTACATGCAATCCTCATTTCATACTGCTTCTGCTCCCTTCAGGCAACCAAATGCTTCCCAAACTGACCATCACACACATACCAAAATCATGCATACGTACTCCTGTTGTCTAGCACGCCCAACGGTAGCACCTAGCTCAAACAGACACAGTCAGCTCCAGCTGCACCAAAATACTAATAAACTACAGGCTGACACTTTACCATCGGAGAAGCTGTCAGAACAAAAAAAAATTTCAGAACTCTGTAGTACCACTAATTTTTATTTTTAAAGGCTAACGCATTCTAATTCAAGTCTTGTTGTGTGCATAATATGTTTAAAATAAAACACATACCTTTGCAATTTCTGTAGCTGGAAATTATAACAGGGGAATCATTAGTACTACTGGTGTACAGAAAGTGCTATTATGAAGCATAAATATAATCTATACCTTTAATTCTGTATGCAGTACACCAGTTTTTAATTTTATTTTATTTTTTAAGTAGACTATCAGTCACTTTGCAAGAGCTGGGAGACATAGATTTTGAATTGATAACAGATCACAGACTATTTTTCTTCTAGGTTAGTGTTGGAAAATCACTTCTATTCATAGCCTGCATGAAAGGAATTAGTGACCTCAATAAGTAACTGAAAAATCCATCCAGTGCTGAAAAGCCACTATTGCATCTATTATTATAATTAGTCTTACCATTACAACTCACTGTCAGGCTGCACATGAAGAGAGATGTAGGGCCTGATCTAAAGCCAGTAAAGGAAATAGAGTGAGAGTGGTACATTTTCTGTACCATATCTGTGACCAATATTTATACTTGGTGGCCGCATTTTTCAAAAATAAGCACTTAAAGGCAGGCACCTTAGTTTGTTTCTACATTTTCTAAAATTCTGAGCATTTTCGAACTCCAGAATCTAAAGAAACTTAGTACATACGAAAATCAGGGGTTCATAAAGGAAGGACTACCAGTATTTAATTTGAAATATCTATTATTGAATAGTCAGAATGTTTCACTCTATTTTACTTCAGGTTGGTTTTTTTTTTAAAGAAAGGAAATTTCTGAAAAGAAAAATGAGATAACAGTATAAATAAACATCTGCAATAATCCAGAACCATGGAAGGTGAGCTGTACCCCACTGCTGTATCCCATACCAGTGTTACCTACTTTGTATATCAATCTGAGGCTTAATTTTTCTCAGTTTCTCTGTGATATAGCTTGATTTATATTTTCTAACAGAAAAGAATTACAAAGCAAAATCCAAAAGTTATAGATATTCACAAAGGCTCTTGATGAAAGGAATAACTTTGTGAAAACTGAGTTGACATTGTAGTGTTGCAATCTCTAATCCGTAACACAGATCGATTGGTCAAAAGGTGGAAACCACTACTATTAGTACAGCTTTCCAACAAAACTGCTACATGCAATAGCATGGAATTATCTTCAGAGAGTAAAATGCAAAATGAGTGTATAAGGGTAAATTAACAATATAAAGTCTACAGGTAGTCTCTCGTGAACTTTCTATACAGATACACATATTTGATCATATATATGATGATAATAACATAGAATTGTATCAAAGCATGGATAAGACAAGCAAAGAAGTCACCACCTTGGAGTACAATCAGTTATGAACCCTGAATGAGTACAGAGTGAGGAAAAGAACAACTTGTAGAGGAAGGAAGTGGGAGGTTATTACTGCTCCGAGGAAGCCACAGGCATTCAACACGCAAGATGGAAACTCCTGGCACTGGTGTCTGCAGCAAGGGGAAGCAGGGCCATGTCAGTGGCAGGGAGTAAAGGCTGGAAAGATGCATCACACAGCTCAGAGCTCCAGGAGAAAGAAAACAAAAATACGTGGTCAAGACTGTTCCCAGTTTGCTTTGTACAGCAAGAATGGAGCAATCTGAGAAATTTCTGATTCCGGGATTTACCGTGTACAATATGCAGACCATCCCCTTTAACCACAAATTTCCTTGTAAAGAAAAAAAAAACCAACTAAATCTTTTTATAGGCCACTGGAGTAGTTCTATATTTTTCTATCTTTTCTGAGGGTGAATGTATGAAAACTTTTAATTAAAATAAAATAATACATAATATCTTTTTCAGGTCATTACATGATCACAACCTAAAGTAGTCTAGCATAATAATGAAGAAACCTAAGTGATTGTAATATTTTTTTTTTTTTTGGCGCAGCTTTGTACACTCATTGTCTACAGCGGGAAGAGCATTACTCTTGAGTGCATCCTAAACCAGCATCAATTTAGAATAGCACATACACAGGATGTATAATTTTACATTCCTCCGATGTTTGCAAATGGAAGCAAAATAAACACATCAAGGGAGAAAATGTGCTTCACTAAAACCAGGTCCATGTCTTAAAGAGCTCACAGCTTACATAGTGGATCTTGCAGGCAGCGAAGGCTATAACCTACCTCAGGACCTTGGGAAGGGAATAAAACCAAGGTCTCTGGAAACAGAGTTTTACATCTTTGGAATGTGTTTTCCAATTTTAACAGGCACAGCTCAAATTCACTGCCAAAAATATACCAGGGCCACAAAAGTTTTCATACACAGCGAAAATACAAGCAAAATAGAAAAACTAGTATCCTGGCTTATTGACATAGTTTGGTCTGCAATAAAAAATAGTTTCTTGGAAGCTGGGGAGAAAAAAAGAGAAGGTATGCTTCACTTCATTTGTGCTATAAAACAGACTACTGGGGAGCTAATAATACAATGTACCACTGCAGAACTTACAGTCAGATTATGACTTCCTCTTACGCATGGCTGAGCTGTTTCTCTCACACACAGCTCTCCACAAACAAAGATGGATGACTTGGAAAGACACTGGGCTTTGTGTTTACCTCAGATGAGTGTAAATCAGCAAAAACTGCAGCGAAGTCAATGGGATTACTGTACTATAAAACGGATGGGTGAGCAGGACCCAGCTTCCTGCATGCAGCGTACAAAGTGGCATTTTAAAGCCACACTTTCAATTCACCAATTTCTTTTGCTAATCTGGAATAACGGAATGATTTTGTTCCTCCCCTCCCCCAAGCGTGACTGTGTGTCACCTTACTTCCTTACTTTAAGCGTCTCGAAGTCTAATTTAGCATCACTGAAGCTTGGTTAGCTCATCATCTGCCACTAAGCAAACCTCTGCATGCGAGGTGCCCCCAGCCCAGCCCCAGGGGCCGCGGACTCCCGCTGGCACTCCAGATGTGGCCTAACGCAGCATCAGCAGTGCAGAAACATGGTTCTGTGTCCGGTCCCCTGCACAGCAGCAAGGCCAGAGAGTGGCAGAGGACCCTGTCATTACCTGAATATATTTCCCCTGTTGCTGTGGGTTTACAAGGAGTGTGGCAAGCTGTACAGGAGGAATGACAGAGGGCTTTTAGTGAAGTGCATGGAGTGGCAAGAGGGCTATGACACAGCGGGCATTTCAAGTGCAGTGAACAAAGAAAAATCGCATTTTCGTATCAATGACATTTTAGAGAAAGGAAACAGGCAAGAGAGACAAAGAAAAGACAGTATATTTCTGCCTGGTTTTGAGCTTCCAGAAGAGGCTCGTCCATTTAAAGATGTGGCTCATAAGAGAAAACACCATCGCATGTTCTGCAAATTATCCTACCGTGTGCACTGCGCTGCTGCCTGCTCGCCTGAAGCGATCTGATGGGCTGGCACCAGGGAAGCAAGCCTGATCTTTAAATCATCTTTAAATTGAGATGTAAAGTCTTTCATAAAGATATGCACAAATTCTACCAGAGGTTCTTAGGCCTAATAATGTTTGCTAATATAGTAAGGAAAAATAATTCCCTCTGCTTTAGGGATTATCAGGTAAAATTCTGTGCTTAGAGATATGCATAAAGTTGGACTACTTGATCAGAATGGTCCTTCCTAGCTTTAAATATCTATGCAGGTATCTCTCACCATCTATCTAATCTAGAGTATACAGAGTGAATAATGTGTTTTCCTAACAAGATTAATTGATAAAACTTTTCAAACAGAAATTATTTAGAGTCTTTTAAAAATAATACATATATTGTAAAGAATTTGGTTTTAAAATCAGTAGGACAATGGATATTGACAAGCATTTGCTTAAAGTTCTCAAAGAAAAGAAGAAATTTCAAAATACACTGTAGCTACGTAGAACAATATTTAGAGTAAATTATTTAGCTGGCAGTATAAGTTATTTACATGTTAACATACACCAGTGTATATTCTTCTTATATCTTCTATTATATAAGACTTAATCTGTTTTGCAGGGACTTAGAGGCAGTTCGGGGGAGTGTTACACCTACCATCACATCCTGCCTACATCTCCTCCACCTTTGCAACAAGAAGGGTACTTACACGGAGGGTGTGCAGGCAGCTTGAACTCACATCCCAGGCTCTGCGCTGGGACAGCCAAATGACTCCTCCACTGCAAATCCCATTTTGTCAGTCATGGCACAGGCTTCCCAAGAGATTTATACCATAACTTTAAGGCAATTGTACCTTCCGCAATGTAATGCTTACTGATAGTGAACTGTGCATTGACATATTCAGCCACCTGAAAAGGAAGGACAGCCTTGCAGTAAGGATGGTGAAGGTGAGGACGGGATAGGATAGGATAGGATGGGATGGGATAGGAATGGAACCAATAAGAGATGCTCCCAATTTGTGCCCATTCCTGTAACACGGTTGCAGAGCACTTGCAGGGGATTAAGCAGTATCCTTATCCCAATTTAAACATTATGAAGTTTAAGACTGGAATTTATTCCTGGTCAGGCAGAAAATCTGGGCAATCCTGAAGACTGAGCCTAGCCCTCCAAGTTCTGCACCTGCATCCTTACCATCAACAGGTTGATTTCTAGAAGTATACTACAGTGGAACAATATTCTATGCTAAATACAATTTTTAATTTTGTGTGAGACTTCAGAAATCGCAGTGTTTCTGCTGAGGTCTTGTGGTAGCATGGTAGTACAGGCTTTTTTGAAAGGTGTATATATTGAAAGGCTTTGTGGATTCTTTCTGGCCTCATGGGAAAACACATGTGTCTCTTTGCAAATGAATGAACAATAAAATCTCAGCTGTACAAAGCAGTGGAGAGGAACAATACTGCATTTCTCTCTAGGGAAGGACTACATGCTTTTTCTTTCTTTCCTTCTCTAATTTCTATAGGTTTGCAAATGCCTGTAAGCCCCATGAGTTCCTACGACTGCCTTTCTCAGCAACTGGCTTACCACCGAAGGAATCTGTGGCAGGAAGTGTTAGCTGAGTTGTAATGAATCCCCAAAGGCACAAATGACATACGCCACCATTTTCAGCATGTTTTTTTTTACACTGGGGAGAAAACAGTTGTCAAAAGCACTTCTGAAAAGTAATTCTCCTTCTAAGATTCCTGGGTTACAGGTAGCTGGTCAAAATAGTTTGCAGGTAAAAAAAATTTCTTTGCATGAGACATGCACTCACTGCCTGTGTCCTGATACTTGTCCACAGTTTACTGAACTCCCTGCACAAAAAGTATTAACAAAACTATCATGACATTTCTCTTATTAGTTAATGTAGCAATATATGGTCCCTAAAGCTCAGCGCACAGCAGCATTAAAGCCATTTTCACCTGTTGGGTTATTCCGGACTATAGGCCAGTCCACCTTCCCCCTTAACCATCACCATAACTCTTTCATACTTTGTATGTGAACTGCACCCTGGGACCTCATGACATATGGACACATGCAGTGGTCACTGCCTTTAATGATCACACGTTCCTGCTTCCCCTTTCCTGTGCTATGGGCCATGGCTCACATGGCATCTTGCCCAGGGAGCTGGATGCATGTGGAGGGTGCCATGCCTGTCAAGCCTCAAAACATGTTTGAAAGGAGAGCGGCAGAGCTGGCCAGCATGCTGGGGTCTGTGGGCAGAGGTGGGCACAGCCAAAGGGGAAACAACCACTGGTGTGAGACTGGGCTGTGTTCCTGGGAAGGAGCACATGATAGCCCAGGAGCTGTGTTATAAAAAAAGGTTTCTGTTTGTGTTAAGATGAGGACAACATATGGCTTGGTAATTGCCTTAAAATCAGCTCTTGACTTGGCAGGGTTTAGCTAAACCAAATCAGTCATTTGGAGGTTAGGCCAAGAGCTGCTTAAATTTCACAGGCCATGTTGCGTTTCATATGATACCTATTTATAAAAGCTTAGCTACGTTTGTAAAGTTAGCATAGAAACAAAACTTCTGGAGAACAACCAACTTCACAGGAGCCATCTGTGTCCCTCCCCCTTTTAAACTGAGACCACAATTTCAGCAAGTTTCTTAGTTCAGTATGAACCTGAAATAAAACTCCAAAGTTGGAGGCCTCCAAACTTTTGTTGGTGCTGCTTCTCATCCAGGCTGACATTTGCAGCATTTTGTCTAATGAGAGAAGTCAAATTCTGAAATTTTTACGAACCAGATATAGGATTTCTGAAGCGATGCAATTTCATGTTAGCCTACTGGCCTGCAGAGTTTGCTTTATAATTACTCCATTCAAACTTGTTCTTGTGTACCTGGTATAAAGGAGCGAAACACTTATTTATTCATCCATACCCATTCTCATCTTCAGGTTAGAAGCTGTGTGCAGAGATGAATGCTGTTACCAAAGATATCGAGCTGAAGTCATTGCTCTCAAAAGAACTGACCAAGCAGTTATGTTTTAGACTGGGGTTTATGTACACATCATGCTTTTCCCAGCCATATTTGTCTGCTCTGTTTTCTTATTGTAGTGGTGAGGTGAAATGTATAAGCATTCTGCCTTTGTGAGTACTTCACAGAACAAGACAGTAGGATTTTTGCATATCCCACTTAGCTGTCTGCCTGCAGTAACAAAAGCACAGGGCAGTGAGGGAGGAAAACTGCTTATGTGCATGCATTTGCTGTCATTAAAAAAGTTGAGCGATGCTTTCCTGCAGTAACTAGAACTTGGAAAAACAAATAAACCATAAATCTGTTTAAAAATCAGCTCTGCAAGCTCATGCTCCTTCTGCAAACTGCTTGTTAGATCCCTGATGAACCCAATGAACAGCCTTGGGATTTTATGTACTGCAGCCCTTTTCTAGGAAAAGGCAATTGAGGCAACTCTATAGCTCATCAGATGGCTGCATGATTTTCTGTTACATAGACACAACGCCCACCCCAGCTTCAGGATATCACCTCTATGATGCCATCGGCATCTTCATTTGATCTTTCTGAAGTCTATATGAGTTTTGTCACTCAAATTCTCTGCTGAAAAGATCATCTCTCTCAAGAACAAGAGACTAGAAGAGGGAATAGATTGTCTTCCTAATTTGCCATCAAAACCAACAGGAAATTATTAGCTTCTGACAGCTTTGAACAGTTCAATAACTAGGCTGATTTGTTATTACTGCTGCTATTCCTCCAAAAAGAGCACTTTGCGTTTTGCACCTTTTCCCTTTTCTTTTCTTTCTGTAGTTCAGTAAGCAAATGAGGAAAATAAGCCTTAAGTATGAATGCCTGATCTTCAGTGTCAATAGTACTGGTAGCACATATTTATCTACTGCATTGTGTTGGCATTTATCCATTAGAGAGCATTAAGGAAAAGAACCATGCAAGCCCGGGGAGAACTAACTCTGCAGGCAGCCAGACCTGTTCAGCCACAAGACTGGCAATGGCAATTACAGAGCTGCCTCAGGTGAGGAGCACTTGTTTAACTGAGCTCCCTGTGCCCCGTGTGCTGCTTCATACAGACCTCCAGACATTTAGCATCTCTTCATCATGTCCCTGCAGCTGGTAGCTGTTAAAACAGGGGTGCAATGGCCTTTCTGTGACCTTCTGGGTATCTTGTCCCCCAGCTCCTCTACCCCTTGATTATGCCTGAAACCCAAAGCTAAGCTGTCCATGGTATCTCCAAAGCACCTCTTATGTTGTCAGCTGATGTTCAGTGGAAGGACTGCCTCAGTATCTCCCAAAGAGGGAACAGATGTGTGCACAATGGAAAAAAGTACCAACCAATTTCTGAGGTTTTGCAGCCTCAGGAATGTGCCCCTCACTAAATAGTCATATTCTCAGCTTCAGAGTGTACATGAACGCTCAACCACGCTGGCTAATGCAAATTTCCTCTAGCCCAGTGTCCTTCCTGCCCGATAGATCTCAATGCCTATGAATAGCTAATGTATTCCACAAGAGCAGCCACAGGAAAATAAATTAATTTAAATACTAGCAAGGACTCCAAAGAAAGAAATACAGCCACCAAGGCAGCAATTCAGACCTCAGTCTTCTGTTCTCCAGCACTGCATGCTCACCCCTGAGTTTACCCCACCATCCCACAGGCACCTCATAAGGCTGGAAGGGATGGGACTTCTTTCAGCTCTCCTTTTATTCTAACTTGGTATGAATTTTTTTCACTGTCTTTTTATATTTTTTCCCCCTTGCTGGAACATTGCTCTAGCATAATTCTGCCATATACAAATCTGTATCTTGCTATTTAAAGTTTTCATTTAGGGAAGAGTGTGTGGAAATATTCACTATTGCTCCACAATCACAATTTTTAAGTCAGTGTTTCATTACAGGTTAGAAGAACAGGATGCCTTTAAAAATAATTTTTCATTTCCAATCTTGCTGACTTGCCGAGTTTTCCAGCCTGAGATCTGATGAATCAATAATATATTATTATTACTAGCACCTACAAAAACATAATTAGAGTGCTAAATATTATTTCAATGCTTTGAAAATCTCATATCAGTTGCAATCATATGCCAGCTCATGAGAAGGAGGTGGTGACTTATGGGGAGAGCAGAAAAAGCAGCAAATTTCTCAGAGTAGCATGGAATGATTCACGGGAGAGCAGTAGTGGGAATTGCAAGGCTCACAAATGATGATCGATGGACAATCTTGAGAGTGAAGTCCTTTGTGCAGCCACAGATATCTGCATCATCTGTGGAAGCTCTCTGCGTGTCAGGCCATGAAGCGGAGTCTGAAGATTGGATCACGGGCTGAAAACGGTGCGAAGCTTGTTGGACAGATCCTGTGGACAGACTGTACCAGTAAGTAGCAAGGACAGGCTGTGTAGAGCTTGCTGTGTTCAGAAACTAGCTTGGAGCTGCTAGATAGGTAGGCTAGATTTGAGGCATACGAAGACAGCGTGCTGATGGCCCAGTGTGCTTTTGCAGCCGTATCTGGCCAGCCTGCAGAATTTGAACTCCCAAAGATTTTGAAAAATATTGCTGAAAGATTTTGCAAGGGCTACAGACCTATTTCCTCAGCCATTTGTTGCTTTTGAATGTTTGAATACCTGTAAAAATGCTATCATTTAGTGCTGATCTGAGACTCACTGCAGTCTGTTGGAGTCACTGCAGCCAATATGTTGGAGGTAGTGTTTGCTTTGGATATCATCATCTCTGACTTGCACACATGAAACAGTGTGAGCTGTTGTGAGTTTAATTTCCCCCACTGTTTCCACATGCCTGCAGATGAGTGGGATGGTGGCCTCCTTTCCACATTGCTGGAGAGGAGATGGTAATCCTCCTTCCCCTGGCTGAATGTAAACTGACACTGCATGAAAAGCCTCCCCTCCAGCATGAAGCATCCCTCAGTGCATTAAATTAAGAGACTGGCCCTAAACAGGCAGTGTTGACCTTTCTATGCTCTCATACTGTCCTCCCTTTAAGAAACATGCCTCTTCCCCTTTCTCTACCTTTTTTTTCCTAATCTTTGTAGTTTCTTCCTCCCTAAGCAGCTTTTTACAGGTGCGTTGAAGTGGTGAGCGCTACTGTCTACTCCAGACCCAGCCCCTCTGAGTCAGGCATAGGAACTTCAAGAAAAGCTTCAGTTTCCTATAGAGAACGTATATTCTAGGAGAAGTGTTGCATTAGGAATTGTGGATTTTCTCTTTTCCAAATTGATGGTCACTACAGAAATGTTGGGGTTTTTTTTCCAGCTAGCTTTGGAGAGAAAAGACCTAGGAAGTTTTGGTTCTGGCTCTGGAGCCTGAATATTCCTAATCCTACAGCACAGGTCCTCAAATACCTTGTCAGGCTTAAATATTAATTTCAGATAGCAGCAAACTGTGGCAGGGCCTCATGTGGATCCTTGAGTGTGAGACTATCTGACTTAGCAGCTTTTACAGAAAGGAAAGAGATACCTTAATCACCGAGACCTGACCAGCACTGTGGATTGGAGCTGCCTTGCAGAGAGCTGGCTGCAGGATGGAAGTGTTTTCTAGTAATAGTATAGAAATGTTACAGGAAGAGAGCTGGGCCAAATATTATTGACTATTTGTGAAAGTTGAGGGAAATTTCCATACCAGAGCACAGGAATAAGCAACTAGAGACCCCAAAGTCAGCCTGGGAGTTTTGGGGAGCATCAAGGATGGAAGGCTGAGCACCTGCTTGTCCCTGGTGCAGCCTTATGCAGGGCAGCAAGGCGATCAGCAGGAGTTGATCTCACCCCAGCATTGCTCTGCTGATGAGCCAGCAAGGGCAGGCTTCACATGCCAGCACACTCGAACTAGGGATTTTTGTGCATGTTTGGTTAGTGGCACCACTGAAGTGATATGCTGACTTATCTCTGCAGTATGGATGTATTCTAAATTACTACCTAACTGGAAGCAGTGTCCCTAGAAATGAAGGGCACTCTGGCTCATGAACAACGCTTTGCGTGATCCCCTGCTTGCTGCAATTTTAAAGTGCTTAGACTTTGAAATGTTGGCTATCACTGTAATATTTTTATATGGGAAAAAATTGTAGGGTTGGCTTGTTTGTTTATAGGAAAGTTCAAATTTCTGTTCTGTCAGCCTTGCAAGAGTCCCCTTAATAAACTCAAGACATCATTATCTACACAAGGTTTTTGCACAGGATGGGTGGAAGACAAACAAAACATTTCCAGGGTTTCTCCAGAACTGCTGTTTCTATAAGCTGTAATTGTTATTTTAATAGGGGTCCTACCAAGACATTCTCTTTTAAAACAGACCTTTTCCTTCTCTTAACAAATAGGCTCCTGTCAAATACTAATCCAGGCACTTTTTGAGAATGGAGATGGTGGCTGGTATTAATGACTAGATACTTCTCGTTGCATCCTAGTGCTTTGTTCCTCATAGGATCTTTTCCCAAGCTGTAAAATGCGATGCCAGATTTAGTTTCTAAAGCCAGAAGAATAACACTAATAGACAGTAAATGGGTGTGAGTTGTCACATACACCAGCATTACAGAGTCAGTGTTATGTCTCAATTAGCAGCAGGCTTGAAAGTCAGTGGGAGCAGACAGCATTTGTCATGGTTTCTGTTGCAGTTCTTGAGTTGTACAGAAACTAAAAAAAGAGTTTATGTTTACTGGAGAGGACAGAAACCTGGGACTGAAGTGCAGCCATGTCCCTGACCTCCCTGCTTGGTGTTTCTGGATCCTTCTGTGCCTCAGCTTATCCCCATGCACGCAGCTGAACACTAACACTTCAGTACCTCACAGAGGTTAAGCCATGCCTGGTTCCTGATGGGAAAAGCCAATGCGATTCTCTGGATGACAGACATTAGGTATGTGCAGAGCACAGCTGCTTCTGGGTGTTGCTAAAATTAACTGGTGGTCCAGCTTCTGCTGGTCCTGTTTTGCACGTGTAGGAGTATGTAAGCCCCAACACCAAAGAAATCAGATGGAGTTTTACCAGTGATTTCCACGTGTCCTGGTTTCAGCTGGGATAGAGTTAATTTTCTTTCTAGTAGCTGGTATAGTGTTATGTTCTGGATTTAGTAGGAGAAGAATGTTGATAACACACTGATGTTTTCAGTTGTTGCTAAGTAGTGTTTAGACTAAGTCAAGGATTTTTCAGCTTCTCATTCCCAGCCAGCAAGAAGGCTGGAGGGGCACAAGAAGTTGGGAGGGGACACAGCCAGGACAGCCGACCCAAACTGGCCAAAGGGGTATTCCACACCATGTGACATCACGCTCAGTATATAAACTGGGGGGATTGGGGGCTGGGGGCACTGCAGCTCAGGGACTGGCTGGGCATCGTTCAGGAGGTCGTGAGCAATTGTATTGTGCATCACTTCTTTTGTATATTCTCTTAGTAGTAGTAGTAGTAGTAGTATTTTCCCTTCCTTTTCTGTCCTATTGAACTGTCTTTATCTCATCCCATGAGTTTTACTTTTTTTTTCCCCGATTCTCATCCCCATCCCACCGGAGGGGAGTGAACAAGCAGCTGTGTGGTGCTTAGTTGCCGGCTGGGGTTAAACCACAACAAGTGCCGTGTAATTCCTGCTGTGATACTTGTTAAGTACAATTTCTGTCCTCTTTTTTAGAGCAAATAACCACAAACTGATTCTACTGACTTCAATTCCAGTACCTTTGTAACTCAGGTATTAGCTTTTTCATACACCCTGTAAAACAGGTCATTTTGGAAAATAACAGACAAACTGTTCAGTGACCTTTCCCAGCTTATAAAATGGAGCAGAGGTAACTTCGCACATTATGAAATCACAAGAGTTGTTTACAAAACATTTTGGTGACCTGCAGGTAGCAAGTGATAAATAGGTCTAAGGTAGTATTATTACTATTATTGCTATTATTATCACTACTACTACTACTAAGACATTCCAGCTTCTACATGAGCTTTTTAATTTTTACATGAATATTTTTTCCATGTTCTCTTCTACGAGGCCAATTGAAAAGACCAAAGGAACAATTTGACCAACTCAATGTGTTCATGTATTTTTCATCTTACATTTGATACTTGCACCTGTGACAGGTGGTCATATGAATAAAAATGTTCGGCAAAATGCACATTAAAGTGTATATTTTAAATAGCATCAGATTATCCCACATAAAACTTTGCTTCTCATGAAACATGGGTAGTTATAACTTTGGCATACTATGCATATTTATTGTTTGCAATGAAACTCCTATGAAAGGCCACATAGATTCATAAAATATGTTTTTCTCCTTTGCACTCTGAAACTTCGTTTACCTTTTGGCCTGAATCTTTTTCAAACCTGAAAATATTCACTTCTGGGCCTATAAAGAGAAGGAGAAGCTAGACCATAACTTGCATTTGTGGAAACCTTCTCTTGAAGAGCCTACAGATTTGTTAACTTGAGAACCAAACAACATAAAATTATATTTCTTCACTTAACAGTGCCATGATGTGGGCATCACAGAACATTCTGTGGCTCAAGAAGCTTTAGCTTCAGTGAGAATCTCTCCTCTTCTGTGATGTCCATCCTAAAACCATGGTGAGATGCCTTAAATTTGTCACTGAGTTGATCTTCCAGGCCTGCTAATCTTCGCCTAAGGCCAGTGTAATTTGTCATTTACTGGAATGGAAATTCTACCTCTATAGGGGAAAGAAGGAAATACTTACATAGTAGATTGAATAAAAAACACTGGTTGCATGAAGCTTTTCAAAACTTTCAAGAAATAATCCTGAAGTAAACAGACCAAGGGCCACATGGATAAATAACACATGTGCATGCACACAGAGACACACAAATGCACATATTTATCATGCACAAATATTACGCATTTTTCATTCTGAAAAAAAATCTGTAGTAATCAGACTATTGCCTTTGACACACAGCTATTTTTTCCTTAGGTAAAACAGGAACTCAGACACTAACATATGGTTGATCACTGGAAAATATTAGCTTTGTTGTGACCAAAAATTATGCGATTCTGTGTGATTTTCCCAAGTCTTACCTAAACAGATGCAAAGAAACTTATTAAGTCTGAAATTTGTTTCATAGACTGGAATTTTAGAACTTTTTATCCATATCCTCACTCTAGCTTCTTTTTTCTATCTATCAGTATAGCTGTAGCAAGGCAGTGCTTCTTGGGCTTTGGGTTCTTGTTTTATTTTACAGAAATATTAGAATGCCAATGGTTTAACTTATGATTAGAGTGGAAAATTCAGATTTTATATTAATTGGCTTCTGTACCTTTCCTATATCAATCTTAGCTCTATAGGCTGTTTGTTACCTGCAATACAGAAATATTCTAAACCCAGTAAATGAATGGTTTTTATCCATGTATAAGAGAAACTGTACTCCCTTCAGAATTAGGCCTTAGATGTGATGACTTAATCACTACATTCTCAGCTGGGGTATGTAGTACAAGCTGAAGCCAAGATTTCAATGCCTGTGAGATATGTTTATCTTGTTTTTACTGTTAGTCTACACACATTTTTAAAATATACTTCGAAGTTAGGCTCTGAATTTGTTCTTAAGTTTAAGTCTATGTCTACATTGTTTTGCAAATAGCACTAAAGTTTATATTTGCAATCAAAAGGAATGGAGCTTTGTTTGCTCTCTTCAACTCTGTATCCCTGGTTCTATGCCTATGAAGAAAATAACAGAACTTGTGAAGATAAATAATATTTGCAAAACATTTAGACATTACAAAGAATCAAATACCATATGAAGGAAATAACATCACTTTCTAACTTATTTGCACAATTTTCATTCTCTGTAAATAAGGCCTGAGGACACACACAAGCATCCATGAAAATATGAAATACTAAATTGCTGCTCATTAAATGAGCATCATCTGAGTTATGAATGAACAAAGATCCTATTTACAAAATATGTGATCATGTAGGCATTTACATACTGCTATAATGCCTGGGAACAAGTAAAAGAATTAACACTATACAGTCAACATTATTTCTGTTTATATTAATTTTGGTTCTATTATTTAGTTATAACTTTGCAGCAATTTACCTTAACAGTGTTAATAAAGCCCTCTTAATATGCATTTTCTTTTCACATAAGTTAAATATTTTTTATATAATCAAAGAATAACCAAGTCATGCAGCATACAATGGGGTTACTCTCTACAAATTTTCCACAAACTCTTATCCTTAGATTCAACTTACAAAAAAGGACTTGCCATTTTGTTTCAAGTTACTTCATACCTCTTCTTCTTTCTCCTGCCCTCCCTAGATCCATGACAACATGGCTTCTGTAACTAACTCCTACATGTACTCCCTGCTGATGCTTTCTTCCTCAAAAAGTTCAAATTCATATGGCAGACAAGGAAAGCATACACACTTCTTTTTTCACAGTCTTTTTTTGAACTTACTTTACATAGTGAGATAACTGAAATAGTTTCTTAGCCATAAGCATAGCACAATGCAGAAGTGAACATTCTCTGAAAGCAGCAGTGCTGGCGCTACCCGGCTTTCCGTGAGGTACACAGATGTACATACTTGGTCATTGTTTTGGTTAAAAACATGGAACTTTACACAGAACATTCATGAAAGGTGAATCAGAATTATTCCTAAAGAAGCAAATCCTAATGGCCTGACGTGCATGTTGGGTAAAAAGATTCAATCCAGATGCATCCCTTGTGGTACAGGAACAACTGACTCATTCTTACAATATATGGCTATAAAATGATGGATGTTGGAGCTTTATAATGGAAAAAATGTAGAAGCTGAAGACTGGGATTATGTGATGGCATCGCCTGTACCTGCAGCCTTATGATCTGCAGCTGCTTATGGGCATGAAATTGATATAATTAAAAAACACGATTTAAGCATTTCTGTTACATATGATTAGGAACAATTCTCAGTTACAGAAAAAAGTGCTCTTATTTGGATGTAAATCCTCCCTCCTTCCTAACAAGATGGATGGTTCTTTTTTCTACGGTAGTTACCAACTAGTGTTTATTTCTTATATTGCTCTGAAGCACAAAGCAGTAAATCTATGCAACCATATTGAATTTGTCAAACCTCCATATGGATTTAGGTAAATTTCAAGCAACCTGTGATAAGGAATTTTACAGTTTAACTATACATTTTGGAAACGGTCATCTCCCTTTCTTCATGCTGAATTTTCAAACTAGGTTCATTTCATGCCCACTAAATTATGCATGGAAGTAAACAGCAAAAAGTTGACCCTTATCCACCCTTTTCATGCCACTTGCGATTGAACAGATCTCAGTCATATTCCCTCAGCCATCCCCTTTTCAGACCGCAGGTTCCTTGCTTCCTTATCTGTTCCTTTTATGGAGATTGTACCATACCTCTGATCATCCCTATTACTCTCTTGGAATCTTTTGCAGTTTCCAGTGCAATGCTTTACCCATAAAAAGAATTACAGTAACACTGAATAACTGATTTTACCAAAACAAGACAATGAGTACTAATAAATCAGAATTTAGTATGCAGTTACTGCTGTGATGATAGTGTAAGTCTAATAAATATTTGGATGGCAAGTCTCATTGTTGACATTCATTAAAAAAAAGCAAGAGTCAGTAAATCAGAAATATAAAAGAAATTTATAAGCATTGTAAAATGAAATTCAAATACTGTATTAGTATTAATATGTCTATGATAACTGCTGATTATTCAAACAAGAAAGTATTTTCTCACCATGTAACTTCGTAACTTATCATCAATGTACATAACTGTCTTTGTGGCAACTTCAATTATTAGGTTGCCTTTCTACAAATTAATTAATTTCCTGTCTGATTACTTTATAAAGATTATTGACCCTGGGAAATTTCTAAGTTCATAGGCTAAGTATGAGATCAGAACACTGAACGATACATGTTTTAACCTAATCTTTTTAAGAACGATATCTAGCTTGATATTGCCCAGATCCAATATTTATATTTCAAAACCTCTGTATATAATAGTAATTTTAAAAATAAAAACAATTGAAAAAATGAAGTTTAGTGAGATTCAATAGATTTCTTGCTGTGAGCATGATGAGATCTTCAGAATACAAAGCCAGTATTTCAAACATCTAGCTTAGAATACATGTAGTCCATTTTCTAGCAGATTAGTTTCATCATTGGATATGAATAAATTACACATTTGATGCTTTTAGGATATTTTTTAAGGTTTTATTCAAATAATAACACAGTGCCATTTGTGCTATTTTTCCCATAAACCAGCGAAGACATCTATTCAATCTGGAGAAGATGCACATGCATTTCTCACTGAAATATAGTTTGTTATGTTTAATCATAATAATCACACCATTTATGCTGGTAAGAAATATGCCTTTAGAGGTATATTGAGATATATTTTTGTGTCACTAAGAGATAATGATGTGTAGCAATATATCAGCAGCACATGAGGAACCAAGTGTAACAGACTAAAAGAAATTCAACTGTTCCATTGAGCTAGGCATGCTAAGGCATCTAAATAGGGCATTCAACAAATGACTGACCAACGAAGCAGAAAGCAAGACATGAAAGCCCGCACCAGCAATGGGAAAAGTAAGTTTTAGATAGAAATTGGTGAAGGATCTGTAGAGCAAGAAAGAACTAATAGTACCAGCAATTTAGATTGCAGTTTGCACAGTACAATTCAGTAGAAATTAAGGCTCTTGTGGAGTGAATTTCAGAGTCAAGCAGAATTCAAGATGCATTAAAATTCATGGAAGGAATGGAAAAAAAATGGAAAGGTATGAAAGGGGAAAATCATTTGTAGGAGTGAGAGTGTAGAACAGTGTAATGAAGAATGAATGATGATGTACAGAGTAAAATAGTATCAGTTTTGGACATGGTTAATTTGAAGAAATAGAGAGGCTTCCAGGGAACACCAAGAAAAGAGGTGAAGTTTTACCTGAATCCCAGTATCACTGATGTTTTTGCATTCTGATATAGAAAGTTCCTTTATTTTTCCACAGTGGCCAAGGGATCTCAAACCCTAAAAAATTCCAGAAAAAATAATCTTAAAAATCAAAACATGCTATTATATGTAATTACATTTAATATGTTACGATTGTCAATAATATTAAATTTCTGTGTATTAAAGTTTCTATCTAAGAATTACAGCACCTTTTAAGACATTCTTTTCAGCAGAATGCATATAGTTTATCATCCAATTTTTGCCTGAAGAATGTACAAGGGTTAAGAATTCTTTGCAGAAATAATTCAGCTGAGAAAGCAAAAAATTAGATTTTCCTACCTGTTCAGAAAGAAAGAAACTGAAGAAAAGTAGTGTGGTGTGAAATACTTCCACAGGACACAGACCAGGACTCTCATAAAGCAAAATACATTTACAGATCTCCTCCAAAATTTGGGTTGGAAAGAACTTTTCACAAATTTTTTTATTGGAAGAACAAAATACTATTTGCTACAACCGTATAATATCTTAAAATTGATGCCTTTATGATTTGCTTACCAGTAAGGGCTTTATGGCTACAGCTGTGGTACAAGACATTTGAAATGGTGCAGTGACACTCGTAGGTGCATGAACAACCCCCATATTCAAGACAATAGGGAGGTGAAAACTTTGGTAAATTCGTATTTTAGGAGCGCAAAAGGATCTGAAGATGCTTTGTGATTTTTATTGCTTGTACACCAGGAAACAGCACCATGTTCTGATCCTAAACCCTCTAATTCAAAGGAGAATTAAATGTTGATTTTGTAAAATGTATTTTGATAGTCACAGCAGAATATCTCTGTGCTTCATATCAATAAAGTAAACTTTACTGAAAGACAAAGTTATTACTTTATTCCATAGGGTTAATAAATTATCTACAATTAGGCAGCAAACAGCACTGCACAGAGAGGAAATATGATCTTGA
This sequence comes from Aviceda cuculoides, assembly GCA_035590195.1. Taxonomy (NCBI): domain Eukaryota; kingdom Metazoa; phylum Chordata; class Aves; order Accipitriformes; family Accipitridae; genus Aviceda; species Aviceda cuculoides. The sequence goes on along the minus strand of JAVJGG010000005.1, from coordinate 12,692,285 downwards.
AAAAATAAGCACATGTAAATAGTGTCTGCAATCCAGATGTGGACACTGTAATGATAATGCTGGAAGAGTGCGGCTGGAGTTCAAATTTTGCAAATTCCTGAAATCTCACAAGCTGAATAAAAACAAAAAATGAAGGAGATTTCCAATCCTGCCTACTAAAAAAAACAAAGAAATTTGCATTTTTCTCAGCAGATGCAGTTATGTGGTGACCATTACTTTCAACAGCTTCATTAAAATCTACAGATTTCAAATTTTTGTTGACCACAGCACTCCTATTCAAGACAAAAAAACAGTTATGTACTTAAACCCCCAAATGGGTTTATGTCAGAACTTGAATTCCTTACAGCAGAGACTGATAGTGATAGGTGTGACCTTATGGACATAATTTCTTCTTGCATTTTTCTTTAGTTAAAAGTGGTGCCACTTTCACGTACTTGGTAATGAAATACTAAGGAATATTATAAAGATTTTTTTGCTACATGACAACTAATGTTGCTATGACCCCAAAGGTAATTTATAATCATTTTATATTACAAGAGTGACACTGAATTACAGAACAACTTTTTTTTTTTTTTCCCAGTGAAAATCAAGGTCTCCTTTGAGGTGTTTCATCAATAATTCCAGATTTGAGAAGGGAAAGAGCAAAGACATGGAAGATAAGGAATGTCATTAGGAACTGTCTATTACATAGAAAAACTGAAACTTCTACATTTCCAAAAATACACCTCTTCTAAGCTATACAAAATTTTTAATTATTATTTTTGTATCATCTAACATATATACAAAGGAGCCAATTGTCACTAGTTTTATTAGACTTCCTGATTTATTCAGTAGTAGTCCCTGACAGAGAACATCAGGGATCTCCATCCAAGACACTGACATATTTCTAGAGACTTTTATCTTCTACACTAAGCCTCCAGATATTTTTGAAAGATATGGTCAGAGCAACCATACTATCATTGGAACTCCTGGAAACAGATGCTAGCAAAAGCAATACTATGCAGCATACAGACTAGGACCACCCCCCCATGTGTCTCCAAAAAAATATTTCCTCTTTAACATAAAGAAATCACCCCAGGTATCTTGGATCAATCTTCTGTTGCCATGGAGAAGGGCAAGACTTTGTCCTGCATCTCTTCTATAGCTTGTGTATTACCATTTCCACTTAGAAAAAAATTTTAAGAGAAACTTCTTATTCCTCTCCAACAGCTGTTTTTTTCAAGCAATTTTTACATTTTTGTTCTGTTTCATTTACCTTATTATGTGAGGCCTGCAAACAATTTCAGAACTTCATTTATTATTATTTCATGATGGTTTTTGTAGATGAGAAAATTAGTATCAACAGTACTAGTTGGTGAGGGTCTTCACTTGCTAGAGACAAAAGTCATCTGAGGCTGTGGCATACCACTCTATATTCACAAGCTGCAAGTCTCTGCCTTTCAACTGCAGTCTGCAATGAATGTACTGTCTCTTGTTAACAATAACCATGTGCTATGCTATTTTCAACTTCTGAGATTTCTGTTCACATATCTTTCTGTAACCTTGAAGGTCAGCATCTGTAATGTATACTTATGTTCCAGAGATATACAGATGTTACTTCCTCTTCATACCCCAAACCAAACAGATTGACCTCAAAGTGACTCCAATCTCGGAAGACAGCTCTTAAGAGGTATCTCCCACCTTCTATTTCTGAGCCATTTAATGTTAAATGACTCAGCTTATCCTCTAAAATGCTCAGATTTCTGCACAGATTAGCCACAGTCGGGCACCAGTTCCATGGATCAAACACTAGACAAGAGGAATGTAATTCCCATCATGCAGTATCACTTTGCTAATAACAATACATATGTGGCAGAACAAAATTCAGTTTCGGATAGCAAAAACCTTCTGGAAAATGGGTAAGTTCTTAAGCAAATGTAGCTATACCGTTTCCAATACCTGAGCTAATGTAAATGTGGGTCAGACCTGTTTACATGAACTGTGCAGACATTTTTCTATTCCAGTACAGAAATCCCCTTGTATGATTTTGCGTATAATGCATGCCATAAAATTATATTTCTGTACCTAACACCTTCTGTGGTTAGACTAGATCATAACTTATGAAATACAGTTGCCAACGTTTCTTGACACTAAGTCCAGACAACAGGGCTTCCATTTGTAACAAAATGTCCTGTAAAAATATCAAGCCCAATTTTCACCATTGCTAAGTACCTTTAATTCCTACTGATTTGCATTGGGACTCAAGGTGTTAGCACATCTGGCATCGATTGTAATGACTCTGTGTTAGCATTTCCTGTTTCTATGCAGAATTATGTTGCTAAGTTTCCAGGTCAAATTCTCTCCTCTATTCTCCCAAGCAAACTGGAGTGCTAACATCTGAATTTGAAGCCCACTTTACTGTATTTTAACATTTCCTTTTCCCCGCCTTGGGAATACGTATGATTTGTTACATCCTTTCCTTTGGAAATCAAATGCAACTAATTAATTTGCAGTCTGTTGCTGGCTACATCTATTAGACCTGATAATATTTTTTTCTTAACTTTCACAAGGCTCTTACTCAGACCTACTGGCCTAGTTTTCTAACAGACCAAAATGTGGAGCCAGGCTATGGATTCAAGTCACCGTAGATTTGAAAGCCCACTAAGAGTGCAAAAAAATTAGATAACTGTGGAAAGCCAAAATGCCACTTTGGGGTTTTTTTTTCCCCTTATTTAGAAACTTATTATTAAAATATTGGTAAATATTTATGTTGCAGCCTGGCCTTCAGGACCAGCCAAGATCTGAAGATTATTAAGTACAAACACATAAGAAAAGAAAGTTCAGCTAACCCTCTATATATCCATATAACCACTACTCCAGAGCTCTCAATGATTACAAATTATCCTCAACTTTAAAGGGTAACTACACATAGCATGCAAAAAATCTGTGAGTGATCAGCTGACTTGATGCCACAGACAATTCTTGAGGAGGCATTTCAGACGGAAGAGAGAATGCGGCCTTAGATTATTACGAGAGAGAATTTAATGCATGGCAGTCATTGTGGAAGAAAATGCAGTAGCAAAGAATATTTCTTTGTATACTTTGTATTTCCTTTTTATCTTTGATTTCAGAAGTGTATCAGGGTTCTTCCAATTTTTAAAGTATTTTACCAATTTCTTCTGTTTTAGTCTATTTTTTTCTCTCTCATTATTACACTGCATATAATTAATCACTGATACTAAGCTTCCCCAAGTCTATGTCAGGGTATTGTGACAAAAACAGAACAAATGTTTGTTTGTTCTGTTTTTTGTGACAAAACCAGAACAAATGTCCTTCCCACTATTAAAAAAAGTTATCAAGACTTAAAAATGTGTGTTAATTTATTTTTTAAAAAATAATTTTTAATAAAGAAGGAAATATTTTCTGAAATGTAGAAGGATGAATGCTAAAATAACTGAGTGAATAAATTAATATTTAATGTAACTGTGTTTTATTTTATTATATGTTATGTTATGTATTTTATATGAGTAAGAGCAATATATTCAAAGCCCTAATGAAAAAAGTGCAGCAACGTCTTTGCTATGCCACCAGTCTCTCATATGCATAAAGCTGATACCCTCTTCATTGGATGATACTTGGTTTTGTTAATGAATGGTCTTCCATTTTTATTTAGCAAGACATGTAAGCATACATACAACCTTAAACATGTGATGAATCACTTGCCTTATTCTAGGTTCTGTTCAGAAGTTTGCCTAGGCATTTTCTCTCAATGTAAAATGCATAACTTTTTATAGAATGCCAAAATTTGAATACATGCAATTATTTATATTCAATTTCTAGTCTTTCTGTTGATAAGTAGACTCAGGACAACGATAAAAAACTTCTCCAAACATGAGAGAGAGATGAGCGCTATATATCTTATTAGCACTGCATATTTTAATTACTGTGAGTCTACAAGGTACTGTAAATATTATTTTACTAACAAGGTCTCATCAGGAAAATTCTAAGAGTCAATATATTTCTTCCAAATGCAACACATTCCCTGAACGAAAGACAGATTGCAACAGGAACTTTTCACTTATTCTCCAGAGAAACTACAGAGGAAGGCACCAATAGTGGAAAAAACTTCCATTTTGATTAACATTTAAATCAATCATACCTGAGGCACAAATCTGCAAGAAAATCTGACTCCACTGTATCTTTTCTCCTCTGACCTTTCCTTAAGTATATGTTATCCTTATTGCAGTAAATTCTGCTCTGCTTTGATGGACAGAATGATTCTGCTGTCATTTGAAAATCTAAGAAAGGAAAATTCTCCTGTGTAGTGCAAATCTATCTTGCACATTCTACGTGTTTCACACTAAATAGGAAGACAGCAAAAGCAACAGAGACCTACTGCACAGACTACAGGAAATCATATGAGCCTTACAATTTCCCTTTATCAGCACAGCATAATGGTGTTGATTACTGTACATAAAACATTGTGTTCTCTGCTACATTTTTGAAGCAATCTGGTGACAGTACTTACAAAGACTAAATTGAAAGATATCTTCATACAACTTCATCTATATGCTAATAAAATGCATAATATAAAGTCAATGCATACAAATAGTAGCTTGTTACAAAGCAGACTGCTAGATTTCCTTTTATCAAATCATGTTTTAAGATTAGAAAATGTATTTATTATATATGCATGAACATTATATACGTAAAACACAGTGAACAGCAAAAAACATAACAGTTTTGTAGCTAGTACTAGCAATCAGATCAGAAATTACAGAAAATGATAAATGGCCAATTTCCGGGTTAATTTATGTGTCTTGTTGGAGGGAGGCAACAGAATGCCTTAGAAATGCAGGGTAAGCAAAAGAGCTTGGCTTATTGCCGAGGTCATGGGTTGTGCTATGTGAAAACTAGAATAAGAAGCAACATAGCATTTTAAAAGACTAGCTGTGGCAGGCAAGGAGAAAGAAAACATTTATACTGAAACATTCTGGGACTGTAATTCAAGGCATTATAAATTTCATTCAGATAAAATTTTATGGTATTTTAAATGATTGCATTACATGAAGTCTTCTTGGATCTCCCAACGCTCTTTATTTAGCTTAATTATTTTTTTTCAGGCCCCCATAGAAGATACAGGCATTTTAATTACTTTTTTCACATTTTAATTACTTTTACACAAACTCTGTGTTAGAGCCAATAATAAAGTTCTTGGTCAGAATTCTGTTTGAACAGTGACTGAGTGAATAGTCTCTATGGCAAGTTTTCGTTTCTCCTAGTTTTCTGTGTTCAGTGAGAAGAGTTTGCCCCAAAAGTAAAAGAAACAGCAGAACTGGCTCTGAACCCTGCACACAAGGCAGCACCTGCCAAGAACATCTAATGAGGAGGCCTGCAATGTTTATTAACCTGGCTCCCACACTTATAGAATCATAGAATCATTTAGGTTGGAAAGGACCTACAAGATCATCGAGTCCAACCATCATCCATGCCCACTAGA
>JAVJGG010000005.1:12666003-12679697 GCA_035590195.1 Aviceda cuculoides | reverse complement strand
CTGAGGGTGCACTCAATCCCCTCATCCAAATCATCAATAAAGATATTAAACAGAACAGGGCCCAGCACCGAGCCCTGTGTTATTGGTGTTTTCTAACTTGGACATCAGTAACAGTCTGTTATTGCTATAAAGTCAACATAAAACTTGTTTTCAGTAAAGAAATAGGCCTAAGCTATCATTGCTGAAAAGGCAAATAGACACCATTATACTGCCAGCCACTTAGGGTAGTTACAATACTGTGTAAATCATGGGGCTGCTTGATGTAATTTCCAACCTAAAGTCAACTACTAGCATGCAGTTGTGTCACTCTGTGCACAGGACTCCCATTGAATGGGATGAGTTTCTTGACAAGCAAGAGGATCACATCTTGTGCATACTTATTAAAGTCGCCAAAAACGTTAAGTTTAGCAAAGCAGAGCACGCTACAGATTCTCAACAATCAAATGCTGTGGTCACCCATCTAGTGCTAAATATGGTTTATGACTCTCAAAAGACAGTCATCTAATTTCTAAGAAATAAAGCAGTGATTTTAGACTTCCCATAAAGCCTCTTAAAATGCCTGGGCTGCCATACAAATTGACAGGAACAAGACATTCTGAATTTACATGTCAATCCAGTAGTAAGTACAGGCCTAATCCACTGGAAGAAACTAGACAATTATCTTCCATCTAAAGGCTGTATGTATACATACATATAGATGTATAGATTGTATATAGACATGTATACATAAGTAAGCAAACCCATGTAATAAATACGGATGAAAACCTGTCTCAACCATGCAGATAACAATTATGTTTTGGAAGCTGCGTGCAGTAATAGTTATTAAAATAAGCATCTGCACAAACTGATACTTTACTCAAGAAGTAAATACAGTATTTTTTAATCATGAAGTTTACCACCTGTAATCCTTTGAGAAGATTTTGAAAGTTTCCCAGCAGAATCACTACTTTTAAATTACACTCTTTTAAAAATTAGAGGTTTAATATGAACAAACACATACATAATCAAATTATTGAGGCATGATGAAAATAAATTAATGGTCTACTTTGTTATAGAAATTGTTTCAATATTTGCAATGTTAATTTCAAAACAGTAAAAACATGCATATATCAACATAAAATAACAATAACCCCCCTATTTTATTTATAACACATGCGAGCCTTAAGGCTGGATTTATTCCTAAAAGAAGCCATAGAACTAGGTTGCTTTTTTTTTTACAGTTCATTTATATGTAGGTCAAAAAGTTATGTACTTAAAACCAAAACTATGTCCAATCAGTAGGAAAATGGGTATGTCATGTAAGTGTATTTACGAAGTCTTTTTGAATTTGTGCGGCAAACAGGGATGAATACTTTCTTTTTCCATAACTCTTCAGATGTCGAATTTGCAAGTCTGTGTTTCAAAAGTAATGCTAAAGGAGATAAACCCCTATTAACTTCAGATCCTTTACATCAGTATTACTGATGAGAGAAAATATCCAAGTGCATACAAGTTACACACATAATTTATACAACGGAGAAAACCACTACAAAATTAGCACTGACAGTATTTTAAGTATCTCACACCTTCAGAAATATTGTAAGTTATAACCGCTAAGGTTAATAATTTGGGGATAGATTTGGTTTGAGTTTTGGATGTACACACAGTCCTTTGTGCTCAGAGGAGAAAGATTGCCAAGAGGAAAGAGAGAGAAGGAAAGCTGAGGTAGAGATGTAGTCCTATTCCAGTGACATTACAAATAAGGCATTTGACATGTGTGGGCTGTGACCCGTGCTAGAGATAGCTAGCATTTAATGCAGGCCTCTCTGTGGAATGAATTAGTCATTATCTTTGACTTTAAAAGAGACATAAAGAACCGAGAGGTGATGAGCAAGGTTAATACAAATATCCTTTGGAGCTCCTGGCATTTTCTTGTCAAATTATGGGAAGCCACAGGAAGAGATTATGGAAACTTTCCCTTCTTCAAAACCAGATGAAAGATAAAAATAGAAAAAACAAAATTCCTTTGAGAGTGAGGAGGAAATTTACCATCCAGCCTGCTAGAATGTCCATGCTGTTTTTTTTCCTTATGGGAGCGATACAGGAGTGACATCAGCTCTTGGACACTACTAGAGAAACTGCTTGAGCAAAATGGAAATTGAATGCATAGATACCATTCAACGCTGATGTCAGCAGCAGAGCCTTATTTGCTACTTCAGAAGACTGTGCTACAGGAAACCTCTTAACAATATAAAAATGAGGGTTTGGACTGTGCATAGCCACTGAATTCTCTCATACCTCTTTTTGTGAAGCAGGAATTCGATACCAATATCCCAGCTAGAATCTAGAGCCAGGATAAACGTTTTGCCAACCCAGCCTGAACAGGGAAAGATTTTATTCTTTGCCATATATACACATGTGTACACATGTGTATATGCATGTTCGTGATCATCGCTCTGGGTAATTCCTATCAGTCTCAAAAAAGAAAACTAGGACGTATCCCTCAGAGTAACACAATAGAATTATAATAATAAAAAAGATATATAAATAATTGACTTTTATATCTAAGCTGTCTTCAGTGCTGCTGTTAATCTCTACATACAGGTCACATTCCATCCATGAAATGGCAAAGCCATTCCCTTGTACAAAATTTGTAGAGGGTTCAATTCAACTCAATTCAATACAATTCAATTTGTAGAGGGTTTGGGGGATGGAATGTGTAGCTTTCAGCCAAACTTTACAAAAATTCTTGCCAGCCATTTGCCAACCAATTCTGAGGTGTGTGTTTCAGAGAAGATCAAATACCTTCATCTAACTGCTAAGCACAGTAGTCTTAATAACTTTGGCAGAAACCAGTGGGTAGTGATGGAAAAAAAGGCCCAAATATAAAAATATCTGGTTATTTTTTGGAGGATATTAATTTAACTTTCTTGGGATAGTTCAACTGTTTCTCCCTCAGATTGTACTAATACCTGTACAGGCCCATGATAAGAAGATAATTATAGTCCTATCCAGACAGTGTGTTCATTAAGTGTGCTATTTTGGATGAGTAAGTTTTTAATTGGTTTCCAGTGCCTGTAAGTAGGATGGCCTATGGTAGTATGGCAGTGAGGAACCATGCCCCTACTGCTTTCCCCTGTTGGAATTCAATAAAGTTTAATTGGATTACAATGGGGGTAGCCACAAGATGTCAATTACTGGTATGTTCACAGTTTGGACCTCTTCTTCCAATGGCACTTGATTGACTCTACACACTTCTCTTATTACAAGACCTTTTCCCCTTCTTCCTAGAGAATAAGCATTGTACAAAGATGTCATACTTTTGATTAAACAGCAGCATAATCACACAACTCTTGTGGCACTGCCTGCAAAAATTAAAGCTCTACCTGGTCTGAGTTTACAGCAAGTGACCTACTTTATTTAAAACTAGTTCTGGAATATCCTTCTGCATCTGTGACTTTGCCCATGTGTTGATAGTCTCCCTCCCTAGAGGTGGGAAAAGATACCATTTTATGAATTATGCAAAACTATCCTTTATTCAAGGGGAAAAAAATAGAAAAAAATAGAAAATAGATAGAATAGTTTGGAAGGAATCTCCCCAGATTTCAACTGTTTAAGGTATGTGAAACAATTAAATAAAAAGAATCCCTTAACCTATCTTTCTGACTGCTTCCTAGTCCTCTTTCATCTAATTCAAGATCTGAAACTGTAAATACACCAAATGCTTTTGTTAAAAGCACTTACTACATTGCAAACCAAATGAACTAAATCCATTAAAACTGGCCAAAGAACTTGCCAATTGTCCTTTTACATAAATGATATTTTAATGAAAAATAATTTTAAATAAAAATTAATATTTTTGTATGTTTGTTCTTTCCTCTGTTCAGTAGTCAAGCATGACAAGATTTGATTTGTAAACATTTTTCATGGAAAAAAAATAATTTCCTGACCTGTAAAGAACAACTAAGGTCTAAATTTAAAAAATCCCTGTGGTTGTATTAACATTCATAAAGACAGGACTGTGTTTTTACTCCAATATTATTTTGCCCTGATTTAAGAGCTAAATTACATGTTAGTAAACATTCCTTAATCCTGTGTGCAATACTGATCCTACCACTAGTAGGAATGAAGCAGCAAGAATAAGAAACCCTAAATTTGCAGGAGAGATAGATGTAATATTATAAAATATCAAGGCTCTTGACTGAGCCTTCTTACACTACTATTGCTGCACTGTGCTTCCAAGTTATTACATCCTTGCTCATTTGCATGTTTGCTCAGCACTCACTAGTCCCTATATATATGATACAAACCCCATTTAAAACAGTTCTCAAAATTTTAATTACAAATTTTGGATTAATATCATGCTAATAACAAAACAGAAAATCAAATTGTTAAGCACAAAGTCTATAAATTTATTATATTCCCAGTCATCATCATTATAAAAAATGCTATTTAATTATGTATGTAATACCATAATAAAATAAAGGAACTTACAAAAGAATGCAAACCCATTTCGGTCTTCTATTTGTATATACTTTATTAATGTACCTTGTTTAAAATGAAGAAAGTTTATATGGGGATTTGCAAAAGAAAATGGAAGTCCTATACTATTTGCACAAATAGGGCAACTCCACAGTTTGCTAATTACAGAATGGTAGCACATTCACTATTGTAACTCTTACGGTTACTTACCAAAGACTATAATTGTCCACTGAAATGAACAAACATTTTACTGAGAAGTGGCTGATTTTAAATTTCAAATGCCATTGTTCTGGAGAGACCCCAACAATTGAAAATTATTACACTTCCCCCCCCCCATATCATATGGGAAGAGGAGGTAAGCATCTTCCATAGTATTTCTCTTCCACTCTAAAACTCCCAATGTGGGGAGCTCAATGGGACCTCTAAAGGCTAGGAGTTTAAACTGAAATTCTGGATTTTTTGTTTGAGTCAGTAGCTCCTACTAACAAAAAGCCATAATGAAATGACTCAAAATATTAAAAAAAAAAAAAAGTATCTATGGGGTACGATAGACACTTGATGGATTAGATACTATTTTAATTATTTTACTTCATCTTGTATTTTCGGCATTTTAGCTATGTGTGGTAACATTTTCCAGTTAATAAAAATGTGCTATTATTATTATTAATAGTATCCATCTTTGCTTTCATATGCTGTTTTAAGACATCTCTTTGCATGTTATGTACATTTTGAAACCGTCTGAAGAATAGATAACTTATTTCCTATATGCACACATAAAACTGATAATTTAATTTTGTATTTAAATCAATTCTCAGATAGTTGTGTAAGAGACTGTCAGACTTTTCTGGTACCATTTTGATTTTTTCTTTCTAGAAGCCTTTGCCTAAAAAAAGGCTTCGTATTCATCGCACACATAGTAATATTCCATCTAGTTATTAATAGTCAAACACACACAATGGCACATCTGACATAGGCAGCTGAGTTGGGAATTGAAACCGTAATAATTAACAATAGATTTCCTGATCTCACCATGACAAGTAAATGAAACACTCTGTGGTGTGCTTGCCCACTGGAAGAGGGAATTAACTCGGTATGAAAAGCAGAATGGAAGCATATCACTGATTAGATCTAATGCACAAGGAATGCAACAATGGGAAGCCTGTGTCAGCAGAACACATCAAACTCTGTCCTAAACATTGTGCATGAGCGTGCGAAAACGCGCACATACGTATTCCCTGTAAGAGCCACAGCGAAGTAGCACAAGAGGTATGAAACTCACTCCCGGATCCAACAAACAAACAAACAAATAGGTGAAGTCACCGTATGTTCTCATCGCCTATAAACAGTTTAACCTGATACTGAACTTCCTGCAGTGATTTTGCTCTCGCCCACTGCAGGTTTCCCATTCGAACGATGCCCCTGGCCAAGCCGGCCCTTCTGCTCTCTCCAGCACCTTGGAGAGCAACGGCGCGGCGGCGGGCGGAAGGGCCGCCTCGCTCGCGCTGCCCTTCCTGCGGAAGGCACCGCCCTTCCTGCGGAAGGCACCTCCCCTCCGCTCCGGGGCCGCCCTCACAGCCGCTCTGCCTCCCCACTCCTCCTCCTCGAAGTGCCTTTTTCTTTTACAGGGACATTTGCTGGTGCAGCAACTTCCCCGTTTGTCTGAAGCGAAGTGTTCTCCCGTTCGCTCTTCAAACTCACTGCATTTTTTATTTCTTTTTTTTTTTTTTTTTTTTTGTATGGCTGCCTTATATTTCATGCTGACAGTATCACCATGGGACATGCAATAGAAGTATTGTATCAGGCATTACGGTTTTGTTGTTTTAATATACATCTGGTCAGATATACTGCATTCTTTTACACTGTGCACTGTTGCAAAACTTACTTTATAATAAACCTGAATCAGAAATTATTGTGATTGTGGTCACGTAAATTAATTCACTACAGTCATAACAATACAGTAGTAGTTACTAATCTTTCAGGTACTAAACACATCTGAATGATCCAGATTCTCTTCAAAGCTTGAAAGACCAGTTAAAGTTTGAAATTATAACTAAAAACCTGATTCTGCAAAAACTTACAAGGGTGAATAATCCCAGTCAGTTCACTGGAACTGCTCATCTCTACAAAGCCACATGCTATATCCTTGCAGGACCTGTACCTAAATGATCTCATTAAGGCTCAGAGTTTAATTAACTCTCAGACAGATATAGATCAAGAATGATTCCCCAAAGTCAGTACAGATTCATTGGTGTAACTCAGTGAAATTTTTTATGTTGGTTTCTTAAGGAAAATCAGGTTCCTGTGATGGCATTATGAGAGGAAAGCAAGAAGGGAGGAAAGGAGGATGGGGGTATGATATGTACACATACATCCATTTGTCTGCGCGTCCTTCAGTCTCCCCTACTAAGCCTGAGGACAATGGCCAATTTAAAATCATTTTTATAGTGCAATTGATAGCTTCAAGCTATTAAGCTTCTACAAGTTTTGTGAAGAAACAAAGGGGTAGGGGAAATAATGAAAGGCTGAATAAAGAGCTCATTCTGGAGATCAACCACAAGAGTCATAAGAGACCAGTTTTGTGGATTTGGCAGCACAGAAGCATTCTTTCTTTTTAAAAGCAGGGAGAGTTCTGAAAATATATTTCGCATCTCTCTCTTGATACTGTGGCTTTTGTAGGTTTACTCTGCTACATGGAATTCAGAGTGCATCCTCAGCGATGGCCTCCCTGTCAGAATAAGAATCAGAATTAGCCTCTCTTTATTCACAACAAACAGAACACCCATGCAATGTGCTTCAGAAGATTCAGACACAAAAACCAGCCTCAGATGAAAACAGCAAACCATTGAAATGTTTTGAAGAACTGCTTATATTGAAAAGCTGTGAAGAACTGCTTATATTGGCTCCAAGGCATCTTCTACCAGAAATCCACTTCCAGTCATAGCACTTCTCAGTAGGAAAATCAGGCATTATGGAGTGGGAGGTCTGAAAGGTAAAGCCCACATATTTAAAAAAAAAAAAAAAAAAAAGGACATATATCCTTTAGACAAGGAGGAAGTCAGTCACATATAAATGCAGTCACATTCAAACACCATCAACAAATAATAGCCTTATTCTGGATCACTCAGAACTCAATTTGGGCTAACGTATAGGTCACTACATAACCTGGCAACTGTGGATGAAGAACAGTCCATCTGGCTCCAGTCAGTCCCTGAAGACAAACTGTGTAAGTCTGGGGTGAATGTTAGACTTTACAAAGCACATTAGGCTGAAGAAGCAGCTCTTTCTTGGGGACATCTCACAATGGCACAAAAACATAGGTCCTACTTCCATATGCAGTGAAAGAGGAGGGCAAGCCATCCCCATTACAAGGCCAGTAGCTCTTCACTGTGCCATTGTTATTACTGAGACCCCATGCTTTCAAATTCAAAAGCAGACCAAATAATGCCACTCACTCTATAGGCACTGAGAATGAATGTCACATGGAAACCAAATCCACTACAGGATGCTACTAATAAATAACATTTCATCACTAAGGGCTCTAGTTTTTTCCTAGCACAAATAAAAATGTTTTCTCTATAAGCATTTCTGATGACTTGACTATGATGGAGATCACAACCTATCTGTAACCCACCAGAAGTGTTATTTTCTATAAGGATTCTAGAATTAAGCAGCCCCACATTTGTCAGAAGAAACTTGACAAGTAAAGATTTTAAAGGAAATCTGTGTATATTCAAATGTGATCACATTTAGTTGCGATACAGGATACAAAGATCTTCTGCAAGTAACACCCACTACTGGTTTTTTTCATATTACAAAAAATAATAATAATTATTTATCTGTTTTTTTCTGCTAATCTGAGCTAAAACCTCACACGTAGTGAATGGTATCAATAAGAAGACCTTGTGTAGAACTACAGAGAATTAAGGTTTCCTAAGTCTTACATCCTGTGGAATGGGAACATTAGAAAGACTCAAAATACAGATGAACAGTTCGGGCTGCTATAAGTAAAACTCAAATATAATACTAAGAGCTCGATCTTTAATGATACTTTAGGTGGAAATTTTATGATTTACAATTATGAGTTGGCATCTCAAGCACACAGCTTACAGTCTCCTCAGAATGTAGGTAGCTGCAGCTGCTGATTTTCAAGTGTCAGGCCTTTATCCAGTTGTCAGACTCGACACCAAGAGACTAATCTTGCTTTTTCTTCTACTGTATTTTTCTTTATTCTATGGAACACCTTCGCACATGAAGAGAAATCCATTTTTGACATACGTGTCAAGATTTAGAATATCACAGTTACCACCACTGCACTTGTTCTCCACTGACAAGAAAAATTCTTGTGAAGAAAGGTTGTATATACCAAAATTCAGTGCATATTCATTGAACCCTTCCACTATTGAATGCTAGTTTACTTTCTGATATGAAACTTGAAAAAATAATTTCTGAGCACTAACTTTTGAGTATTGTTTCTAAAAACTCTTTATAGCCTAGCAAGCACAAAATACAAACAGAATATTGTATTGCAAATCTTTCTGGCTTGCTACTCCACTAAAATAGGATACAGAAGGACTTTTCATTGTAACAAAAGAGTAGGACAAGAGTAACTTATCTATGGCTACCCCTAAATGAGAGCTGAAACCTTGGCTAGATTATAGATCTTGACTGCTGGTCTCCCTAAAGGATTCATAAGGAGAATTGTGGATTTTTGCCTTGCAAATAAGTCTCATCTGATTCCAGTGATGGTCCAGGCAGCAGTTTTCATATGAATAATATTAAGGGTATTTTTAACTGTGAATAAAGAACAATAGTTATTCATCAGTACTGGGATGTACTGCAGATGCTACATTGAGCTTTTGGCATTCTTTTTCTGCTAGTCAACTTTTTCATGTCATAGCAAAATATTCTATTTTACAGGTAGTCTTAGATAAGGAAGAGTTGCTTAATCAATACAATGATCTTATTGCCAGTAGAGTAGCCTATTGAATACTATTGGCATTTCATCACAACAGGAAAAACAGATGATCGAAATGTGGAGAACTCATTTCTTTCAAACCAGGCTACAGTCAGATAAAGTGTATTCTGAATTGAAAACTAGATAATGAATGGCTGGATTGCTTCTGTCCTCTCTTTCAGAAGGTCAAGCAAGATATATTGTGAGGAACTTCTTTCCTATTTAGGGCATGGTTAAAACTGTCATCTATGTGGCTCATTTCATGAGATAAGTATCCCAGAGGGAAGAAAGACAATTGTCAGAGATGAGTGATGAGCTGGAACATTGCTTCGAGGAGTAGTGACTGAAAGTAGCGCAGTGACTCTTCTTTGAAAACTATGGATCTGTGTATAGAAGATATGCACCTGTCTCATCATTCTGTGGTTATAATTTTCAAAGAATACCTATATCCCACTGAATTGCAATGGAAAATCCATGAGACAAATCATAAGAAGAAAGCTCTTCAACTATCTACTATGAGTATAAAATCATGTCATATAATTCTTGTTCACATTCTGAATGGGCCCTTTTCACTTCTTCAGAACCTTATTTTCATTCAAATCTGATCACCATGCATACTACTATTGTAAAATGTATTGATATTAATAATTTAGTCATAGCTGAGCTGCACAAGGTCATTTGCATTTGGGGGGCAGAGGTTGTTTTACTAGATTTAGAAGTGAAAGAATAAAAGAAGCATGACGTGACTCAGTAAAAAGGCCTTGCTACTTTAGGACCTATGTATTCTAATCAATATCACTGTGGAATCGTTCTTCCCTGAGGAAAAAAAAAAATATATATGTGTATACATAAAATGGGCACAATCATTCCTTAGGCTCTGTCACCATTTCCAGACACAGTTCATTTGGCATAATTGTTCTTTCTTGTTTTCATTCCCTGACCCTAAAATCCAACTTTTTCTTTCTGGAGTATTACCAATGAATTAACAATTTTGAAAGCCAGCCAAGCTAACACTGGTGGTGGTGACAGTAGATTTTGGTCTTTCCTTGGAACACTGAGTTGTGCAGTTCGTTAAACTAATTTGAGAGGTCATGAGATAATCTAATGATCTGCAGTCTAGTATAGTTTCTCATATCAATACCCACTCCAGAAAGCGAAGAGAAAGAAAAATTTATTCCTGTCAGAAGTACAGGAAGTTCCTGTCTCAGGAAATACTTAAAAATCTGTGCATACAAAAAAACCCCCAAATCTATCAAGTAAGATGACTGTAACTTTAGATACACACATCTCAAAGCAGAACACTTAAGCCTCAACACTCCAATAGCTGACGTACTGATAGCATAAAAAAGAGGAACATTCCCCCACAAAAAATAAATTAAAATGCTGGGAATACAATCGCTATGCCCAAATTAAACAAATATAAAATAAAATAGACATTTGGACCTTGGTTAAGAATTGCACAGCAGAACAGACAACAGAATTAAGCATGCCTGGAAGTAACCTAACTGACATAATTCCAGCAGAAAAAAAAAAAATCAAAGAAATAAAAACCATTCATGTACCATGAAACTTGTGCTTCAGCAAATATGAGATCGATGGATTATATGGCTTTCGAAGGCTTTCACTTGCAGCTAAATCCAAACTGAAACACCAGAGCATTAAAGTCAGAAAAATCTGAAGGTTAGCATTTTTTTCAATGAACAAAGTATTAAAAGTACTCCCTAAGTGAGCACTTCTTTTGTTATATAAATCCCTGTTCACTGAACCGATTTCCTGTTAGTAGACTGAACCATGGATTAGGTACATTTGATTTGAAGAATGTCACTAATGAAACAAATCATCAGGAAAGGAAAGAGAATTTTAAAGTGTGCTTAGTGCACTGCAGGGTCATAGTGACGAGGTTTTGTAGAGCAGGGTGGAAACTCAATGGAAAAAAATAAGGGAAAAATGTGAGTGTATAAAAAGGGATTTATGATGTGGCTTTGGAAAGCTGAACCCTCTGAAAGAGGCACTTGGAACTGAGGTAGCTGATGAAATAGAAATGTCAACAACCATTATAGCTTAATGCAAGTGAAACATTTATAATACAAAGTTATAAAGAAGCGTGGCTGTAGTTGAAGTCAGTCTGGGTTAATGGAGGTCGTGTGTTCTTATGATTTGGATCAAACAATTAGTAGTCAGAGCCCCTGGCATCCACTGCTAATGCAGTCATTAAATTGGTGTAATTTTAAAAAAGTCATGACTGCAATGCCTCAGTTTACCCGTTTATGAAACTGGAATGCCATTTAACTGTGCTGCGGGGCTTAATTATGCTTATAAAGTACATGGGATCATTGTAGGAAACATTATATGCATGAGCATTTTTATGAGCATAACATCTGTATCAACAGTTCTTTGAATAATAAAAGACATGAAATCTGCAGGATTGCAGGTGTAAAGAAGAAGGCATTTTTTTTTCCATCATTGTATAGTAAATTACACATAATTAGAAAAAACAAAACTGAGATAAAATAGGACAACTTTGTGATTGTGCTGAGAATCCAACACTCATCATCCCACATGAAATAATCTGTAGCCTTAGGACATTTTTCTGATATTTGTCTGGAAGATAGTCAAGGTTACGCACCGAAATCTAAAAGTCCATTGTTCATACTGTTACAAATTACATTGCTTATCACTGTGTGGCACAGACAGAAACCACGACTGGCTCCTTGTTTCTATGCCAGATTATAGCTTTAATTATGACATTTGCATTATCATCAGGACAAAGTAGTTCAGCACATTATTTTACCATGTAACACGAAATCTTTTATATATTTCAAAACACTTGTACCTATGCTTCTCTAGAGATAGTCACACTGAAGACGTAGGTGCATCCTCAGCACCTTTCTAAAGTGTCCTTCTTGCTGCCTTCACACAGGGAGATATTTGAATGGTGCCTTCGACTCATCCAACAGTCCCAATTCAGTTATAGTCTCTTTCTTTTTTTTTTTGTTTTGTTTTTGTTTTGTTTTAGTTTAGGTTATTTTGTGGGGTTTTATTTTTTTCTGTTGGGTTTTTCTTTGTTCTGTTGTTGTTGTTGGGGGAAGATTCTGTGTTTTAGTTAGGTTTTCAATCTTACAGACAATATCCCTGCATGACAGAAATCAGATATAAATCTATATCCTCCTACATTAAGAAATCACATTCTCTGACAAAAAAACTTTGTTAATGCACATTTAAGACTCTTGCTAGTATCTCTTACAGAGCATCACTTCAGAAAAATTAAACCTTCTGAAAGGCATAAAATAAAAAATTACAGGACATGACAGCTCAGTCTAACTCACTCCAATTCTACCTCTGCAAAAGCCACTGGGAATATCTGTGACAGCCCATCTCCAAAAGCAGTGCATGACAGGGCAGAGTGGTAAAAAGATATAGTGAGTAAGTGCGGGGGGGATAAATAAACAGTGTTTCTGTGGAGTAAGTGAAGTGCTTTCTCCATGATCTTTTTATATTATCTGCAAAAACAGAATACAAAATATATGTGGCAGGCCACTGATAAGCAAGGGCAGAGCTAAAGTTAATTTTATATCTCCTCATTCCACACAGTTTGAATTTGACAGGTCAAGAAGCTGGTGGTTAGCTTGTGAAACAGTCTACTGAGGGAAATGTATAGATCTGTAGGTAACTCGTATATATTTCAATTCATTTGTTGGACTACTTTCCATAAACTGTAATTTCATTTTTGTAAGGTTTTGTGGGTGCTAAAGAACAAAAACTTTTTTATACAAGACTTGAAGTTGATTTAGGTGGCTATAGCTATTGCAAAAGTTGAAAGCTGAGATGCTGCTGCAATCAGGCAAAGGGAAGTGTTTTTTTCCACTCCTGACCACATTACTACACTGGAAGGGTAATAATCATTCCCATCATTACCATCATTGAATGCTGCAATTACTAAGAAAGATGTATTATTAGTTTTTCTCAAATCTAAATAGTGTTAGTCTCTGTGGGTTACACTACTTCTAAGTACAAAAAAGGCGGCAGATGTTTTACGGATCTCTATTTTTGGAAGAATATGTACAGGGCTAATCTTTCCTGACTGCAGGCTCCTTGCAGGGGTTTCTTAATGATCAACAGAGAGCCTGGCTGGTGAAGGAGTGTGCTGAGTTGGTGGTTCTTTGGGAAGGAATGTGGTCAGTTCCTGAACATGGAGAGTGAAACGCTTATCGGTTAAGTTGTAATCTGACCTGGATGTTATGGAGCAGTGTAACATATAAATGCTACTTGATCCCTTGGG
>JAVJGG010000005.1:12654137-12665903 GCA_035590195.1 Aviceda cuculoides | reverse complement strand
GATCCCGGCCCCCCCCCCCCCCGTTTTTATGACTGAACTGCTTGGCTTCTTTTTATCTGATTTTACATGCTCACCCCTGGCCACCCATAAATCATCGCAGTTAGCTTTATAATTGTAGCTTAAAAAAAAAAAAAAGGAAAAAAAAAATAATCAGACATAATATATACAAAGGTTGGGTGAGAAAGTTCTGGTCAAAATTAAAAATAAATCAGCAAAATGTATAGCATTTAAGTAGCAGACAATTCCTATTTTTATGAAAGCTCTCTGAAAACGCTTCATCCTATAAGTTTTTCCTAAAGACAGGTAGTACGGAAGTACTGTAGTCTTGAAAGGAGAGAGAAAAACTACAGAAAAATGTGTTGGGGGAACAGAGCAAAAGATGCATTCTCACTATTGTTGCTTTCTGCTGTCAGATGAAAGAACATGTGGCAGACTCAGGAGGAGATAGTTTTTCTAAGAAAAAAGGCAGACAATTTTGAAAATTGGTTTTGTCATAATAACAACTTGCCAGGTGTTAGTCTTTTAGAAAGTCAGCTCCAAGTTCATTTTTTTCTGACTTCTGCTGGATTTGGGGGAAAGATTATTTAGAACAAATAACATCCTGCAAATTGAAACACACTATCTGGGCTTTAAACCATATTCGACTTAAGATGAAGAACTGCAAATCATTGTGGGTTTCCTGAATTATAGACAAATTTAGATAAGTCTATACATACTCAAGAAATATGCATACTGTTAGAAAAAGTACCTAGTCCACAGGAATTTTAGAAGAAATTAAAGTATTTGAGTTTATCTAAAGAGGTCTTCAAGCACAGTATTTGGGTTACTATATTCAGTAAATGACGAGTTGACTTGGAATGGAAATATATATCTTCAGAGTAAAAGGAATGTGCAGATGGTCTTGGATGACTGAGAAACAAAACAAGCACTAGTACAAAATGAGCACAAACTGTTCATTTTATGAGTTAGTTGTCATGGAAAGAATTATGAATGGAGAATATTCTTACACACTAACAAAGGCAGGAGAGCCCTGAAAGCTGCATTAATTATACTGTAACTGCATTACTCCAATTATACTGTAACTGCATTACTCCAGTATGGACAACTTGTTGTACAGTATTTCTTATTTCAAGTGCTGACAAGCTATCTTGTAAAATTTGATGCAAACACATCAGTTTCCTGAAGAGCAAAACAAAACATTTAGATTGGAAGGAGGAAACTAGCTGTTTGAAAAAAGTTTGCTCATTCATAGAAAATTACTTCAGCAAAAGGGAACATGCCAAACCTGAGAAAAGGTCAGAAAGGACAGGAGTGCTGCATTTCATTTTCATTCCAAGGCAGGAGACTAAAGCAGAAGCAGAAACCACTGTGTTCCTTTCTGTAAAGCCAGAGCTGGATAGGTGATGCAGAGTATGTTAACAAATACAAGTACTGGTAAGAACGACCAACTGATCGTGGTTTGGGAGGTAAGGTGAACCGTCGGTTCAGGTATGATGTTAGTATGATATTACTGACTGATGAGAATTCAGTGACTGAATATGTTGCTGAAGTTACCATAAAGTAAGTTCCTTTACTTAATAGTTTATCTGACAGAAAGGAAGATTGTGCAAGCAATATGATGTGTCACATTTCTTGCAATGCCCATGAAGAGGGAAAAGCCAATGCCTTCAACATCGGGAACAGGCTTTTCAAAAGTACCTCTGTAACTGGGAAGGAAAATGCCACAGGAAGCCAACCTTTGAGGTGCTCTGTAACCCACCCACGGCAACAAATAATGAACAATCAATTACTTATTTAAGTACTAAATACGAGATACCATTTTAAATCGGGCACATTCAGGATCCATTACAATCAGTAGGAAATGATGATGTAAAAATTGAATGTAGCAGCTTATGTTTGAGAAGATGCTAAAATTAAGAAAAATAAAATAAAAAAATCATTGCATTCCAGTCACCAGCTGAAAGTACCAAAATTGCACTTTTGATGGTCATCTAAATTTGATGGTGTCCTTCACCTCCTGTCACTGTGCTGGCAGGACGGTAGAAGCAGAGGCAAAAAAAGCCTGATGCTCACTTGATGGCTAAAATACACCGGTTGGGAAACAGTGTAATGCGGCTTCCAGAGGCAGCTCCCCCATGTAAAGTGGTTTTACAGATTTTGAGATCAACTCAATTTAAGGCAAATTCCCTTCAGACTGACACAGCCTATAGTCATAATTTGTTGAGCACTTTGATGGATACGCAAAGAAAAAACTCAGCATGTTTTTTAATTAATGATGAACTGATAATGCTATCAATAGTGGTGTGAAAACAGATGTGTATACCAGGCACATGCACTTTTTCTTTAAAAGAATCAATTCACTGAAAGGTTTGGTTTAGTGTAATATGTATATTACATATTACACTAGCTTCAAGACTAGTGTAATATGTAATATAGTGTTATTTCTGAAAAAGGAGAAATGCTTGCTTTTCTTACTCTTGAAGCATCTCCAGAGGCGGTTTAGTTCTCTAGCTAAACTCTACCAAAATCACATATATAATAAAATTAATATTCATGCCCAGTGCTTGCCTCTCTCTGCATCATTTTCTTCAGCTCTGAAGATTTGGTATTTGCTTGCTTTCTAACCGTGTGTATAAAAGGTTTGTTATTTTCAGTGTCTGCATCAGGAGAGGTTAGACATGTTAGATGCATACATGGGGTACACAGACAATACAGCATGAATTTAGTCTCAATATTTGTATAATATTTCTTGTTTACAAAAGAATTTTTTTTTTTTTTCTTTTGGCAGCCCCTGGTTTTCTTGGCAAGTAGCCAGTCAACAACAAGTAGTGGGTGTTACTGGATAAACCCATCAGGACCAGCTGCTTTATTTATGTTTATATTTGCAATAAGTCCCTGTTCTGTAATATGAACAAATGAAAATTACTTTTCTGGGTTTAGTTAATGTAAGAAGTTAAAAATAATTATATACTCAAATGCAGAAATGTAAATATTAGTGAGATAACTAAGCTATTGATTTTTTAAGGTCCCCTTTATTTGTGTAAGTTTTTTACACTTATTCTTTGTAGGAATTTACATATAATTTCCGGTATTTTCTTACAAAGTGCTTTAGAACTTGTCTGCTTACATTTAAATCCCAGTCTGTATATGTGACCTTGGATTTGTGGTTTGTTGGGGGAAGGAGGCAGGTGTTTTGGTTTTAGGGGTTTTTTTGGTTTTGTTTTGTTTTGTTTTGTTTTTGTTTTCTTAAATTAGGATGTCTACTGGTAAGGCACTCTCACCTACTATCTAAGCAAGGTCTCTTTAGCTGGTTTTTGAAGTATTGAGCTGCGATACTTTCCACTGACCTTAGCTGGAACTTTGGATGCTCAACTTGGTTTGAAAATATAGACTTACTCTTTTGCAAAAACAAAACTAAGCATTCACTGCTTTTTTGGTTTTGCAAATGTGCTTAATAGTTCATACCACCTCAAAATGAGTAAAACCCAATAGATTTTCATGGTTCCTCACAAAGTTCCCCGAGACTGGCTCCTATCTTGTAGGAAATGACTGCTTGATGTAAGCAGAAGGGCACCTCAGCTTCCATGCCAATTCTATGAAGTTCGCACTCTCCTCATTACCAATCCACATGGGTGACAATGACTGTGAATTATCTTGCATGATTTTATTTTAAGAGTAATAACTGAGTTTAAGGAATTAAGACTTAATTTTTGCTCTATGTTGACTACTGTAGAAATTGCCCTTTTAAGCAACATTTACTAGAAGAATAAATGGACATGGTTTACAAACATTAACATTCTTTAAAGAAAAAGGATTACAGCAATAATAATACATTAAAATATGATGACTCTATTCATGTTAGGCTTCTAATTTTTTAAGGGACCTACACTTTTTTGAAATAATTCCAGCCACACAACTCAAAGAAAGACCAGTTTCCAGAATACAAATGAATAGATAACAACACTATCCTGCTACTTAAAACTGGGAGGAATATTTCAAGTAGAAATGACTGTACTGCAATCTTAGCTTTCATACAGGATGTACTACATGACAGTTGCAAAGGCAGGTAAATGCTGGAAGTGTGTTTCTGCATTAGAATGAATAATGCTTATTTTTGGTGATAATTAATCCAGTTTTATGTTCCTTTTCATCCACATAATATTCCCGTCATGCCTGAGGTCCCCTCCAAAACAAAATATTTTTTCTCCAGTATATTTAACCACTTAAAAATCTCACTTTTACACAAAAGTTTCTAAGTGTCATATATTGGAATAAAAAAGCTGCAATATTTAGTTTCAAAAAAGTTGAAAGGAGATATTTTCCTTGCCTCTCCATAACTCATCTAAGAGGTTAAAGCAAAGTTCTCATGGAGTTTGACATCTAAACTGTATTTTTCAGGAAACATACTATTCCTCACGAAAAAGTTACCAATAGCTAAGCCTATTACTACCAGTGCCTTAACACTGCCTTGTGCAAGGTAGGCACACATTTAAGTGGAAAAGAAAAAAAAAAAAAAAAGATTTTGTGCTGTTAACAGTTTTACTCCTATACTTAAACATTTGTGCATTTTTCTAAAAAATACACAAATTTAAAAATACATATTTTAACACACATCTACAAATTTAAAAATACATATTTAAAACCTTGAAACTTCTAAATTATATTTGAAAAACTGTAAGCAAAACTAATACCTAACTGCTCTGAATTGCTCTCCTCCATCAAAAATTTATTCCATTTTGTTCACAAAACCCATTGTTTCTGAGAAGTGTTCTAATTAACAGCTTAGCTACAGTTATAAAATATTTTCCATGTGACTTACTTTTCTCTGGTACAAGACAGATAAGGAAATAAATAGATTTGCTCTCCCAGAATTGCAGTTAACTCTTTTAAGTCAGCTGATTCATTCCAAAGCAATTTCCCTTAATATACTTAGTACTTTATCCGACAAAAGAAAAACAAACCAACTTCACTTGAACATTAATAAAGGTTTTCCTTCTAGCTACCATTTTAATTAATCACACAATCAATAATGAAATATTTCTAACCTCATTTGTAACACAATATAGATCTAGTTACCCCACTTCAAAGAGAATATTTCTCATCTCAGTAAAATTTACAACAGATGTGCATAAAGTCAATCTAATGGGAACATTTCAAAGCAGTCCTGTTTCCATGTGAGAAGTATGACTTTACCTAAACTGCTATTCCTTTCAACATTATTGTAGGGTGTCAAGTGATTTATATAGTGAAAGGTAATCACTCTATAAATAAATGAAAGGTAATTGAGGATATATTTGCAGCAGGAAAAAATCTTATAATTTGCAGCTGTATATTTGTGCCCGTGTACTGGGCTTGTTTCTGAAATCTTGTTCTTTGATTTATGCCTACAGTCTCACATTGAGAGAGATACAGCATTTTATGTCAATACAAAGCAAATCTGCCATGGCTTCATCCTCTCTCTTCCTCCATTAATTATGCTAGTTCAAGATGCTGATCTGGCCACAGATGACCAAGGTACTTTTACAGGAATAATTCTGGGCCAGATCTGCTGCCCAAACTTGCTCACAAGTCCCCCAATCCCCATACCACCACAAAGGTGTAGGTGCTCCTCAACATATGGCTACCCTAAACTAAAACATAAATTAAACGTTGCTTAACCTACCTGAAAAATAAGTCTATTCTCTATTGCACCAGCATTTCTATACAAGTGTGGGATAAATATCACAGCATCCTGCTAAGTAAGATGCTTTTGTTTCTTCACTGTTATAGATTTAACTCAAAGGCTGGACTTTGAGCAGCTTATCACAACCCTTTGAGACAGCAGTTCAACCACTTTTCAATCCATCTCAAGTCCATTTATCTAGCCCACACTTGAACAGTTAGTCTATGAGGATATTATGGGAAACGGAGTTGAAAGCCTTGCTAAAGTGAAGACAAACCTCTTCTCCTGCTCTCCTCTCACCCACCAAGCTAGTTATTTCATTGTACAAAGGCATGATTAGGCACGATTTCTGCTTCATAAATCCATGCTGACTATTCCCAATCACCTTCTTGTCCTTAATACATTCGATTATTTGCTCCACCACCTTCCCAAGGATGGAGATAAGCCTGACCAGCCTGCAGTTCCCTGGATCCTCCTGCTTGCCCTTCTTAGAGATAGGAGTAGCATTTGCTTTCTTCCAGTCCTCAGCAACCTTTCCTGACAGCTGTGACCTTTCAAATATAACCAGGAGTGGCCTCACAGTGACTGGCCAGCACTTGTGGGTGCATCCCATCAGGTCCCATGGACTTTTGTATGTCCCATCTTGTCCTATCTGTTTAAAAGTTCCCTTACCCGATCCTCCTTCACTGAGGGTAAATCTTCCTTTCTCTAGACTTTCCTACTGGTTTCAGGAACCTGGAATTGCTGAAGGCCAGTCTTACCAGTAAAGACCAAGGCAAAGAAGGCACCGAGTACCTCATCCTTTTCCACGACCTTCATCACCAGGTACTCTGCACCATTCAGCAGCGGGAATATGCTTTCCCTGGTTTTGTTTTTGCTACTGGCGTACCTGTGGAACCCTGCTTGTTGCCCTTCATGTCCCTCCCCAGATTCAACTCCAGGTGGGCTTTGATATTTCTACCCCCATTTCTGCATGTTTGGATGGTGTCTCTATATTCCTCCCAGGTCACACGTCCCTGCTTTCACTGGTAAATACTATGCTTTCAATGCATATTAAGCAAGCTTACTTGCATAGTTAGTTATGTTTTGTGTGTATGTATACTTCAATTCTCTTTAGTAATTTGGAGTTTAGTACAACTTTTTCTGATGTTGAAAACACTGTTTTTTTTTAAATCCACTCTCTTGGACAGTTCGATATTTCTAAAAAAATAATAATTACAAAATTCGTAAGTCGTTATAATTACTAAGTGAATTCTTACTACAAAGCAAAATGCCTCGTTACCAAATCATGGTTTTCCTTCATCCAATATAATCATTTGATTAGACATTCTGTTCCATATTTCACTAATGATTTTAATATTACCCTCTGGAGATTGAATTTTTAGTCTTGTTTTTCAGATGAATGACACAGCTCATAGAAAGTCAACTTACTTCTAGCTTGTTCATGGATACTGATAATAAAATGGGGGAAACGTCAAGGATGATTTATTATACCACGTCAAGCAGTGAAGAAAAAAACCCTAACCTTATAAGTTGTGCTCACTTCTTTTTATTTAAATGAATGTGATAATATCCTCCTTCTTGATCTTTTCCAAAGTAATGTTTATTTGCAGCTGATTTCTCAACAATACTGCATCATAGAAAGGAATGAAAGGTCATTTCTGAATGCAGAGTTGGTAGACTGAATATGCACTGATGTTTGCAACTTGTTTAACCGGTCTTAAAACACCTGCATGCTATATTTCTAGATACCATTGACAGTCCTCTTTAAGCGCCTTCTAAAATGTGATGTACACTACTAGGAGAAGGGAAGTCGTTGGGGATTGACAGGCAGTAACGGTATGTGTCAGCAGGAGGGATGCAAGTCTGCAGTGAGCAGTGCACCCCAGCACGTCTCCCTCTGTCCGCTGCGTTGCTTTGGGCACCAACCTCTACTGTGATTCTCCGTGGCTTTCACAGCAGATGTGCTCAGGATTCCAACTGACCCCGGTGGGCAGTGACTTCACCCACGCTTTTTCCCATTTGTGTGCAATGCTTTGCTGGACTGACCAAGGCTTCACTGGCTCATGGTCTAGTTATTGCACAAAAAGGGAATAGGATCCAGCTCCCTTTCTCACATCTGCAATGTCTCTGTAGGTCTTGGAATAGTTTTTAGAAAAGCCCAACCAACCCTCCAAAATGGTTTTCCTTACTAAAGTCAGCCAATGTGAATTAGCAGTAGTTATAAAATACTTTCATAATAGATTTACACTTCAAGAACAGAATGCATTATTTCTGTTCTTACACATTATGGTAAAAAATAAATAAAATATTGGGTAAATAACTTTTTACCTTTAATTTTTTCCAGAAAAGCAGATTTACAGTGACATATGGGACCCATTTCTATTTTCAGTGCTTTGCAAGATACTGCAGTGACCTCTAAGACCAAAGCAAAACCACTGGGTGTTTAGCAGAAACCTTGTCTTTCAGAATGTGAAGTGCCCCTTCCTGTCCTGTCATCCAGAAACTGGTTGTTTTAACCCTTGGAAATTCCTGATAATGAGCAAAAGATTAATGGTACAGCGGAGAAAAGGGGACATCTGAGAATGCCATCGCTCTGTCCCTTGAAGTGCGGCCAGTGTGGTGTTGCCAGATCTGCTGCCACGCGCCATGGTGGTGGCTCTCAGTGCTGCTCACGTTTCTAGATGGGTTGCATCCCTCCTTTCTCATGCTTCTAACAGACTTCTGGAGAATGAATAGGAAGAAGGAGAGGAGACTGTAGCCTTTGCCAGGCTTGGAACCTCTCTTTGCCTGAATTGTCAGTGGTGTAATAGGCCATCAAGAGCCTAGAATGAAGATGACAGACTATTGTCTGGTTTTAGAGACAAAGTGACAGAAACTGCGAAGAGTGAGTCCCTTGTGTGCCTGTGTGCATAAGGTGAGAAAAAAGAGAGCCTGGAAGAAAAGCTTTATTTGGAAGCAGCATGTATGCTGCTTGCAGGCTTATTGCTGCCAGGATCTTTTGTACTGAGAGATTTTAAAAGGAAAGTTAATACCTTTTTTAAAAAAAAAAAATTTTTCTTCCACATTCTCAAGCCTGACAGTACTTTATGAAAGGAGACAATGAACAGCACACTTCCCAGTAGAGGGCACATTGCTTTGTTGTGGATTAGGGGAACAACACAAACCCCTCACAAACAATATAACTGATTAATTAGATACAGGACTGAATTCTTCCTAGCAGAATTTCAGAATAAATTTACAGAGGAGATAGATAAATTTCAATCTTTAGCATTCCTTAAGTAGTACATTGCAAAGATTTTTCAGCTCAACTTTCACGCAGAACTGGCACTGCTTATCTATCAATGACAAAGATAAATTCTTCAGAGACTCTGAGATGCGATGAATATGATATTAGACTGGTCAAGGCAAATAGTTCTCAATTAATGAAACTTCCACTGCAAACAGTGGCAAATCAGTAGGGAAAATGCTTGCAAGATCAAGATCAATCTCTGGGATCTAAATCAGATTAAGGAAGATTTGAAGTTACTTTAGGCTCTGAAAAGGTAAGGATTCAGAACCTATACTTAAGTACTCATTTTTGAATACTGGCCCTTGTTTTTTAAGTTTTAAGTATGAGGACAAAACTATATTGATGAATTTTGTATGAAAAAGAACAGGCAATTTAAAGGAATATTAAGGGGTAGATTTTGCCTGTTTTACATTGAGGAGCACTTTATTTCACATGGAAGCCAACAGAAATTGATTTGTCAATTTGCAGAATAGATGAGGGATTCATTTTGTCTAATTTTAGTGACATAAATGCTAGATGTCAAACCTAAGCTAATCACCTAGACTGCCTTAGAAAAAGAGGCAGGAACATCTACAGGGCAATGCATTCCACTTACCTTTAACATTCAGGGTAGATGAATTAGCCTCTGGCAGCACCTATCTCTTTCTACTGACCATCAGGAAAGCCTAGACAACTACCCCAGATTTATAGGCTTAGTTGATTGTTGCACCTTATTTGTGAAGTATTTTTAATGCACCTCAGATGTCTCCAGATAGCTGACTGAGAAATCT
Source organism: Aviceda cuculoides (assembly GCA_035590195.1). NCBI lineage: Eukaryota > Metazoa > Chordata > Aves > Accipitriformes > Accipitridae > Aviceda > Aviceda cuculoides. Next base: position 12,656,179 of record JAVJGG010000005.1, on the reverse strand, counting down.
GAAGCTCTACTTATTTAATTTTTTTTAAATTTATTTGTCCATATGCTTATTTGCAAGGAATCAGAGAGGAATTTTGGTACTCACAGCTTCAGTGTGTCCTCAAAATGAGCACAACACTGAGATGGGAAGGACATCTTTGATGTTCATGCTTACAAGAGCACAACAATGTTCTCTCATGCTATTTCCAAATTATACATGTGCTTGCAAAGATACACAGAGAAATACATGCTTTTGAAAATGCTTAGCCACTTAATGCTCAGATTTTTCAGACATGAAGCCCTGTTAGGTGTTTACATTTTGCTGGATGCTCAAATACCACCATCACAATTGCTTTTAAAGACGTTTGAAAATCTGGACTGTTGAAAAGTCATGGAGTGCACAGCCATCTAAATCTATTGTGTGTGTTTATATATCCTTTAGCACTAAAGCAATTGCATGATTCATGAAAGTCAACAGTAAGTTCTGACATGATTGGAACTAATAAAACATGATTTCTTATAGAAGTATGTTGTGGCTGATTGACCTTGATGTCCAACTGAAATATTTATAAATCTGTGGAAATCTAATTATTTAATTAATTTGAATCCTCTACTTCTGTCACATTCAGTTAAAATACACCAAGTTCAAAAGTTTTTAGAGGGAACACAAAGACACAGACATGCACAGGCAGTGGGGATCTGTGATCCTTGCCTCCCATGCAAATGATACTACAAAGAAAAACCTCTGCTATGCTTGAAGAAACTTTGAGCCATTCAACCTAAAGCTCTAACTGGTCATCACAATTAAAACAATAAGCGTGCAGTAAATATATCTGATAAAGGTCTTTTACCTTCCTTTGCGCTCTACAGATAAAGGTTACAAAAGAAAAAGAGTTGAGCTCCAGGCAAATGTCAGGGGATACAAATAGAAAGGCAAAAGCAAAAATAAGACCACAGCTGCAGAAGTGGTCTGCTCTGGGACTCCTACAAATAATGGCATTATTTACCCCTGTCTGTAGCAGTTATGTCAACTTAACCAATAGTAAAAGAAGAAATTCACCGGAAGGCAAAGAAATGTAAACACATGGGTCAAATACAGATAGATATATATATATTTATCTTATTGGGGAAAAATATTTTTCAGTCTTTTCATACACAAAGTGTGAAAAGTCATAAAAGACTCTTCCAAGTATAAAGACAGTTTAAATGACAAATTTCTTATTTGCCCTCTTACATCTGCAGAATAACTGTGCTTGCCCATATAAACTGAAGAAAGGTGACATCAAGTTCAAATGAAAATGGCTGATACAAGGGGTGTCTAAATCCTCTGTCAGAACCACTCTTGTGGGAGCATCTCTAAAGAGGGCTTCATAGCAGCGTATGGGTAACTGAGTACATGAGAAGTGTCCTCACTCAGCTTCCTTGAGTAGGGCATTTTTAGGTACTAGAGCTATCTCTGAGGTACACAGCATCGTAACCTCACAGCCTACTCTTCTGCTTATTTAAGACAATGGCAAATCTTCCACCAGCAGGTCTTAAATGAACAAACCTTTTCTCAGCATTTCTCATGTCGAGCACTAAAACCTGTCACTAGTGATCCATGAGGTATCATTCTGTGTCTTTTTCAAACAGACATAACAGGTAATGTCTGGCCAGAAAAATCCCCAAAGTAGAATTGTGTAAGTGTAACTGATCTGAAAGTGATGGACAGTCGCCAAGCTGTATGGGAAAGCTTCTCAGTATCCACTGTGTCTGTACCTTATTGGTGTAACCAGGGCCTATAGATCTGTCTCAATTGCAATCTCAGCTGTAGCAAGTTCATAAAGTGATACGCTAATGGGTAAGATGGAATTGTGATAGAAAGGGCACAAAAGGCAAGAAACCTCCTGGTGAGTACAGGCATAAAGGACAGATGATGAAATCCAAGGACCGTTAGGACCTTCACCAACAAACTAGAATAAACAACATCAGAAATCTGTGCACTGGAAGAAGGATATCAGAAATGAGGCTTATGGGTGAATAAAATAAACTCCAGTCTCTCCCTCCTTCCACCCCCCCCCCCTT
>JAVJGG010000005.1:12636752-12654037 GCA_035590195.1 Aviceda cuculoides | reverse complement strand
CACCCCCCCCCCCCTTTTTTTTTTTTTTTTTATTTCGAAAGAAAGACTTAAGGATTCCTGGGGTAATCCTTTGGCAAAGGCCAGTGAGTCTCTGTTGTGGTCTAGAAACTCTGCCCTTTGCTAGTGAGTGCCCTTTGTCCTGTTCACTAGGACATCTAGACAAGCACAGCCACAAGGATTTCTGATTTGTACCACGGCACCAACAAAACCCTATCCGACACGCATGAGATTTCGCTCCTTTCTCCCTTCTGTCCTCCAGACTACCTTCTTATTTTTCCTCTCTTTACCCATCTCCTTCTCAATTTCACAGTGACCCTGAGCCTCACCACACTTCACAGCACTGGCAAAACAGGCTGCGGCAGCTCCTGCAGAGAAGGAAAGCAACTTGCCTGATGGTGTCTCAAGCCGTGAAATAATTGAAAATAAAGAGAGGTGGTTGTGGAGGACAGGTTGCAGTAGTTGTTGACTGCAGCTGTGGGTACCACATTAGAGAGCCTGTTTGTGGCTGTCATAGCCATTTATACTGAGAATACGTTCTGCTCTTTCTACTATGGTTTGCTTTTACAAATTTGGAAAACCAGCTATTATTCACACTTGTCCACTCAAAATTCAGTGACAGGACAGTTCTGTTCTGACTTATATTTGTGCGTGGGTAAAAAAGCAGTTCTAACCAATGTCTTCAGCCTGAAAAAGATATTTAATAATTTTGCATGAATTTATTTTGCTTATGCATTCTGATTTCAATTTAGAATATTTTTTTTCCTTTCATCCTGTATAGCTTTGGCATGGGACTAAATTGACTAAGGTCTCTCTACTCAAACTCAGAAGCTTTTTAAATGTTGAATTTTGTGTGTAGCAGGGTCAAACGCTTTGTTGGCATATTTCTGTTATCTTGGGTAGAGTTATATTACACATATGGTAAATTCATTCTAAATGAAGTACATTATTTTCATATTGTCTTGCTTCTGTATTCAAATAAATACAATCACCAGCTAGGAAACTGGTCAGCATTATATACGTAAAAAATATGCCCCCTTGACTTTCTGAAGTTATTCAGTGCAATGCTCTTTATATGTAAAATACAGTATATATTTATATAGCTCCAGTATATCCCTCAATAATCAGACAAGTTTTATTTTTTACTAATGTTCATGCAATGACTGGTTACTTTCACATTGGCTTGTGGGGTGTAAATGACAGCAAAGTAGGGTAAGAAGAGATCCAAAAAGTGCAGAAAGTGAAGGATCAAGTTATCTGGTAGCAAATCCCTACTTGGCTCCATGGACTTTACTGCCAGACAGCTTTGCTGCATACACAGTTTGAAATATAACTCTGGAGGAAAAGGGATCAGCATAAAATCAAATTACAGATAGATGCAGATGGATACCTCTCCTATAATCAGGTAACATCAAAATGGGCTATTATGCAAAAAATATACATCACAAATACATGCCCATGAACATATTTCGGAACATTTTGTTTCTCTTCCTTTTATGACTCCAGATGGACAATGCAGAATAAATAGAAACTGGATGAAAAAAAGATGGCCTCGCTGTTCAAATACAAGAGTTAATTAATTGAAAGTGACTACTGATCATTCAAATCTCCAGTTGAAAAGTCTACACAACTGTTTGCAGAAAAGACAATCTAAATACAAGATTACTGCCATACCTTCTGTTATCTCAAATCTTTAGGTAGGTTTTTACACTTTTTTTTTAATCATATGACAGCAAGCATGCTTTTGAATAAAAGTTACTGTAGTTCAGGATAATACCTATTCAACAAGATGTCTGTTCACTACCCCTGAAAGAAACCCAGGTTTAAAAGAGAGATTGAAAACAGCTGGTTTTCCCAATTTATAAAAAGCACAAGTGGATATTAACTTTGGTAAGTGCTCACTGCAAGATTTGTTTTGGCTGTTTAAGTAAATTAGATTTAAAATATCATTCAGTTTTTCATTTAAAACTCGGGAATGCTAACTAAACTACTAACCACTTTTTAGAGATATTTAATTGTACTCCAAATGGTCAAATAATTAAGGACTTAATGTTGTAATACAGTTTATTCTCAGCTTAAACCATGAACCTATTATCTGTTCACTCAGAAAGAAAATAGAACAGGCAAAAGCACTCCACCAGCTCTGCTAAACATTAGAAACTGCAGCACTTACATTAGTTTTGTATCTTAATTAGTAAAGATATCATTAGCTTTGTAGACTGGGACACTTCTCTTTTATTGCTGCTGTAATTTTATTTGTCAGGCACTGGCTTTCATTGCAGGACAAATTGCTGTGTATTTTAAAATTTTGCCTTTAGTAACTTGCTTTGTTGAATCTCTTTCTTTTTCCTACTTATAAAATTAAAAGAAGTTAGAGCTCACATGAATGCGTGACGAGACTTTGTGGAGGTCAGTCACAGCTGTGGCACAGGAGAATGGGGGACAGAAGCAGGCTCAGAGTGGTGGGTTTTAGCAAGATTGACACGTTTCCCTCAGGCCCATTTTTAGGATACCAGCTATGGAGCTCATAAAGAAATATTAGGTAAAGTGCTCCTTTCTGTTTCTGTCTGGGAGAAAACCATAGGGCCAATTATACTGGTATGCTAATTGCTCACTGGAAATTAAATTGTTCAAATTATATCCTCCCTCTATAATCTAGGAATATAGAAAAAGAGAAAACATGGCAAAACACTAGAGGAGAGTAGTAAGGACTATGGAAACTCTTCAAAGGATGCCAGTTCACCTTAACGGCCATCTCCAAAGACAGTCTCTGAAGTAGAGTCCCAGGACAGAGACCCTTCTGAGTCAGTTTGTCATTTTCTCTAGCTAGATGACACATGTGGACAAACCTTGTTAACAAGATTTCCTCCATGTTTCAGACAGGGACATTTTCTTCAAAATCAGAAGCCAAATCAACCTTGCCTCTATATTCATCATATGGGAAGAAGGCTGCCTACAATGAATAAATCCCAACCATCCACATAAAAAAGGTACTTTCTTCCAGGATGAGATTTATTAATCTAATTTCTTTAAGGCCATGAAAAGATTAGCTCCTGAACTTAGAGCTCCACAATTGTGCCTCAGCCTTGATTGTGTGATAATGACAGCTTTAGCATTCAATATGTTCATGTTTAATATAAGCAGAGAAAACTGCAGGCAGTTTACCAACTTATCCTACTGGCTTCAATCTCCTTAAATATATATCTAGATGTATAAATCTGAATTCATATATGTGAATACTCAAAGAAAGGAATAGAGTTATGAATCAAAGAATTCTCAACTCTATCTATTACATTATGGACATAGCCAAAGTTTAGACCCTAAAACCAACTTAATACAGATAGGATACAAGTAATATTTCGAAGCTTACACAGACTGAGGAAAATAAAGAGAAGAATAATGCTGACTGAGCATCCTCTACTCAAGTCTCTTTTTTTCATACTGGTTAACTGGTGCAGCTGTAATGACATCCCCTTTGACTCCTTAGCACCACCTCCCAGACTGAGTTTCAGTCATGGATCAACTAATCCATTTACCACTTGCTCAATCTTGTCATCAGTCTGCTTTGTTTCTTTTTCTATGTCTCACCGGATGCATTTGGTCTCCTTCAGAATCATTCATCTTCTCCATGCCTTTCTGCTCAGTGTGTTGTAAGCCCATGATCTATCAGTGTCCATTACTTCTTTACTACTTCCAACCTAATTTTTGCCCATTTTCTCCTTCAGCAACTCAGGTTTCTTTGTCCACCTATCACAAAACAACTTTACTCCATTATCCTCTACTATGACCCTTCTTCCACATTCAAATTGCCTCTCTTGATCTTTCTAAAATTAGAACACTTCTAAAACTCTTGTAATCTTATGAAACAAGACCACGAACAAAACAAAAAAATAACATTTCAGGCTGGTTTTGTTGCAGATGATTGAAGAATAATGTTTGAATGCTATGCATGCACATACTGTAGGTAAGTCTGAAAACTCAGATTACAGAGAGATATAGTGGAAGTCGGTATACTTTCCAGCCTCCTTATCCAGTCTATGCAGTTGTTGTCCGGCTGAGGCATTTAATAATTGAGAAGGATTTTTTCTTTTAGAGAATGTCTAATAAAGCGAGAACACAAAACGGCATAGCCTGAAGGTTGTATTACTGGTAAGCCTGCGCTTGTCCAGGATTACTCATTCCTGTCTGCCACATGAAACTCTTTACTTTGTGTTTTGGTCCACAGTGTAAAGCATCATATTTGTGCAAGGTGAGTCAGTCAACCTTAATATCAGCATTTGTAACCAAGGATAATGAAAAATACAGTCTGGCATTTACCATAGTTGTACCTTTTCCTAAAAAGGCAAGAAATATGTGTTCTCATAAGTTGAACAAATGGGCTATTAACCACATTGACACAAATGCTTTTTTTTTTTTTTCTTTTCCAATCATATTAACATCTGCAAGATTAAACACAGTTCATTTGTTTAGGATAAAGCTAAATCTTGTCACATTAAGACTTTATTATATCAGTGCATTCTGGAGCAGCACCCTGTCACATGTCAAATAATTTCTATTTGCAAATACCATATTTTTAACATTTACATATGGATGTGAACTTGCATGACTCAGACTCAAAATGTATGTATATACTTATATGTAAAATAGGTATGTAATTCAGTCTATGCATGGAATGTAATCTTGAGTTCCCCAATGGGTCTTATCTGACATTTGCACCATCTCTGCACTAGGACACATAGAGCAGTCTGTGGAACTACTACATCTGACATATTCATTTGTGTGAAAAGCAGAGGCTCATCTGGTTGCTGTGTGGGGCGGGCCATGATACTAACCTGTGGGCACAGTATGTTCTCTTAAGTAGTGCATGTTTGCATTGCCATTTTCTCTTCCGTGAATACGTGCCAGGCACAGCTGGTCACCCACACAAGACCAGCCAACCCGCTGCTTCTCACACCTGGGACCACAAAATGAGAAAAAGGCTACAGGGCTGAACTATAAATGCATGAGAAAGGACTTAATTATGAAACTGTGGAAATCAGTTGTTCACTCAGTGCTTGACCTTTGAATATGCCACTTCCAACTGCATAAGCTGAGCAGCCTGCCATACCACTGCAATCCCTGATCACAGCTTCCCAGAAAAATCCAGGCACTACGTGGAAGAATATGGGCGAGTCACTGGGAGGATTTGTTTCTACCACTGGGCCTCTAATGTCAGATAATACTAAAAATGAAGGCATTGACAAAGGAGTGCATTAAGCAATCCCATGATAAGTCTAAAAAGATAATCTTGATTCCTGTCTAAAGCACTGTCCTTTCCTCTCCAAAATAACCTGCATGTAGGGTGCTATTGGTATATTCCGTATATATCACTACATATTTTTCTCCTTGGAACTTCCTGTGTTTTGGGTATGGGAAAGTAATTCCAGAGAGGCTACATCTTGAGCCAGGTAAAGCAGAACGCTACCATCTTCTTGCATAGTGAACTCATTACCATTTTATGCTTTGTAGGTATGCTATCTAGCTAAAGATATAACATAACAAACAACTAACCAAAGTACTAGGATAACAAAAAATAACAGACATTACATAAAAAGATGAAAGCCCAATGCATGAAAAGTACTCCATCACTCCTGCCTATCATGTACTCTTTTCAGACTTAGGCTATTCATCCAGTACAAGAAAATTCATCTAATGTGTTTCTGATTTCACTGGTCACCCAGTAAGGACTGTTACTGGTCACCTGACCAAGGAAGAGCTGATTCAGTGGACCCTGTCTGACAGCCTGGAAGACTTGTATGACCTAGATGAGGTTTAGCAATGCCTCAGGTGCCCCCATGGCCCAAAGAAGCGTAGGGCTGTAAGGGCCATCATACAGCTATCTATAGAAATGCACACAAGAAGTTTATGACTTGCTCAAGATCTCACTATGTGTCTGGCATTAGAGATTAGGAGCTAAGTGCTGCTCTAAATGCTACTGCTGTAAATCCAGAGTGGTCAAGACCATTTGACCTCATATTTCTACATTCTCACTCCTCTCCTTTTGCTGCTTGACAAGCAGTCCATCAAATAAATGTTGCTTTTCTGGTTTTTTTGTTTTTTTTTTCATAGCAGGCTTTTCCTAACTGAATTATACTGGGATTTTTAGAAGTGGTCGAAAGTAGGAAATCAACTCCTATCAAGAGCTAACACTAGAGGACTGTAGAACTCAGCGTTGCTGGATCCACACAATATTAGTCATTACAGAAAATATGAGAGATACATTCTTCTGAGAATAATGAATCTTGGCATTTTCCTTTTTTTATCCATATATTCTTTTTCCTCCCAGAAACATTGTCTCTTTTTCTGTCTCAAACCTTCCCTTCATCTTATGATCAGCATTTTGTCCTTCCAGTGATCACAGCTGTCCAAAACAGTGCAAAAACAGGCGCAAAAAAGCAACAGAACATGGATGAAAAACAGAATGTTCTCTGTGTCCTGATGTACTTGTTAAACAGTAGAGATTGCACAGAAGAGAAGTTTATTGTTGCATTCGTTAAATATAACCCAGGGCTGTTCGTGCATACTCTCCTTGAAAGCCAAAAGCAAGCCAAGAAGGAAGGAAAGGACTCTTCTTTCTTTCAAGCACCCTTCAGAATAAAAAAGAACTGCTCCTGCTATTTCTCTAATGAACTGATGACTTCATTGTACAGATCCGGTAACCATGTAGATGTTGAAAGGTAGCTACATCTATTTTTATCTTCTTTGTCAATCTAATGGACCAAAGCAGCTTAAAATGTGTATAACCAGTCTAAGTGGCTGACACACTCACTACTGGATGTTTGTTCCACAAGGATAAGTACATACAGCAGAGTATGGTAACACACACGTATGTTTAACTGGTCAAATATAAACTGGCTCAGATATCAGAAGGAACATCACTGTACCTACTGTTGCATTTTGCCTGGGTGAACGAGGCTTGCAGCATAGCAGAGTGTATTAGTACAGGCAAAAGGTCATGCTCATACAGCTTTACACCTTTTCCAGCACTTAAATTAGCACAGCTATTTCTACAATGAATTGCATTTTGGCACAATCTCCGGAAATCCTGACTTCAGGATTATTTAGGTGTAGCAGAAATACTTGCAAGAATTAGCCTTCCCCCCCAAAATACACCACATTAGACAGTTGCTTTCATCTTTAGCAAAACGAGCTTGATTTTCTTCCCCTTTACTTTGATTTTATACAGAATTATTTGAGCTGTCATAAGGAATCAGACCAATTATCCATCTAATCCACTAGCACATCTTTGACAGAGGCCACCATCCCACACTTCAAGTGGAGGTGAATGGAACTCTTGAGCTGACAATTATGAAACAATCAACCCACAGGCAAAAAAATGCCATTAGTTAATGGTTTTCCCTAAACTCACAAATCTATGGGTTTGTATCCCTTCTAGAAAGAACATGCTTTATCTGATATGACTATGTGTATTCTTCATAGTCACAAGTATCTCTTGGTGGTTTTTCTGAATACTTTTGACTCTGAGTCTCAATTTATTCACAGACAAATTCAACATTATTTAAAGGACAATGGAAAATAATTAAACACGTTGTCATTCAATTTTAGTGACTATTTTCAATTTTAGTGACTAGTCCTTTTGTTTGGTATAAAGATAAAAGATACAATAGGGGCCATGATTACGTTACCAGTACTTCTAATGTATTACATCTTAGTATTACATCTTACTTGTCTTGTATGCAGGTTAGCTTCAGACTTCTCAAGCCCTCTTCATGGCTTTCAAAGTCTCTTCTGCTCCTATTTATTTTGCTCTCCAAATTCTTTTCATTTCTCTTAAATGAGGAGATTAAAATTTAGCACATGAAATTTAAACTGATACGGTGACACTGAATAATCTCCATATTATTTTCTACTTGGTCTTTGATCTCTTTAATATCATTGTCTATTTGAAAGCTCCTGTGCTCTGAAAAGAGTTATTAAAAAAACTCCCTGAAATGGTACCTTGGTCCTCAGTAGGAACATTTCCAATATCTTTAGGTCCAGTGAGGTATATGGATAATTCAAGTACATATTTTCATACTCTTTATTTTGCATCTACCATCTTCAAATTTTTTTGCTATCATGCTAACTATGTAATGAAGGTTCATTAAGTCTCTCAGAAGCTAAGTATGCCTAGCCTTTAACTATTGTGATTTAATTTGCAAACCCCTCTACTCTGCTGCTCTTCACTTTTCCTGGAGAGTTTTTGAAAAATTCTGCTCAAAGAGCATGACAGACTTTGTCAAATCAAACAAAATCACTGTTTCTATAACCTCCTGATCCAGAGCTGTGTGGTTTTGAAATAGGTATATAACTGCAGGCTCAGCACTGTAACATAGCTCCTTGCCACCTGGATCGAAGCTGACACGGTGGTCAGCATCATGGGCAGAGTGAACAGATGATTGATTGTGTCTACTCATGCAAAGATACCCAAATCAGTGTGATTTTAGTGGAATTATTCTTGATTTACAGTATACCAATGTAAGTATCAGGGTAAGCGTCTAGTAGAATTTAAGCATCTGATTGTAGAGCTTGTATTTTTGATTAAAATATATATGTGTCAGATTTCTGTCGCAGAATGTCAATGAACCTCTTTTGCTTGAAAGTCCTCATAGAAAGAAGAAACTCAAGGCTCATGAAAATTGCAAGTTAAATGAAAGCCGTAACACACTTCTGGATACATATTGCAATTTCAGGAGCACGGGCCTGATCCAAAATTCACTGATGTTGTGAACAGTCTTCCTTTGACTCCTATGAGTTTTGCACCAACTTCCAGGCATGTATCTTTCCAGGCATGTTACATTTCTCTTCTTTTGTCATATTTTTTCAACATTGAACATATATTAATATCTGTAGTTATTTAAAGACAGGTATGTTTACATTTGCTCAGCAGAATATAAGGGTTCAGATACATTCTACGACCTATAAGACTGATACATTAACTTCAATAATAACCTTTCAATATTAGAAATTCATGTTAAGACTACCTAAAGTTACAATTGCAAAAAAGGAGAAACTAACCAGGGAAAAATATCACCTCTAAGTTGTCAGCTCCAGCGTGACTTAGGGTTTGCAAAACAGTCTCTGATATCACTCCTAGGCAATAAGATCTATTGAAATCTGAAGGCAGAGAACTTCTAGGAGGAAGGTAAAGCTTTCTTTCGCTCGAAAAGACAGCTAGTGCAGAAATTCAGAGAGCAGTTAGGAAATACTGAACAAACATTACTTTCTTATAATGGCCAAAATATATTTTCATTTCCACTTCATTTTGTATGTTTAATACAGTATGATTTTTAATCTACTGTTCATGCGTTCTAATCATGTCAGATGTGTGGGCGTCCTGTAATTCTTTATGAATAATAAGGAATGCAAATAGTGCTGTCTTCACACTCACAGTTGACTGCACTCTGTTGGCTCCCCATCAGCCCCTAATTTAACAGCTACTAATTTTCAGAGAGATAATGTTTAATGCTAGAGGAATATCTTTGTGCACACAACATTACATTGCTGAGGGAGAATGTTAGAAGCATCTGACCAATTACATGTGCTCCAAGACAATCTTATTTGGTGGAGTTAATTTTCTAAATTTCACTCACCTTATTTATTAAGACTGTTTATTGTTACAGTCAACTGGAACTAATAATACTTTTTGCAATCTCAAAAAATATTCAGTTATCTCTCAGTTAATACAGAAATCATTGAAGCAATTATATACTGAAGTGTGAATGGCAACAGACCACTGTAAATGGACTACAAAAATAAATCCTCAATATAATCTGAAATTATTATAAACCTATGCATAAATCTCATATCAAAACAATTCATAAAACTACTGGTAGCATCATCAGGCAATGTTAGATGACTGAGATGTATTGCATGTGTCACTATTTTATATTTCCTTCCTTCCCTACATCGCATAGATGTTTCTGCAGAGTTAAATTGGAATCTAAGTGTACCTTTTTTGAAAAAAATTATTAAAACTTTTGGTGCACTAAAAAAATGCTTAAGTTTGCAGTTTTTTAGATTTTAGAATGGATGAAGAGTAATATAATTAAATCTAAGTTTCATATTGTCAATAAGCTTCCACCTTTGTTCATAAGGATTTTGCCATCCACATTATATATGTTTCATATATAAATAGGACTTCATCACGGAAAATAAATTTTGAAATAATTTAGGGGGTTACACAAGCTAATCATTCAGATTGCATTAGCAAGTTTCCATGTTCATAGATGTGGGCCCTGGAGGAAATTTGTACACAATTTAGCTCTACATTTATTTGCTTGGATGTCATATTCTAAGTCACTGCTTTCATTGTATGTCTTATTAGCAATAGCTTTTCAGGTTAGGAATTTTCTATGCTTGGATAGATAACGGCAAAATAGATCTTTAAATCTTACTGTAACTTTGAAATAACTATCACTCTTCAAATTTCCAGTTATTAATACTTCTGCTGCTACTAACTGCACTATCAAAAATAAACCCTAAAATTTGTCAGTCCATGAACCATAGCAAGCCTTGTCTAATGTTTAGACTCTTTGAAGCTGCTGGTAGAGGCATATGCAAACTATTTTAACCTTGACCTTATAAGATCTAAGCCTTTCAATGATGTTGCAAAAATCTTCATTTCTCATAAAAAAAGCACAAAACTTCTGGGAAGTCATAAATTACATTGAAATTGTTTTCCCATATACACAGGAAATCTTTTCTGTCACAAGCATTGGGGCAAATCCTACATTTAGTAAATTTAAAATAAATTGGGGAGGGCGGGCGGGCAAGGGGATTTAAAGGATGAGCAAAACACCTGGTCTGTTCCTCAGTCTTCCATAGCCTTCTGTGACCTCAGGAAATTTATGTGACTTATTACATTATTAGGTTCACACCTCCACAAAGACATTCTGATTTACATCTTTTCACAGTATGTTGATTTCTGCAGAAGAAAATATTCTATAAATATTAAAAATGTGTTATTTAACTCATATCTGTAGAGATGAAGAAATTCTTGGGTAAAAGTGAAAACTTTCTGGTACTGAGAATGGCTACCAATTTTTGCTATTTTTGTTCCCATAGCAGTTCTGTGTTTTGTTTGTTTGTTTGTTTGTTTGTTTTTCCCAATAGACCAGTAGTTTTTAGGGAACTGAAACATACTGGAAGAAAATAGAACCTCAGAAATAATTATCAATATGTACAGCAAATTATTTGAAGATTCAATCTAGCCTTTTTATGAGTAGATAGCAAAAGAAAAATGAGTTAAACAGTAGTCAGGGAAAACATATAATAGTATTCTGTGATGTGATGGATCTTTTCCATTATTGGCAAACATCGCAGTGATGCTTTGCACTTTAGCAAAAACAGTTGGCTACTAGTTCGTTTTGACATAAGAATCTTTTCTCAAACCCAGCTTGTTCATCATGGCATCTTTTCTATTACGGTCAAAAAGAGGATGATATTTCCCACATCCTCTTTGATGTCAGTGCTCAATTATGCACTTGTCTAAACTCTGCCTGGATGCTGCGAATCCATGGACTGTGAGTCTTGAGGTTTTTGCAAGAATCACATACTATATGAAGCCCATCCGTCAGCTAACTTATCTGCAGAGAAATTATGCAATGCCTATAGTACCTTTTTTTTCCTAAGCTTTTCCTGAGTAAAACGTGCTATTTCTGTCTAGTCTGTAATGGTTTTGTTATACAAACCAAGTCACTGAAAAATTTGATGTCAAATTCTATTCACTGGGGATTGTTTATAGCCAAAAGATCAGAATGACTTTCAAGCAGTTTTGTCAGGAATGCGTGTCTGGCCTCCCTTACAGAGTTGTGCTAGGTTCACTACCACTTTTTCATGTTATCATTCCAAAAGATTTACTGTTGAGCTTTCTTTCCTAAAAGTTTGAAGAGCACTGGCATTTTAATTTAATTCTTTGTATTACAAACATAAACAGATACTTTAATATGGGATCATTAGAAACAAATTTATGTTGTTCCATATTTCAGTCAATTTCAAATGATACACTTGCAAGTATTTTTAATTCTGTACCTAGTCATGATAGAAAGCTAGAAAATTGGGGAGCGGTTCTGACTAACTTCAAGTTTATAGTACTGAAGTGATGTTGCATCAATTTACATCGTTTCCTGTTAATTTGTAACAGCCTCTTATGCCAAGGAATACATTATAGAATAATTAAATTATAAGAGACACTGACGAGAGAGGTTTTGGGGGGTATTTTCTGTCTGCATACCTTGTCTGTGAACACACTAATTAAACAGATCAAACTACTGGGCAGAATGTCACTAATCTTTGAAAAAAAAGCTATTGTTTACTCCCCACTGAGAAATACGGATATAATAAAATGCAAACAGTAAAAACTCTGCTGTTACAATTTAATGATGTGCACAGATATTTTTAAAATATCATTGTCTTGGCTTTTCAGCTCCACTTCTTTGTTTACTTGGTTTTGCTTCAGTGGAAGACAGTGAATGGATTATTCAAGTATTAGAGACACAGATTCACCACTTCAGGGATGAACAGAAATTGTAAATTTCAATGGAGCAACTTGGACTTTTTTTAAAGTGCAATTTTTTAGGTATTTTTAAACGTGTACTCAGGCTTCAGTAACTAAAAAGTCTTTTTGCTTATAACTCTGGGAAAAAAAATAGATTTTGATTGTATAAAACAGATCCTGGACTATTTTAAGGTCCATTTGTTTCTTCTCACAGGTATGTTTTTAGAGTGCCATTTTAGTCTGAAAGCCACTTTAAAAAGTTGTGCCTCTTTCTATAACAAGTGATGGAACCCATGCATACTGGGGATTTTACCTGATTTTCTAAGTGACTGACATATATTTGGCCATCGTGTTTCTATTAACCATGAACAGCTGATTTAGTTAAAGAAGATACAGATGAATGGTGCTTGACCAGTGGAATTTTCACCTAAGCAAAATCTAGTTGGACGAGGCTGTAAGCATACAGAGTGGATAATTATGACCAAAAAAAAAGTATAAATTTAGCTCTGATCTTTAAGTTATATATGACATCTCAAATTGCCATCTTTATAATTACCTTAAAAATGGATATGCTAGTCTCATTACTTAGATTGCTAGAAGGTATGAAATTTTCTTATATAGAAAGATAAATTAATGACAATTTAGACAGAAGTGGAATAGTTAGGAGGTCTCTACCAGATCCACTTCAGAAGAGATTTTGAGTGAGCAGGTATCAGCCACTTTCATTTTGTTCTCGTTTCCCATGGGCATGGCCCCACAGAGCAAACGCTTGCAGGCAGACACCCTTGGACATCAACACAGGGACAGATGCTGGTGTTTGGCCACTGGTTTTGCTCTCCTCCAGTTTGTTTTGTTACTCAGTATGCCATAGCTAGGGCTCAGAATTTACACTCATTTCAGAGACATCTCCAAAAACCATGGCTAACACTTTCTTCCTGTTCTGATGCTACATTAATGAGTGGAGGAGTTATTTCACCCAGCTGGCTTTTTAGGGAGCACGTGCATGCATCTGCACATGCAACTATAAATATAAGTAAATATCTGCACAAACAGCCTGATGGAGTCTAGTCCTTCAACGAAAGTTGTGAATTTTGAATACAGTTATTCTTACATATAACACAGTTTTGCAAGACTTACAGGAGTAGAAGTTATACTTCACATGGACTTTTCTGGTCTTTACTGAAAGAAAAACTGAGTTATGAATATGAAAGTCTAATGGAATGTACTCATCCATTTTAAAGTGTTTTAAAAATTTTATTCTAAAACATTGGAATACCTAATGAAAAACTTATGGAAATAGATGGTTCCTTCCTGTTAGGTTCCATATGAGAGTCCACACTTCTTCACAAACTAATTAATTAGTAATGATAATGAGAAATTACATTTCTTATTGACTCCCAATTCAGTTACTAAATTTTCTTCAGCAGCAATTTTCTGCTTGGAAAATTTACTGCTTTCTGTGTACTTTGGCTAGCAAAAGACCTTGAATTTTAGCAAAGAACAGAGTTCATATCCTTTATTAATACTGAGAAATATGGAAATATATAGCCTTATATCATCTAAGTGGGAAATCTATTTTCATTTCTATTCATATTGCAACTAATTTAATTCTGGGAGATAAAATTTGTAAGTTTTCATACTTTCCTACACTTAGAAATGCGTAAATCAGAAAATGGAAAACACTTTCAGGTGATGTCCTTGTGTATCCTAACAATGGAGAGTAATTCCTTTAGCACAACTATCTATGGCTGACTCAAAACCTGCAGAAATTCAAGGGACAGGCTTCTGATGACTTCAAAAGTTTTCAAAGGTTTTTGAACAGGCCCCCTAGTGTCTCATCCACTCTAATTTTTAACACCCCAAGCAATGAAACTCCCTCTAGTCTTCTTTAATTAGCTCACACAGTAATTTTGTGAATTCTTTTAAATACAGAATCTATTTTACATCCTTGCTGATTTCACAGTCACTTGTACAGAGCTCTCTTATTAGTGCATTCTTAGAGAATTTAATCTCTTTTGAATCAATTCAGAATGCCTTTTCTTCCAGATGTAATCTCAATTTCCACAGTCACAAGGATAGCTCTTTTATAACTTGGGAAACCCTTTGATGCATGTTTGTGTGGCTGTGTTATACCAGTAGATATCTAGACCATTAATATTTCATTTGACTTGGATATATTGTACTTTAAAGCATCTTGGAAATATTTTTTTTTCCTCTTTTTCCAGCAGAGCTAATGGTTTGCAGTAGATGTTTCTAGTGCTTCTATTCAAAACAAAATAAAACAAAACAGAACAAACCCCACCTCATTTGTCAAAACACAGTTTGCTGGAGTTTTGACTACTTTTGATATACCATTGACATATCATTGCTACTTCCCTGTATGGAGTATTGTAATATATTGACAATATATTTTCATTGACATTCCAGCACCCAAAACTTGTATTTGGCCACTTGGTCTCCCTGTAGTGTAATTTGCATTATCTTTGAATTCATATTCAGAGGCACTGATTAAAACAGTACATTGCCAACATCTTAACCTCCTAGCGCTTTGCGCTTTTGGCAATGGTATCCTACCTTTTATATTGAGTCCTATAAATATGTCAAATTGTCCAAAAATAATTTCTCAGTACAAAATCAGATATGAGAAATACATTTAATTCTTTTCCTAGGTGCAATACTAAGTAGGTTAATCAAAACACTGCAAAAGCATTTTATCATCTTAGACGGATAGGAAGGATAACTCTTTTATGGCCATTCAATGACAATGTCTTGACTACAGTCAATCACGAATTCAGCACCAACTAAACTGAACTGACAATCTGTGCTTTAAAGATGACTAGATTCTTCCTGACTATGAATGACAAATCTTCTTACACAAGTAAGCAGTATTTCTTTAACATCCATGTTCAAAGCTATTGTTTGGGGTGACGGAGAAGAAAATGCTAGAAGAGTTCTACCTCCCATAGTCTCACACCCTTAGTGGACCAACGTAAAGGGTAGCTCACAGAAGCACATCTTTTCATGTTTGGTGTATTTAATACTTCACTCATTTCATGATTTACACTAAGATTTTAGACACGTGACACCCATCACACGAAATATCACGCCAAGATTTAGTAAGGCTTCTGTGGTGTAGCTGTTGGTGTTCCAGGAGTCATAGTTTTCTTATTGTAATATCTGACTTCCAGAGCCACATTTGATTTGCTTAAAAGCATGGGTATGACTTAAAATCTTCAATGGTGTCTATTCAAGAAAAAAATTATAATTTCCTTACACAAAATAAGTTAGAAATCACAGGATATTTTTTTCTAGATGTCCTTAAGAAAAAATAAATTGTGGTTTGAAAATACAAGGAAAAATACTATTATCCTATTTGTGTCTTTTTTTTTAAAACGATTTATTTCTTAAGAACATTTAAAAAACCCCAACAAAACAAAAAGTTAATATGCTGTCTCAAATTGTTATTTGATTTCAACTGATCTAAATAGGTAAAGCTTTCATGGCCCTACTGGAATCTTCTTCTCAAACAGACAGATGTATTTCTGAAAAAGAATCCTCAACTCTCTTCTCCTTCCTGAGATATGATTGAGATAGCTTCTCCATCTTCCAATAGCTCTGGTAATATTTACACATCTATATCATGCAATACACATAAGAATACCCTGAATTGGAGATTTTTCTATTGACCCTCTTTTTCTCACTCACTTAAAAAAGTCTCTAAGGTTATTTAAACTCCCATCGAGTCTGGAAGAAGCTTGTGGTGAGTCAAAGAAGATCCCTTCACTTCATGAGCAAAAATATCGCCTTTTCATTTCTCTTCATTAAAATACCATCAAAATACCTGATATAAACTCAGGTGCTTAGAAAGAAAGAAATCACAGTTCCTTTCACTGTTGAATATAGAAGCTAGAAGATACATTACATATAATTGATGGTGGTTTACAGAAAAAGATCCACTTTTTAGCTATGAAAACTTCTCAAGAAACTTCCTGACTGCCACCTTTTTGACACTACTGACTTTTCACATGGAGTCCTATGAGAGGCTGAGAAGATACATTCTTAATCAGTTCTCTTAATGACTGCAGAAAACTGAAGTTGCTTATGTGTCCTTTATTAACAGATCTCTTATGTGAGATGCTCCATTTACATATCTATTTTAAATACAAGTCAGGTTCAGCTGCAGAAGAAAATATCACCTGAAATCATGTTTAAAACAATAAAGTTAAAACCATGAGTTCAAAACAGCTGTAATATCAGATGTTCTACACAAACTATGACTGCCTTCAGAGTAAAATGGTCAATATACTGTTGTACTGGTTTTTGATCAGTAACTGTGAATTCTTATTAATAGTGGTTTTGGTTGTTTTTTGTTGTTGTTGTTTTTTTTTTTTACTGTCAGGACAGAGAATTAGCTGACTCCTACTCTCATCTAAAACAGAAATGGGGAATCTGGCTTGGAAAAATTCACAGGCATATACCACCCTTTGAAAACAGCCTCTTGATCTTTGATATTCACTGCTTTCAGTGCACTAACCTGTCATTCAGGTTGTGCCAATGCACACACTGAACTCCCTGCCTCCACACCAGCCACTCATGGTTCCTCAGTTACCTTTGGAGATTCTAGTGTATATGGCACACCATTTTTGGCACAAGTCTTGTGAGGAGCGGCTGAAGGAGCTGGGGCTGTTTAGTCTGGAGAAGAGGAGGCTGAGGGGAGACCTCATAACTCTCTACAACTACCTGAAGGGGG
>JAVJGG010000005.1:12616449-12636652 GCA_035590195.1 Aviceda cuculoides | reverse complement strand
GGAATAGGCTGCCCAGGGAAGTGGTTGAGTCACCATCCCTGGAGGTATTCAAAAAGCACATAGACGAGGTACTCTGTGCCATGGTCTAGTGGGCATGGAAGATGGTTGGACTCGATGATCCTGAAGGTCTTTTCCAACCTAAATGATTCTATGATTCTATGATTTTTACGTCTCCATCTGGTCCTGAACACATCTCATTAAAATCTAGTGCTTGGCTTGCAGTGGGTGTGGTACAAGAGGCCAGTGAGTCCCAGGATACTTGAACATTGTGAACACTTCTCCAAGAAGATGGCTGATCTCATGGCCTAGCCTGCTTTGAGAAAGTTTAACCTACTTTGGAAAAGGTAAGAGTCTTACTTTGGTGGTGGTGTTTTAATAAGGAAGAGATTGGAGTCTGGAGACCCAAAAGAAACACGGTTGCTTACCTCAAAGCAAACCTTTTGAGAAGCTATGTTCTGCAAAAAACAACACTTGTGAGGATATAGCCAAACATTACGTGACTGCCAACCCACTATATGGTCTTTTACTGAAAGCCGGGTAGCTAATGAGTTACCTCTACTGACACTTAGCTTGCAAACCACAATCTCAAAACTACAGCACAGTCACTTGTACTCAGTCAAAATGTTATGATGCTATTTCGTGTCCTTGACAGCTTAACATCACAATGATACACTACAGTAGCCCTACTAAGAGTGGCTCCTATTTTTAAAGCCCTTACAGGAAGCAGTAAAATAAAAACCTGAAGAAAAGAATAAAAAAGCAAATCGTCTACTTAGCAGGAACCTGTAGTTTCAAAATAGTACAAAATGAGATTAATATCATAAGACAAACTGATGACACCCACATGACAAAAGCAGCTCTTCAGCTTCTGCAGTGAATTATGCAGTTGTAAGTACTTGAACCACAACGGTATATGCCCCACACTGCGTCTTATTGGCAGTCTGTAACAAGGCCATTTCCACACAGGAAGAGATTTGCTCAGATGGAGCCCCAAATATTTACTCAAAACAACTGGGCTGATGACAATATGCATTTCACAACAGCAAGCTCCAAACATTCAAAGGAAAATAGATCATTGTGTGTTTTTTATGGAAAAAATCATATTTTGATCCATGTACAAGAACTCTCCCACATAACACTGGGAAAATGTCCAGAAGATGAGTGTAGCATCACCTATAGTGTGGTACTGTGAGAAGTACACAGCTCGGATACAGATACAAAAACTCAGGACAGCTTTTGGGGAACTGCTGCTGTTGTACTCAAAACCAGTCATCAGGTGAAAGCAAA
Organism: Aviceda cuculoides; assembly: GCA_035590195.1. NCBI lineage: Eukaryota > Metazoa > Chordata > Aves > Accipitriformes > Accipitridae > Aviceda > Aviceda cuculoides. The sequence goes on along the minus strand of JAVJGG010000005.1, from coordinate 12,635,365 downwards.
GAGTAAGCAATCTGTAGTCATTTATCAAAATAAGCTGCATTCCTATGTGCTGTTCTACATTTGAATTTTTTTGTTCTATTTTTATACAATTTTCAAAAACATCTAAAGACTTTTTGTTTGTTAAAAAATTCATACCAGAAGATATTTTTAACTTTACTATGCTATTCAGTGGAGCATATAAAATATGGAAATATGAAGCCTCCACAAAAGAATCCTGTACTTTAAAAATAATACATCATATTAAGACTCTCTATAAATGTCTCCTTATTAGCCTTTGAAACACAGACCAGCAAGAGCTGTAGATAACAGTGAGAAAACAAAAGCAGAATGAAGCAGATGATTCTTGAATTACTCCATGTTTTAATTACTAACAGGCAACACCTTGTGTTTTCTGAAAAATATGAAAACACTACTTGTTGGCAGAACAGTGTTTTACACTTCGACCCTCCCTCATGTAGCAAAGGATGCAACTGATTTGCCATAATTTAGGGGTCTAAAAGTTAAATCTATTACTTTGAGCCAGTCACCATAGGTTCTCTTCATTGTTGTCAAAGAGAAACAAGCACCTCCTAAAGATAATATGTTTCATCCTAAAATAGCTTCTAAAGTAGGCCAGATTATTTATCTTTCAGCTATGCCTATTTATTCCATTTACTGGAAAGGAAGCCTCTGTGACTAGCATGAAATTACACAACTCCCTTTAAGAGGACTGAAGTTACATAAAATTAAACCTGTTCAAATGATCTGTCTTTCATTTTAGGATTGGCATGGGAATACATGCATTTAATAATGTATTTGTTTTTATATCTGTAAGGATTTTTAGACAGTAGTTAAACATTAATATGATGCCTTACTGCACTCTATACAGTAATGCAGGGATACCTTACCTGGGTTAAATACATTGATCAAGTTAACATTGAGCCTGCACACAAGGTCTATTAAAAAACTTTTAATTGGATAAAAATCCATTACGTTCACTTAAACATCCATTCACCATCATGTTGGTTATGCACCTAGCTTAAGTTTTTCCTCATCTCTCAGCAAGGAAAATTTTGAAGTCTCTCCACTAAAAGCTTTAAGAGTGCTCTATAGCCTTTATTGCTCAAGGGCCCATGGGAAGAGAGATCACACTCTGTCTAAAAAAAAATCTATGGCACACTGGGTCTGGGCTACCAGGTGAATATTGTCTTCATAGCATGGCTCTGCAAAAGTGGTCATAAAACCCAAATACACTGACAGATGTCAGGTACCGTGGCTTTCTGTGTTATGTCAAACAATTTATTTGATTTTTTTTTTTAAGATAACATTTCTATATTGATTTTCTGCAAACCCCAAACTCCCTTCATTACTTTTCTCCATCTATCTTCTCCTTCTTTCTCTAATTTCTCTACTTTTTTTTTTTCTTTCTCTTGCATTTAATCATATTTTTTTCTGGAATTGTCTTCCAACTGTCTGCTTGCTCTCTTTGCCCTGTCTTTTCTAAGAGTGGGTCATTCCCATAATTCTTAACACAGTATATAAACCATTCACCACCCAAGCCAACAACACCAGGCAGAAAACAGTCATTTGTTAAAAGCCACAGGTTTTCAGGTCCTGGAAGTTACCTACAATGCCCTCCCAACTCTCCTTCTTGCCTCTTTTTGCAATTAAGCCCATATCATATATTAATAGTCTAACTATCATGTATCTGGGATTTTTCCACACCATAACTGTATTTAGTGACTACTTAAGCTGTATTTCAAAAGTCTATTCAGGCACCCATCATCTTCAGTACAACCCAATGGCAGGGTGTAATTTCTGAAGATTTATTCCAGTGATATTTTCTGCAGCAGCTAGCAGTGTTGTAGGAGCAGAGAAACAGGCCTGGGAAGCATTTATAAGGCTTGACAGTTTCCAAAGGACACCCAGATACGCGTCTAAAGCCGCTTCCAACCCTCTGAGCTTGGGCAGTCATACAGGATTTTCATCTCTCTCCATTTCCACCCACGATTAAGTTTTCTATGGATAGAATAATTTTTACACTGAATGGATGTATTTAACTGATTTTCATCTGATGTTCCTGTCTTCCAGCCTGATAGGGTCTTCTGCCTCTCATGTAAAAAATGTAAACCCACTTAGAGTGGAAGAAAATGGCACAGGCAGTTGGAATTCAGTTGTTCCAACTGTGCAATGCATGCTGGGTATTTGTGGAGGCAAAACACTTTCCAACGCTCAAAATTATTTTCATTTATGGTCAAATAAAGAAAACTGCCTTAGGCAAGAAGTGATTTCATTCAACCTGGCTTTGAAAAGGGCAAAAAACCTTAGTTTCCTAAGTTTTTCTGCAGGAGAAAACAAGCTGCTTTTTTAAGATTCTGTTGTGCAACATTTCAAGGGGATATGAAGTTTATTGTATTGGTATTAATCATTTAAGGCTAATTGTACCTTTAAAATGTACAGCACAAGGCTAGATTGACATCTAAATGAAAACATAGATCACTGGTCTTGCAGCAAGACAATTCCTCTGGTGAATGGGTTAAACTGTCGCTGTCAGTTTGAATACAATTAGTACAAGTGATATGCAAAGAATTGCTCTGTCAGGAAATGTCACTGTCATTGAGCAGTGTTCCCAGGCTGCCTTCAATTTTCTGTCTGGCTCAGAAAATTTTAATAACAGGTCAGAATTCAAATGCAAAAATTTAACCAAAGTGCATAGCTCCTCCCCACTTTCTATTTCAATTTTCATTTTCTGCTTTGTGCTTCTCATAATTTTTTGGTTACCAGGAAACTATTCTTAACTGCCCATTTTCTGGTTTCCTTAATTCTTCCTCTCTTGTTCTCATTAACCGAAACTAACAGTTTTTGTTGACATTTCTTATACAACTTGGTCTTTTGATTATTTTTTAAAATAACCCACTAAAAAACCCCACAGACAACAGAAGACAAGTACAGAGGCAGAAATAATGAGTGTTTGTAGAACACCACTGAATATCTATTCACTGTAACGCCCACCCACGCTCTGCGATCATGTCTTTTCCCACCCTTTCCTTACTGCGGTTCCCCAAAGGTTGCTTTTGGTGCTAATCCTTTTTTCCCTCTACATTTTCCTGCTCGGTGCATGATGGATTTTAGGATCTTGTACCTCTGTGCCAACTCCTCCAGATCCTCCTTCCTATTTCAAAGGAAATTTTCACCTTTTCAGTGCCTTCTTGATATTTTCCCAACAAGACCCAGATTCCTGCTGGCCCTGTGCATGATGCTCTGTGCAAAACCTGTGAGTGAATTTGCACACTTGCAAGGAATTTGCAACTAAGCAAATGCTTCAGATTAGCTCTGCAAGGCTGGTGGTCGGGGAATAATACTCCAGGGAGCAAAAGTGCTTTCGGGCAGCTGGGGTGGAGATGGGTCAAAGGGAAGGTGGGAAGTGCCTGTTCCTAGAGTCAGGCTCTTTTACGACACAGTGAAGAAGGCAGGGAGAAAGGCTATCTTTACAGTAGGTGAGTAACTACTGGGATAAGGAAAGGAGTGATCAACATGGCCTCTCAGCTTGATCTATCTGGGAACGGCCTGCTGGCTGGAGTGCCGTTGAGTGACTCGTGGATGGCACTGCTGGAAGACAAGCCATGAGCTTCTGCAAGTCCCGCTTCTGCAAGTCCCTTTCTCCACTAGCCCGCCCTTGCTAAAGAGCATCTGTTTCTATATGCGGTACTGTCCCTCACCGCCCAGATCCCCCAGGAGGCTCACCAAGGGGCTGAGCTGCAGCTTCTTCAGGGTTTGCCACCCAGCTGCCCTTGCAGGTGGGCAGAGCGATGGCCGCCTTCCCCGTCAGCCCCGCGGGGAGCCCATGCCGATCTACCTGGGCTGAGAGCGCGGCTGAGCTGCCTGTCAGCCAGGCTGCTGGCTCCGGCAGCCTTATCTCCCCTCCTGCCTTGATGCGGCCTTATAGAAACCTGAACTTGTCACTTCCCATCTCCTCCCTCTTCCTACCACTGTGAGCAAAGACATTTCCTCCTATGTGACTCAAGCACACAAGTTTACCAGTGTCTTTAAACCCATGTTATCACCAGTTTGTTGCTAAATAACAGACTCTGACCCTTCAGCCCAAATCCTGCTTTGGGTATGGACTGAATTCCCTCTCTTCAGGGAGTAACGTCACAGTGCCATGACTAACCCCACTTTAACTCACCTCCTAGTACGCTGAGGCAAGTCTGTGGGTAAGCGCTTTTAACTGAAGATAAATTACCTTTCTTAAGTCATTCTTGTAATCACCAACAGAAGTTTTTAACACTGACTTCTACTAAAAAATGTGATAAGAGCTAACTTTATTTCAGCACATACCTCTGCATACAACAGTCCTGAAGGCCATCCCTTTTCTGTGTCCACTCGTCAAAACTCTTCTCTTGTCATTCTCATCAGCTCAAATCTCTTCAATCTTTCTTTACTCAGGAAGTTCAAAGTTCACTTAATGTCCACTGTGACTATTATCTGCTTTTTGTTTGAGATCCCCTCATGTTCAGTAAAGCACACAGTGAGCTGAGGGAGCAGTTGTTGCAGTGTCGTTGCTATCTAATTAAAAAATATGCTGCAAAGCACGGCCTAAAATTTCAACTTATTTTGCTAAAATCTGTATCTCCAGATCTTTTGGCTGTGAAGGTAGCACTAAACATGTCAACACAATGTCTTCCTAAAAGTACCAGCTTCTTAAAATAAGATGACTCAGAGGCAAGCAAACTTTCCTAATCATTTCAGTGAAAATGTAGCTCAAAACTGATACTTTTACTTCCACTATTGCTACCTTTAGCACTTACATCATTTTAGTGGAACAATACAATTGATCCCTTGTAAGTGGATGTAATGGCAGATAATGGGGCATGACCTAGGAAAACTAGCTGCCATCAAAATCCTCAGAAGCTGGGGAATGAGATAATCCTTCTGCCCAGAATAAAGAAAATTGTTTCCCCTTTCTCAAGATGGGGTAGAAAATTCATCCTTTCCTCAATATTAAAAGCTTCAGTAACCTCTAGATGTGTGAAATACACATCCTTCATGCCAAAAGTCCCAGCTGTCCACTAATAACTTGCCAATATCTCTTTTTTAAATACGCTGCCATACTCATATGGAAAGTGCTAAAAAGTACAGTATGATATATACGTAATATATAGTTATGTGCTGTAGGCTAATCTTAACGAAACAATTAAGTTCTCACCGCTCTTTCTTCTCTTTCCCTCTATTACCCTTTTTTCTACATTTCACCAGATCAGTGAAATTTGAGCTAAGTCAGGTAACTATGCTAAATGTTAAATAAGTACAAGCCAGTCATTCCTATGTAATATTTAATCTAAATATTTTTATTCATGAACCATTGGGAAATTTGACTAGAAGAAGAGGGTGAAATTTTCAAATTCAGTTTTCTGGTTCAGATAAAGGACTCCAAAGTAATTGCCAACAGAGAAAGAAGCACCACAATTATTTTTTTAAAAAGTATGTATTTTTCCTGAGCTTTGAGTGTACTGTTTGATAAGGAAACCTTCTAGTTTTACCCTATTCATCATTCAGTCAGTGTCAAGTAAGTAAATTAAGAGCAAATTCACATCCGTAAACTGATTTTCTCAATAAAATTTTAAGTCTTGATGCCTTCACAACATGTGAGTCCTTGGAGTAAGTAAAAAATGTTAATGTTATTGCATGAATCAGTTTTGAAACACTTATTCTTCAAAATATTAAAGATTAGATACTAAAAGGTAAGTGAGTTTATGGAAGCCATATCTCCAGTTTTCAAATAACTTCACTAATTAACATAAGTAATTCTGCATGTTCTGAATGTTGTCTTATTTTTTGTATAATCCATATTTATACAGTAAGGTGCCCAGGGGCTTTTGCTAGTGGATTGCTATGAATCAAACCATCTTATTAACAATGTTCTTATTTCAGGACAGTCACCTAAGATCATACACAAATTTTTCTTTCTTTGTAAAGAAGAATATAATTATTCCATAAATGAATTCTCAATCTTCTTGATAGACTTAGATTTTGTATGCTGATTTTCTTGTAGATAATTCAAAACCTGCAGATCAATTTGTTTAAGTGTAACAACCTCTCCAGCCTAGGACAAAGAAAATATGATTGCTTTAAATCTCATATATGCAGCTTCCCATGGGAGTGGAATACAGATGAGCTGCAAATGAAACACTCTCATCACCACACTGCCCAAAGCAATTTTCCAGTATGCCCCTCCCCTCAGGACATATTTTACTCCACCTTTAGTATGTTTATAACATGCTAATGAGAAGTGACAGGGACTAAGTAATTAGGAAGCAAGACTGTAGCTTGTCATGCATTTTAAATACTGTACACTGCAATTCTGGAATGAATATTCAGCCTCTTTCCTCATTTTCTTCTTAATTAGAAAACACAATCAATTTAGTCTTCCTAACTCCAATATACCTTCCATAGGTAACTAACAGAAGAGAAATGCACTCTTACAATAAGCAGGTTTGATCAGCCTTAGTTCTCTTATATTTGGTCATTCTTCTTATTATATTCTGTTTATTAAGCTTGGACAGTACAGTGAGAGCAACAGGAAACCTAGAGGAGAAACAGCCTTTTCACCGAGGCTGTGACCATGACTACGCAAAGCAACGATGGTTTGCACTGGATGGATATGCTGCATGCATGTGCAGCTATGTGTCTTACTTGGATAATTTTGTGGGTAAGAACTTTGTGTTACGACTGTGGAGAACGTCTCAACCATGGGGCTATCAAGGCCCTATGACAAGGTCTGAAGGCATCTGCGTTTGGACAGAATGGCATTCTGATGACGTTTAGGAAGAAAAGCGAAGAAATGCAGGGCTGCCAACAACCCCTGTGTACAAAATGCAGGGAGTGGGAACTGCCTAAGAGTGCAGCCATTTCCAATGGTAGGGATGTAAGTGGTGCCAAGCAACCGCAGTCTCTTTCACCTCCTCCATCTCCTTCCACACCCCTCCTCTGCATGCAGTGAGTTTTCTCCTTCCAAGTTTTTCTCACATGGTTCTTTTTGTAAGATCAGGACCTTGGTAAATAATGCTTACCATTTCAATACTAATTGTCTATGGTGCTGAGTGAATTAAGTTTCAGAATACAGTTCTGAAGTATGAACACATTACCATTCTAATTATTCAGGTCAGGAAGAAACTCAGAGCAAAAGAGTAACTTGCTTCAAAGTATTCTAATTGAAAAAAAACAAAAAAATTCATTCTCCTTGCAGAACTTCACAGTTCTTTGTGCCAAATATATAACAAAGTTTAAAGACCTCTGAAGCTGTATCTGTTGGGTTTACAGTACCATTCTATGCATTTTGCTTTCAAATATTAAATGTTTGCAGTATGTCATAGCTATGCCGTGCTCTTTCAGTAAGATACGCTGAAGTAAACAGGGTGCATATTTACTAAGCCTTATTTCATTCCTGAAAACAATTGTAATGGGCGCACACATAATGGAGATTTCTTGGTAAAGAAGTGACCAAAATGGCCCCGTCTTTGAAGAAGAAATACTTTCTATCGGTCCCTTTTACAGTCCATGACTGCCTGGTAAACTCTGTTCTTCCCCAAGGACTTTTAGATTTTCAGATGCTTACATAGTACTAAGAAATCTTAGCAATCTCTAGGGGAGTATTATGCTATAATTGCTATACATGCGAGGTCGTTACAACCATTACCATGAAAAGGATTTTGTTGATACAGGATTTGAGAACTAATCATGCATATACCGTAAAGATTGAAATGTAAGTAGATTTTACCCAAGCTGAAGTGCTAAGAGACTACAATGATATATGCAAAATAAAAAAAAACTAGTGTAAAAAGTTTACTTACACCTATCTTTCCAAAGAAATATGTTCACATCTTTTCTCTCAGTAAGATAACTTATACTCTAGTTATCATCATATATTTGAATGGCCAATAATAAAAATATTTAAAGATGAACATTAATGTAAATCTGAGAGCTACACAAAGGTAAACATAACATGGCAGTGATTAATTGGTTTTTTGTTAGCAATTTTCATGGGAATACAATCTAAACATCTCAGCTTGAGATACTTGTCTCCCTTGTTTATAAAATATGCAAAATAATTAATTAAAAAGGGACAGACAAGCTATTTCCAGTTCCATAGTGCATATACCAAATACATATGGAAATGGAGCCAGAACCTAACAGTGGAAGGTAACTGGCTAGTCCAGATTTTTCTTGTAATTCCCTCTGAACTCAGCTAGCCAGATAAGCATAAATTTCAGTCTGTCTAGCCATTGAGTAAGGGAAGATAAAAGATGGATTATTCCTTTGAACTCATCTTTGACAGGTGAAGTGCTGGCAGTATTGTGAGACAGACTTTCTCATCTCATTAAAAAAAAAAATTAATAAGCCAACTTGACCATCTTTTTACATATTGTATTGCTGCTACTGTATCTGAAGGAGTGTAAACAAATGATAGAAAAATGCCCCTCAGAATAATCTGTTTAGTAAATTAGTTTTTTACAAACTCAGAAAGAAGACTTTGAAATGCAGACCTTGTAATGGGGCAAAATAAGACAGTTCTGGAAGCTGAAGCAAGTATACTCAACAAAGAAAGGTGGATTTACTCAGCATTGGTGAAGGAACATTTCTATAAATTAACCCAAGGCCTATGTCTCATAATTCACTTGACAGTTTATCAGCCCTGAAAATGAATTCAGGCAATTTAGATGAAGGATGGAGGCAGTGGCTTCAAAGCACTACTGCAGCTCAGAAATATTCCTTGAGCTTAAGCTTTTTGTGTTCTAAAGGTTAATGGTCCCCAATCATGCCTTCCACTGGGTTTTATTAGTGTAAAAACCAGCCTGCAAGATACTCTGGGTGCAGCATGGGGAAGGTAAATAGCATGAAAGCTAGTTGTTTTCAAATCAAATTATCTTATTATGTTTGGCTAAGGGAGGGTGGGTTTATAAGTCTTCAAAGCCACCCTGAGGAAAACCCAGGACTATGGGAAAAATCATACATTGTAGATGAGATTTCACTACTGTTTTCTAGGTCCTGTCAGCATCTAAACAAGATTATATTTGGAACAAGACTTTTCAAACATGCAGTAGATATGAATGCGTCTTCTAACCACTCCTTAATACTAATGAAATCTGGCATATGGTCATTTAAATTTAGTTAAAAGTATTTTCACATATTATGCTTAGGCCTGATCCTCTCTGCAGACATTTGCAGTTTTGAAGCCAGAGACCACAAACATATCTTTTGCAAATTGACCAGCTCATGCACAAAGAACTCTTTTGTTGGCAATGTAGTTTTTCATATACACAAAAACTCAAAAAGAGGATTCTTTAGTTCATATCTTCCCAGAATTAAAGGGATAGATCTCACTTTCATGAGATAAAATTCTGTCAGTAAAAGACAGGTTTACTAACTGTAAGCAAAGTTGACAGAACGTTTCTGTTATCTTTTTTTCTTTAGTTCCCATCAGGTTATGAGAAAGACTGTCTCAAACAGGAAACACAGACTGAATAGCTTGAAAAACATGAGAATGAGAGTAAGCAATGTGACTTCTGTTGATGCATAAAATTCTTAAATATTTATTGTAATGACCTGGCTTTTCCTCTTCTATTTTTATTTTTATTTCTGGCTATCATGAAGTGGTGGTCTTTTTGCCTAAGTTCCTACTCTACAGCAAATTTGCATCTAGAATTTTGCATGGTTAGGTAGTCTTTATTCCTGCTCCAAATGGCTTTATAGTATTGCTATGCCCTATTAAACTGCCTTATGCCATGTTGAAAGTGTGCATGAAATGATTCCTGCATGTGCTGTGGGTTAAAAGATGTAATACTGTAACCATATTGCATCGTGTCACTGCGTGGTTCTGTCGTAAGACTCATAAAAGTTACTGCATTTAATCTGTTTAATCCTGACCCAGTAGTTCTGTCCAACTTTGGAGAAATGTTCCCTGTCTTCATTGCTGTGCAGAAAACTGTACTGGAGGGAGCTGTTGCAAGCATCAAAGATGATCACTTGTTGCCTTGGTCTTCCAGCTCCAGTGAGTTCTTCAGGAAGAAACTCAGTCTGAGAGTCAAGTTGGACTGAGACCCCTGAAAGGGAAGATTTACCTGTCCTGGCCTTGCAAGAATGTGTACTGAAGGACTGGTGGGGCAAGAGCAAACCTAAAGAAATCTCAGCAAATTAGAATTATGCCTAGACTCACCACTACTCTTTTTTACTGCAGTAAAATGATTTACAGGGTCCTAAATATCTTTTACCTTTCTTCAGAAGGATAGTAGTAGTGCTGCCGATATCATTATAAGCTCTTAGCTTTCAGTTCAGCTTCACATGTTATCTTTTGTATAAAACACAAAGAATGCCAAGGAAATGGCAGGTTTTCCATGTATTTTAGATAGCTGAAAAAGTTTATGTACCTTAGCCTTTTAAAAATGTACCTAGACTTAGCACTGCCGTGATGGGGGGAGGTGTTGAATTCTTTGATTTTAATCACGGTATCTATTTTAAACCAACACTCCTAGAAGCTTCCTGATAACAAAATGGACCAACAAAACAAAGAGTGTGAAGTAGCATTTAAAATATATATACCCATCTTCCTTCTTGTAAATTTAAACTCCTGGCCTAGGTCCTTGAGCATGTACATGTAATCAGGGAGAAGGTTGAATACTTCTTCAGCTAAGTAATAGGCCTGCCACTTCTAAATTTTTAATCCAGTTAAAATTTCATCATCCTCTGATAATCTCCATAATGTCTTGTGATAAGAATTTTGACTATATTTTTCAGACTTCATACCCTAAATAAACACTAGTAATTTCACAGTAGACAACAGAGGTTATTGCTCCAGGATGTTTTTCTTCCTGCTGTAAAAACATGTTATGTAAATGATTAGAGAGCATTACAATGGTTCTATTTTCTTTACAAATGAGAAGGAACATATTGAAGTAACACAAAACTGATGAAATGATTCACTTACTCTCCTAGAACAGGATAAACAAAATTCAAAGATATTAATAAATATGATATGTCGTAAGTGAAAAGAGAGCTGCAATTTCTCTAACTTTATTAGAAATAAAAACCCCATGCAATACTTTTCCAGTACTAAAATAGTCCTTATCTTTTCACTTCTTCACAGAAACTGCTACTAGTTATTTAGTCATAGAGTTTTGTATGGCCCAAGGGAAACGTTGTGATCAGCTAGTCTGACCTCCTCTATAATCTTTACAACAAATTTTCCATCCTAGGAAATGTGTGTACAGAATTGCACAGAACAGAATATAATTTTTTTTAAAGTTCCTTTCATACCCAAGGTATTTTTAAGCACTTTACATAGTAATAAATCAAAAGCTGATCAAGCAAGCAGTTTGCAGAAAAAATCCACTACTGCTCCAAGAGATTGCCAACCTTTAGTGCTCCATTGGAAGTGATTACAAGTCTCAGAGATAGAGATGATTCATAACTTTAAAAAGAGGAGAGGTGAACTTCTTAACCAACTGTAAAATTTAGCATTCATTTACCCTCTGACATACTTTAAAGCCTTGCAGAAAACACATTTAATACATATTTTCCCCTAATTTGACTTTTTAGAATAATCCATACTTTTTACAGAACACTATGAATTTTATTTTAGTGACTGAAAGGGAAGAAATTTTAATTTTTTACTGCAACAAAGAATGTAAGTGCACACTGGGAGCAAAACCGGAGCAAAAGAGCAAAAATTTTGAAATTTACTTCAAATCAACTAGAAGAAAATAATACTGTGTTTAATCCAGAGATAGTGAAAATGGCGTAGCAATGCATTAACATGAAAGAATATGCAGCATTATTTCTAAAGTACTATGGAATGTTTAGATATGTTATTCTGTGATTACTTGGCATATTGAAATCAACCAATGCATTGCATTTTTCACATAGAACTTTAACATTTGTATAGTGAAAAAATATAAAAATACAGTGGTTTCTTTATTATTTTTTCTTCTATTACTTTTTTAAGCTTTTAAAAGAAGGATGTTTTTCTAGTTAAAACAGTAGATATGAATTTATGAGATAGATATATATTTTTTGCCAAAGTCTCTTACAAACTCTTCACGTGTCTCAATTCAGAAGTATCCTAGAATGCTAACCTCTAACATGGAAGCAATCTTGAAGACTTCTAATTGGTTTACAGGCTCTGTTATCGTGTTTGACTTGGCCCCCATCATCCAGGAATGTAAACGGGACATCAGACCAGCATATGGCTTTTAAATCATCTCACTTGGTGCATCGGCACTCAGGAGCTCCAGTTAGTCCTGAAAGTTACCCTGGGCATTCTCAGTCCTGCGGAGTACACACAAGCACACCTGCCTCCATGCTTACTTGCAGACATCTGAATCAAGTGCAAGGCTCAGTACTTATCTACAGGATAAACCATGATTTTCCTTTCTTTAACATAAGTGCAAAACTGTGTGGTCGCTAGCAAAAACACCCAGGCATACACAGAACAACCTGAAAGCTCAGCTGATATATTGGACAAAGAGTCTAGAAAATCCCTTATTACTTCTACTACTGAGGTAGGCCCAGCTACCGATTAATAAAAGCTCCGGGCTGTAAGAAACAACATGCCTTCCACAGGACTATAAGATAGATTAATCTGACTTTTTCAATAGCGTGGACCATACAGGATTTCATGCAGTAAATCCTGTATCAATCGTATGTCTCCTTGACCTAGTGAATATGCCTTAGAAAAACATGAAGGGAAAGATTTGCTTTGAGACTAAGAAACCTGGACACAGGTGTCTACACTTAAGCTAGGTATTTTAACTACCATTACATTCAACAGAAATTGATTCAACACAGTAAACTCTAGAAAGAGCCTGAACCAGCAACTGAACAATCCACTGCCCCTCTTCTTCAGAGTGAGCTGGAGAGCTATCTGCTCTCCTTCATTTTCCTCTGCATCTGTCTACATCCAGTCCCCAGCTATAGCTTTTGTTATGTCTTTGTCTTTTAAAGTAAAAAGTTTCTGCTCTCAGAAACTACTTTTTCCATAAGTGCCTCTTCCTTAAGTACATACTTGCATGATCAAGTCAGCTCTTCATTTCTCTTTTGTTATACTATATATGTTCAGATTATCTGGATTTTGTGGCAGGTTTTCTAGAATTAGAATCAGTCTTACAGTTATTTTCTGAATACTTTCCAAATATACAGTTTTTGCTGAACAGAATATATCTTTTACTTCCTCTGTCATGAAACATCTTTTCTTAGACTAGTGAAAACTCAAAACTATGCTTTCCAAGTAACTCCAGCTGACAACTATCATAGGCTTTAAAAAACGCAGTGGCATAAAGAAGCACAGCTAAGTCCTCTATTTTGTTTCAGTAGCTTACAAACCTCATTAAACTGTTTTTCCTTTTCATATTAAAGGCATAGACTGAGAAAGCAAAAGTACATGTATATGTCTAACTTTATGCATATAGTTAATCTCAATGATTTCAAAAGGGCCACTCATGCCCTAACCTCAGCAGGTACACAAACCTAGGGTAAGGATATAGTTTTGATCCACTACAGCAAAATCAAATCAAAACTCAATTGCATTTTCAGTATTTAGTATTTCACTGTTTACCTATATATTTAGGAGCATTGAGTCTATCCTAAAACCTTCTGGCACTAGAAATTTAGGCTAGAAAATTTCAGTTAGCCCCTTCCATAAAAGACAGGAGCTTTAAAATCCCCAAATAATCACCAGTCAATTACAAACAGGATGGACTATTGCTCAGATTGAGTGAAGTAGGTTAGATGGGCGATTGCTCTGCTGGCAGGTTTCTCACTGCTACTGAATTTTCACGAAGAAACAAGGCAGGATAAAAAGAAAGAGAAAGGAAGGAAGAAAGAAAGAAAGAAAAAGGAAGAAAGAAAAAGAAAGAAAGGAAGATAGAAGAGAGATTTTCACTGATAGAGCTTAAGCTGTAAATTCTAGAAAGTTTCACTGCTTTGAGCTGAAGAATGAGAAAAACCTCTCAAATATCTAATGGAATTATTTAGTTAGTATGGAAAGAAATAATTCACACAATCTGTTCATTTGGCTCAAACACAAAAACATGAAAGGTAATAAATTATAATAGTTGAAGAGGTTACCAAGAGAAACCCATGAAACAATATTAAATCAAGTTAGGTCAAAATAGCACAAATCTTATAAATCATGCTTTTTTGTAAATGTGGCTAATATTTCAAGGAAAGCTCTTTTAAGTTCTTGTGGGTCCGTTGACTAATTTTTTTGTTAGAAGAAGAAATGCAAAATTCAAAATTGGAAATAATGTTCATGCTCAAATGCTGTAATGCATATAAGTTGCATTTCTGTTTTCTTGCAATTTTCAGTCCAAGACTTTGCAACTGAAAGCTAAAAGGCGCAAAGTTATAAACAACATATAAATAGGTATTTCCTTCAGAGCAAAGCGTCAACTAGTGAAATAAATATCTATGCTATTTCTGCTTAGGATATGGTGAAGCGTTCTGCCATGAATGTTATCACTTTGTAAGTGAAGTCATCAAAAGTAATAGTGTAGCAGCAGTACAGAACAGTATATGCTATGTATAATCTCTTTGGCCTAGTAGTAACACATCTGTTTAATAACCATGTGCTTCTCATATATATATGCTTCTCATATGTATATGCTTCTCATAAAGTACACGTGAACATAGATTTTATTTGGTGACACTCTTATGATACAAAATAGGTCTGCCAAAACAGAGATAAACAATTTGTAAAATATTTGCTTACTTAATGGAACCAAAGATATTTTCTATTAGTGTACCAATAAGGGCATGCTATGCAGATGCTGAAAAAAAAATCCCCTCTAAAACTAATAAAGTCAAAAACTAGAAAGCTGAGAAAAACTGAACATTCACATGAATGTCTGCTGGCTCTCAAGAAATAAAAAATGTTGCTGTGGGCATTTTCATCCTCCTCATCTGTCAAATTCACCAAGTATGTCTAATCAGATCTCTCGGCTTTCTGACGGTAGAGTGGCTATATAATGTTTGACTAAATATATGTCATTGAGATGTCCTGACTACTGACTAGTGTTTTTGTCTAAATTGAACTGAGCCATTATACTCATGGGACTTCTATCATCTGGCCACATGAAGTATTGCTATTGTATTACCCTATAAGATCAGTAGGCTCAGATAATTTGACAGCTCTAATGAGTTACATACACACAGTCCTGAAAATTCAGTACAATTTCTATTCTAATGCATTCAAAGAAAAGGTCAGTTTACATATTCTGTCACATTGCTGTACAAGAAGTACATAGCACATAATGACTAAAGGCCAGTTCCTTCAGTCATTACACATACAGCACTTGTGGTGGTGTAAATTCCACAGTTAATATATTTATGGACACTTTTCTATGGTATCTATTTCTTAAGAACCACCTTGTCAATGGAAACATCAAACGAATTCTTATAATTTTCCTCTAAGAACTTCTTCTTTAAAGTTAATAGGCCTTGCTTTGATAGAAACAGATTTTGTGTTCACCAGGGCACCAGCATAATTCCTGGACAGTTGAAGGCACAGAATTCTCAGGGACAGAGAATATACTGATATTCAGACAAAAATATATATCCCAATATATCTTCTCATTTTATAAATCTATACTTTTGGAAAGTTCAGTATATCTTCTTTAGTTTTTACAGAACTTCTTTGAAGAACCATAATTTATGTCATAAAATACGTCAGAGATACAGCACTGGCATTTTCATGTTTTGAAAACATGAACAAAAGGTTGGTGAAATATTCTTATTCATAAATGGAGCTTTATCCTCCAAACAGTAAATTACTCTATGGCATAATTAACAGAAGCTCTGACTGTGTTAGAAAGTATTGATGCATGTTACTGGACAATTTCTAATCAATTTGGTGTATTTCAAACCATTACAGAACAGAGAGACAGATGGAAATGACCCAGTTGTAGGATGGGAAAAAAAAATGTTTGCACATACAGACCCAGCACGGCTGATCAGGAGCGAATACTGCACAACAACACAGATATGTGGGGAGGCTTTTGCAGGAGCTATTTCAGTGTATTTGGATCTAAATCAGTAATATTAATACCCTAGCCCTATGTTTTCTAAATATTCTATTCTTGTATCAAAAAACCCAAGCTGTGAAATATTTTTGTAGTTAACGTTGCACAAAGAAGACATTCAGAACTGAGTTATGAAAGGAACTTTCTAGTAAATGGTTAGAGAGGCAGTTTGAAAACAAAAACAAGATTGTGAAAAACGAGTGTTCTAAAACACAGTAAGAAAAGCCTTGTTTTTAAATCCATGGTGGCTTATCATGTAAACCTGTATTGTGTCCTCTCCACAGGTTTTTGAAAAGCGAAAATGTCACTATAAACTGACCTTTTCCTGAAGCATTTGCTAAAACTTTACAAATGTCAAAACAGCAGTTCAAAATCAAGACAGCATCATCAGGAAGGAAAACTCCAAGGGTAGTTGTGCATGTAATTTAGCAAAGTAACTGAAGGCATAAACTCTGTTTTTACTTCCACTTGTAAGATCGCCTTCAAACTAGTAGTTTTCTAGCTATATATGAGAGTAGAATCATAGAATCATTTAGGCTGGAAAAGACCTTTAAGATCATCGGGTCCAACCCTGAGTAAAATGTAGCCAATATATTTTCCAATGTTCAACAGCTTTCCTGGCATTAAATGCTGTTCAAAAAAATAATGAGAAAAGCAAACTAATAAGATTTAATTGCCACTGAACAATATACAGCACCAAATAACATGATGAAATTTCAGGGCAATCAGACAATAGTACACATTGCCCAGGTTTTTTTCTCCTTTTTCATCTTTATTGTAAAACCTTTTTGCCTTTGGTATCACAGTCAGTATTAATACATTTCTCTGTCACCACAGTAAATGAATCCTCATTTTGTTTTTGAATGGGTATTCACCAAACATCAGGAAGACATGTCAGTCGAAGTGGAAGGCTGAGAGAAAGAAAAATGTGTAGAAGCACTACCTAATTTTTTATCCAATCTTATTTTCTCAAAATTGCATGACCCTAGGATGATGACTAAGATCATAGGTTTCTTCTATTTAACTATCAAAATGTCAGAGAGCTAGAATGGAGAGCAATATAACTGTATTTGAACCTAACAAAGATGCCATTGCCTTTGGGATTACTGGGGAACTTTGAAAAAGAACTGTCATGAAAGATTCTTACAAATGTCTTTGATTGTGAATCAAACAAAAAAACCTCAGTGTTAATCCTAACCTCATTCTTTTGGATACTTGTCCATCTCCTGCCTTTCATATTCACTATCACATGCATGAGCCTCACCAGACATTACAACCATGTGTTCTTCCAAGTTATTGCAGAAAATAAACCATCCAACCTCATTCATGAAAGCCTCCAAAATCACTGAAGTTTATCAATTTGCTTAAGATGCAGGAATAAACAATATGAATGAAAGGCAAGCAACCAGAAAATCACAGTGACTGAAGCTTGCAGGGCAGCAGATAGCACAGTAGTCTCAGAATTACTAACTCTAATATTAGTAAGTAGAAGCACACATATGCAAATGTTTTTGAGCAATGAGTTTGAGGAAGATACTGTTTAAGAGCATTTATCCCAGTATCATTCCAAAATATTCATTTACTACAGAGATGTAACTAGTAAAGTAAAATACCAAATACTTAGAATTATGGTGACCCTTACGGGTCCCTTCCAACAGGAGATTTTCTATGATACTCTACTTTATCAGTACTAGCTTTTTCAGGACCATTGGAGGTAAAATTAGGTATACAAGGGATATCAGTGAAGATTTTGTGACAAGTGGATGCACAGGTTTGACTGCTGAATTTTTTGCTAATGATTCTAAGAAAGAAAATACTTTCTACAAAACCTTTATACACCCCATAATTTTCATCATGCAGCCTTTTACTTGGGCCCAACACTTTACACCAAATGACTGACCTGCAGCCAAACTTCCTGAAGTTGCTGGGTTGAAAAAACATTGGAGAAAGCCAAACATTACCTCCAAGTTAACGGAGATCATGAAATAAAATCATTTCTTGTTATGGAAATTTAGAGGGTAGGTTGATAAAATACAGACTGATGGGGACTGATAAATCCTCACAGGATAACATAAAGATATCCAAGCTGGTAAATGAATGCGTTCTATTAGAAATATATCTTATACAAAAGTGTGAGGCACTGGAAATCTGTAGAGAATCAGATTGAGTTGGATAATCAAGAAACACACTAGGTGCTATATCCTGTTTGAAGAATTATGCCTGCTCCACAGCTTTACGGCTGTCTAGAAGCCATTAAAGTGCATTTAGCTGGAAGTGAAACAATATTTTTCAGTGTTCAAATGTGGCAGTTTTGAGTGTGAGACAGAAGACAATTTAGGAACCTCTGAAACACTCGTTGGCATAATAGCAGCGATCCATCGTCCCTAAAGCAGCAGCTGATGTTTTAGTTTTCTCCTCCGTTTAACTAGCAAAGTGCTCAAATGAGCTTCCTTTAAGCCCTGTTTTTGCAACAGCTCTGTTTGCAGGTCTTGACTCCTAGGATTTTTTTGAGGCTCACCTATTCTGTGCAATGCTTTGTCCACTTAATTCATGCATGTTGTGGTTTAACCCCAGCCAGCAGCTAAGCCCCAACCAGCCGCTTGCTCACCACCACCACCCCCCCCCCTCCCCGCCCCTGGTGAGATGGGGGAGAGAATCAGAATGGTAAAAGTGAGAAAACTCATGAGTCGAGATAAAGACAGTTTAATAAGTAAAGGAAAAGCCGTGCACACAAGCAAAGCAAAACAAGGAATTCATTCCCCACTTCCCACAGATGGGCAGGTGTTCAGTCATCTCCAGGACACCCGGGCTTCGTCACGCTGTGTAACAGTTGGGAAGACAAACGCCATCACTCTGAACGTGGGGGG
>JAVJGG010000005.1:12587974-12603672 GCA_035590195.1 Aviceda cuculoides | reverse complement strand
GCAGGCAGCGCCCCGGGGCCGGGGGGGGTCCCGGTCCCGCCGTGGCCCCTGGGCTGGGGGCCGAGGGGTTGCCCGGGGTGGGCAGCATCTCTCGCGGCGCTGGGGGACCCCGTGGCGGCGGCGCTGGGCACCGAGGGTGTGATGCCTAGCCGGCACCGGGATGTGGCGACCCGGTGGGGGTCTCTGCCCCCGAGGGGGCTGCGGGGCCCCGTGGTGGCCGGCTGGACTCGGCTGGCGCTGACCCCGCGGAAGCGCCTGGCTCTTGAGCTCCTGCTCGCTGCTTCTGGCCCCTGCCCCGGGAGGAGTGGTTTTGGGTGGGATGCCTCCGTCTGGCAGTGAGAGGTGGCTGGGTTGCCAGCCTGGTGCCTCTGGTGTGGCGGTGGGTGCAGGCAGCTCACTGCAGGGTGGCCTTCAGCCTCGCTGGGAGCAACCTGCCGGGACCCTCACCGGCAGCCCGGCACTGCACTCCCACCTCCTGGGGTGCAGAGGAGGGGCTGGTGCCCACCGGGCACAGGGGTGGACTGAAATGCCTCCACCAGGAGCAGCTGCCACCTCTCTGCCCGGGGCTGCCGGCTCCCTGCCTGCTGCTCCCGGGAGCCTCTGGGAGCCCCTCGTTCCTCTCTGCCTGCGCTGGACTTTGTCCTGGTCCCCACGGGTGTCAGGGGGCAGCCAGACCCTGGCAGTGGGCTCTGTGCCGGTTGGCTCCCTGGGTGCGCAGCCCTTACCTGGCCTTGGCAAGGGCAAGGTGCTCTGCTCGGTCTCTGGTATGCGGGTCCCGGGTCGAGGTGGGCGGCTGTGCCCCTGGCATCTCTGCCCTCAGTGTGGCAGCACCCCAGCTGCCTTCCCGTGTCCCTGGCCACCGGACATCTGCTGCCCATCAGGACACTTCGCTGCAGAGTGGCCCGGGAAGCTGGTGGGCGAAGGATGGGCTCCCGATGTGCGGGGGCGCTTGGCGGCACCGTGCCATACCCTGGCAAGTCTCAGCTGGTGTCCGGGTCCCCTCTGTGTGCAGCGGGGAGCTGAGGCCAGGGTGACCAGGGAGCAGGTGCCAGGATGGAGCTGGCAACTCCAGGCCCTTGGGGCTGTCGTGTGGCAGACGAGTCCCTTGCCAGCCCGGCCGAGGGGCTGCCCACCCTCACGCCTGCTGCATGGCTGTGGCTGTCTCCCGATGTGTGACATCCTGTGGGTGCCGCTGGGCTTTGCTTTCCTATCCCCACCTCGCTGATCGCTTCGCTCTGCTCTGGCTCGTCTCCTGCCCCACTTCACCAGCATCTGCGAGTGGCTCATATGGTGACACGGTGCTGGGCAGTCTGACTGCAGCCTGGCCTGGGGCAGGAGCCGCAGGTGCCGGTGCGCCAGGGGCTTCCCCTGGCATGCTGGCCTTCAGCGAGGTCTAACTTTAGCAACCGCAGTCATACCTCACCCACGCTGGAACGGGATGCCGGTCGTGCTGTGGTATAAATACGCCCGGCCAGTGCCTGAACCACAGGAGGGATGTGCGCCTGCTGCCAGCAGCCAGCACCGCTGTGCTCAGCTGCCTGGGGGTTCGTCCCCCTCATTAACATGCTTTGAGAAGGTGCCGGGGCCCTGCCCTGCCCGTGTTGGCTTTCGGCTGTCCCTCCTCCATCCCTGCTGCCGTCGACTTCCCTCTTTCTGCCTCTTGCGGTTTGGGTTTTCTTTAATGGCCTCTTTCATTTCCCTTCTGTTGTGGGGTTGCATCCCAGGGACAGGCCACCTTCTCCTTGCGATATGCCTCGTACCGGCTTCTCGCTGGTCCTAGCCGAGACCCGCGTGCGTGTGCTGCCGGTGGGGCCGCGGCGACTCACTGTGCCGTGGGGCTGCGCGGTGCAGGGCTGCTCCTGGCCCAGTGGCAGAGGGTGGAGGCCAGAGCCGCGCCCCGTCCCGGCACAGGGGCTGCACGTCCTGGCTGCTCACAGCCACGTCCCCCGCGCCGGGCTGCCATCTCCAGGGAGGGCTCTGTGCCTGCCTCCCTGTCCCAGCACGCTCCGGCATGCCTGCTGCGCTCGGCATGAGTGGCACCCGGCTCCGCTCTGGCTGTCCCTGCGGCGCGTGCTGCCCGGCTGCCCGAGGAGGTTATTTCTGGCAGGGCCAGGCAGCTGGGGCTGCTGGCTCTCCGCACTGTCACTCTTTCCACACGCTGCTGAGGGGGGTTGGCGGGGGCCCGTGCTGGTGCAGGGGCTCTGGGACGGGTACTGCGGGGCTGTGATGGCTTCTCTAGGGCCAGCCCCTGCCCCAGGCTCCCGGGGGACCCTGGCAGCAGCGGTGGGTGCAAACAGCCAGCTCCCAGGGCAGCATGGTGCTCTGTGCCCATCCCCATGCTGTGGTGGGCCCGAGCGGTGGCGGGGTGCTGGGCGCAGGGCCCTATAAATATCCCCACCGGCTCCCTGGCAGTGGTGTCGTGCCACACTGTCTGTGGGTGCACCATCGGTGCTGCCGCAGCTGCCAGGCTGGGCTTTCCCCAGCCTTTTTAAAGGCCAACGCTGCTGCTGCCCCCGTCCCCAGGGTGCCAGTGGTGTTGGGGCTGGTGGGAGCCCTGTCCTATGCGCTGCCTCGGCCACAGTCAGTGCCGCTTGCAGCATCGCCTTTTGCCGTGCTGCCCGTTGGCCCTTGTGCCGGGCGAGCTCACGTTTGTGACACCGAGGATTTCGCTTTGAGGACCTGCTGCCTCCTCCCACGATGATCCTGCCCGGGGGTCCTGCCCGTGTCCCCCCTGGCTCCAGGGCCTCTGCTGTGGAAGTGGCTGATGCCACCACAGGCTCTGGTTTTGATGGCAGCCTGCTGCCGCGGTCTCACCACCCTCCCCAGCTTCCTTGCTGCAGGGTGGGGAGCGTGTGCCGGCATCAGCGTGGGCTGGGTGGGATGGAGCCGGATGGGATGGAGCTGGGATGCTGGTGGGGCTGGGAGAGCAGACCCCTGGCTGGGCTGGGTGGGCCAGGGGAGGTGCCAGTGTCAGTGTGGGTGCGTGAAGCCCTGTCCCCACTGCAGGACCGCCGGCAGCTCTGGGTGGGGATGAGGGGTCCCGGCTCTGAGGGATGGGGACAGCCCAGTGTCATGGCGGTGGCAGGGGCTGAGACACCGCAGTAGGGGGGAAGGTGCTGAGTGGGGACCTCTGCTCAGTGTGAGGGGTCTGCGAGTGTCTCCCCTCCCCAGGAAGCAGCTCCAGGGGCACTCCCCTTCCCTTCCCGGGGGCTGCTATTGGGCCAGGCCCCTGCTGCAGTTGTCGGGGGGCCTGTGCCCCCCAAGCTGGATGCTGCTGGGCCATTGGTCCCGCCGGCTGTGGGGCACGGGGGCGGGTGGCTGTCCCGGCTGTCCTGGCTGGGTGCCGGGTGCTCCCCACACACCCGGGCTGCGCGCCGCCGCGGGCTGGGCCGGCTCCCGGGTTCAAAGTGCGGAGCTGGGTGTGCAGGCAGGGCCGGCAGCCAGAGCCCTCCCGGCCCGTGCTGCCCCGGCACGCTCGCCCTTCCTCTTCCCCGGCCCGGCTCCCGGCGCTCCGGCACTCCTTCCTCTCACCGGGTCTGGGGTCAGTCGTGGGGCAGTGCCGCGGCCCCGTCAGCCAGCCCCTTCCGCGGCAGGCATCCTTTTGGGGCTGGCACGGGGCTGGCAGTGGATCGTGGGGCAAAGCCACCGGGTGTGGTGCTGCCGCCAGCTCTGGCACGCCAGCGGGGAGCTGCGGCCCTGCTCACCGAGGTAGGTGACGCGGCTGCTCTGGTCCGACCTGTCCCGCTGCCCTCTGTGGCCCCTGCCCAGGGAGCCGTGCCCAGCGTGGGGCTGCGGGATGGTGTCAGCACCGACTTTGCTTCCATGTGCTCCGTGCCTCCTCCTGCCTGGCTTGCCGTGGCGCTCCCTGTCCCACTCAGCGGTGTCGTGCCACAGCCCCGTGGCTGCACCGGCCTCGGCTCTGGGGCCAGCACCACGCTGGCTGCGTGCCCTCCCGATGCTGCCCCTCCCTGCCGGGCTTGCTCCTCCCGCGGTGACCTGCCGTGCTGTTGGCCGCGGCCGAGCTGGTGCTGCCCGGCAGGGTGGTCGCTGCTTGTCCCTGTGAGGGGTTGTTCCTGTGCCACTCCTCTTGCATGCTCTCTGCCTGCTGGTCCCGTGGCAGCAGTGGCTCCTCAGCCTCTTCCCCGGCAGCCATGACCCAGCCCTGCAGCGCCTGACCCACAGGTGCCAGCGGCTCTGGCTCCGGAGCGGCGTGGCAGCCCCGTGGTGCTGCTCTCCCAGCCGCCCGGGTGCCACGGGGCGATGCTTCTCCAGGGCACCGGCTGCCCTCAGCGGGGAGCTGTACCCCGCTGCCGCGCTGGCAGGGCTGTGGCTGCACCAGCCCGGCCAAGATAAACGTGGGGGTGTGGGCAGCACTGCTGTCTGTCCCGGGTTGGGGGCAGCTTCCTTGGCCGGTGCCTCTGGGTGCTGGGCAAGGGGGAGGGTTTGGTGGTGGAGGGCAATGCGGGCAAAAAGGCAGCTGCCCCCATGCAGGGCGGGCAGGACGGGGCTGGTGCATTTGCCAGCTGTATCGCTGTGGGGAGCAGAGGCAGTGCGGGGGGGGCCTGGGCTGGGGGTGTTGAAGGGGAGCCAGAACCATCCTGTGCATCCCAACCGCATGGCAGGATGTGCTGCCGGGCCCGGCCGGCCTGCCTGCCCTCCTTCTCCCACCCTGTCTCCTGGGCATGGGGTCGAGTGCCCCGGCAGTGCCGGGTGTCCCCCATGACCGGGCGCATTCTGAGCTGCCGCTCTCCCCACAGCCCAGCCCGGGGTGGCAGCAGCATGGAGAGAGGGGCCCCGCGGCCCGCCCGCTCCTCTGTGCCCCTGCGGCACTGCCAGGCAGCAGTCGGATCCGGCCCGGCCCACGGGGCGCCCCACCGCTGCCCGTGACCGTCCCTCGCCCTGCCGATGGAGAGGATGAGCTGGCTGAGCAAGCTGAACCCGCGGGCGGCCGGGCAGCGTGCCCCCCGCAGCGCCAGCCTGCAGAGCCCTGTCACGGCCGACCCCGAGACCTGCCTCATGGTCTTCAAGAACCACTGGTCCCAGGTGAGCCGGGGGCGTGGGGGGCCGGCAGCGGGGACCCCACCTCCGCCTGGCACTCGGCGCCACTGCCATGCCCGCCCTCCCCCAGGTCCTGCGCATCTTGGAGCGGCGCGGCTGCAAGCCGGCGCCCGACGACCTCAGCGCCGTGCGCAACAACACCTACCAGATGCTGAACCTGCTGGCGGAGGACCGGCCGCGGGGGGAGGCGGCCCGGGGACCCATCCTGGAGTTTGTGGCCTCGGAGAACCTGCTGGAGCGGCTGCTGTGCTGGCATCTGCAGGGCGACTTCACCGAGGAGCGCAAGGTGGAGCAGCTGAAGCTCTACGAGATGCTCATCAGCCAGGCCCGGCAGCCCCTGCTGCGGCACAAGCCGGTGCTCACGCCGCTGCTGCGGCTGCTCAGCCTGTGCGCTGAGCCCACCTCCGCCCCGCTGGAGAACAGCCTCGTCCTGCTGCTCAACCAGCTCTGCGTCTCCGTGGCCAAGGAGCCCTCCATCCTGGAGCTCTTCTTCCACAGCCACACGGACCAGGGCCCCGCCAACCTCATCATCTTCTCCCTCCTCATCCCCTTCATCCACCACGAGGGTGTCCTGGGGCAGCAGGCCAGGGACGCGCTGCTGCTCATCATGGCGATGTCTGCCAGCAATCACGCCGTGGCCAAGTCCATCACCGACAACTCCTACTTCTGCCCGGTACGGCTGGGGGTGGCTGGGCTGACCCGATGCAATGCCTCACCTCCCCGGAGCGGTGCCGGGACCTGGCCGGTCCCCAAGAGCTCTGCTGGCGATGTGGGGTTGGGTTTGGCTGTTGGGGCAGGAGCCACAGATGTCCCTGGAGGAAGGTCCTACCCTGACCCATGGAGCAGGGAGGGCTTGGAGATGGAGGGCTTTGGCAGCAGGTTGGGGAGAAGGGGACCAGTTCCCTGGGGACAGTGGGGGACGCAGGGCCCAGCAAAGCTCCCCTGCGTTGAACTGGGATGGAGGAGGGCAGGTTTCTCTATGGGATTGGTGTTTGGAGAAGGGTGGTTGGGTCCAGTGGCTGGAGACCCTGAGCCTCTGGCAGCTGGCAGGCATGAGCAGGGCAGACAGGAGCAGAGCAGGCAGGGCTGGTGCCAGGGGACCTACATGGACAGTGGGATTGAGTACACCCTCAGCAAGTTTGCCAACGACACCAAGCTATGTGGTGTGGTTGACATGCTGGGAGGGAAGGGATGCCATCCAGAGGGACCTTGACAGGCTAGAGAGGTGGGCCCGTGCGAAGCTCATGAAGTTCAGCAAGGCCAGTGCAGGGTTCTGCACATGGGTCGGGGCAATCCCAAGCACAAATACAGGCTGGGTGATGAGTGGATTGAGAGCAGCCCTGCGGAGAAGGAGTTGGGGGTATTAGTGGATGAAAAACTGAATATGACCCAGCAATGTGTGCTTGCAACCCAGAAAGCCAGTCGCATCCTGGGCCACATCACAAGAAGCGTGGCCAGCAGGTCGAGGGAGGTGATTCTGCCCCTCTGCTCCGCTCTGGTGAGACCCCACCTGGAGTATTGCGTCCAGCTCTGGGGTCCCCGGTACAAGAAAGACATGGACCTGCTGGACCGAGTCCAGAGGAGGGCCATGAAGATGATCAGAGGGCTGGAGCAGCTCACATATGAGGACAGGCTGAGAGAGTTGGGGTTGTTCAACCTGGAGAAGAGAAGGCTCCAGGGAGACCTCAGAGCAGCCTTCCAGTACTTAAAGGGGGCCTACAGGAAAGATGGGGAGGGACTTTTTACAAAGGCATGTAGCGACAGGACATGGGGTAACAGTTTTAAACTGAAAGAAGGTAGATTTAGATTAACATTAGGAAAAAATTCTTGACTGTGAGGGTAGCGAGGCACTAGAACAGGTCGCCCAGAGAAGCAGTATATGCCTGTGAAAGACTGAAAGAGTTAAGGTCTTAAACATTGCGGTGGGGCAAGTTCTGCTTAAGGACTAACTGCATAACAAGGAACTCTGGCAAGGAACCCCAGGTGAAAAGAAGCTGATCAGTGCCCATCAGCAACAGGAGGGGAGGGCTGGCCGGAGGGATGTGCTGAACAGGGCAACTCACCATGCAGGGAAGGGGAAGTTACTCCCCAAAGGACCTCCAAGCCCAAAGGCTCACAAACCACTCATGACACCTAGTTAGCCTAATGCTCACCCGAAGGAGGGGCAGGGATGATAAAAGGACACAAACTGAAGCCCCGCGTGCACAAGGCCACCAGAACCAGACCCCTCGGCTGACTGAACCAACTCTGGACCTAGGACCGGTGAAATCTTTCTCTTCTGTCTCTCTTTGTCTTCTTTTTTTTCCATAATCCCTACACCTCATCCCTTTAGACATAAACTGTTGACCAAGTCTGGGATGAGGAGCGAATCCAGCCACCCCCAGGCTCCTCTCTGAGAAGGAGTCTAGAAAGCAAGGGGGTCTGCTCTGAACCTCCTGACCCAATGGGAGGGCTTGCCCTATGGTCTTCCCTGAACTGATTCCCAAATAAGCAAGGCCTGTAGTATATGTTTGGTGGTGTTGGGTTAGCGCATGTTACACAGTTTACTGACACCGTTTCATGCCAATTTTTGTGGTGAGCACACCAATTTTTGTGGTGAGCGTGCCCATTCTTGTTGTGAGCAAATAAAAGTTGAGTTTTGTGAGTTTAAGGATCCCTGGTGTCATTTCACCTTAATCCTGACCTGGGAATCAGCAAACTTGAGTCTTTGTCCTGAGAAATTAGGATGTGACAATGCCCCATCCCTGGAAGTGTTCAAGGCCAGGTCAGATGGGGCTTTGAGCAACCTGGTCTAGTGGAAGGTGTCCCTGCCCATGGCAGGGGGGTTGGAACTAGATGAACTTTATGGTCCCTTCCAACCCAAACCATTCTATGATTCTATGATTCTACAATTCTTAACATTATTATAGCATGATATGAATTAAACAACCCGATGTTAATCTTCTTTGCTGAATCAATTTTCTTCAGATATGCCTATCCTTCCAGGTGGATTTAAATACACACGGTCCTCTAAGGAAAAACCCATTTTAATGTCAAAAATAAAATGCTTTAAGCCTAATTCATCTTGATGCTTAGGTTTCTCAAATGAAAATATTGCTTAAAGCTAATGTTTGCTGTATGTGATAACGGCAAAAAAAAGGTCCAGAGAAAAAGCAGAGAGGCACATGTAAGCTAAGTTGTCATATATATGGGTTCAGATATGTTAGATATGTTAGTCTAAACATTTGAGTAGCGGAACATCTGAAAAAAAAAGAAACTGAATGGCTGCACAAAACACCCAACTTCAATGCAGTTGCTCCTGACCTGCAGCAGAGACAGTCCCCAAACATTTGGCATCCTGTACATGCATTGCCTTTGATGCCAATGGCTGTGGGAGAAGGGATTACAGATGCTTTGAAATCCCTCTCTCTCCTGCCAAGTCTGTGTTGGACATAACCACAAAGAGTAAAAATAATTAAATGGAATTTTTAGTGTTGTATGAAACATGAATATTTTTGAGATCCATTCAAAAGAGGTGAAGATATATGGCATTCTGCAGTATCAGCATGAATTTCCACCTCCTAAATTAAATACAATACTTCACAGTCATCAAAAAGCTATTCTTTTTCAGTATGCATTTCTGGAGAACCATTATGACGCGTGATATACTGGTTTTCAATTAGATAGAGATGTGCTAATGAAGTACTGTATTATAATTTCATAGAACAACCAGGTTTTGCTCATTTGTTTCACACCAAACTTCCTAGCTTTAATTAGTAAGAGGAAAATACCCATTCGATCTGATTAAAGATCCCCAGGTACACTCATGTCCGTCTGAGGAGGTTCTTGTGAAGATTATGATAATGACTAATTACCTTAGGCTAAAAGCTGTTTTTATTCCATTGTCTGGAATGAAGAACTTGAACTGATTCCTCTCAGGAAAGAAAAAAGGATGAAATATTAAATTATATTCAGATTCTGGTTGAATAGTTAAATTTACCTCTGTATTTTCTCTCTACTGATTTAAAAAAAAAAACCAACTCATTCTCATGACATATGCTCATACCCTGTATATGGTGGATGGCAGAACCTCTCTCCTGCTTAAGACTGACAGTGATGGTCTCCCTGGAAGTTTTCGCACACTCTGTAGTGTGGCTTTCCTTTTTTTTTTTTTTTCCTTTTCTTTTACAGTGTGCACCTCTTTGATAGGTACTGACATTTTTGACCTAGATCTAAAAGGAAAGAAATTATAACTGCACTCTTAACCGCTTAGGAAACATGAATACATTTCTCAGATGTTAATTTTAGTGGCACTGAGCTCTCATGCCAAGTCAGATGCTTGATTTAAGGTTTCATACAACTGAGAAGTACAGTCATAAAAAGGCATTTTCAGCTGACCTTATTTTTTTCTCAAAGACTTTTAATCCCTCATTACTAAGAAAGAGAAGATGAAAAAGCCCTCACAGAAGCGAGGGTACACTGGAATCAGGCTTGCCATCTAATGCATCCCACGGAGAAAAGGACAGCCTGGGCAGCACACAGATTGCCTACACACAGGCTGAAAGACAGATGCACACCAGGGTCAGCCCCGGTGCCTCACCTATCCAGACTGGAGATCAACACTTCCCTTCTAGGTTATGCTCTTGGGCCTTCTTCCCACCAAAAAAAACCCCCAAAATATGTTGGGGGAGGGATGTGCGCTTGCCTGGGCCTTACCCTTTTGTGGTATTTTGACAAGAGTAGGTTCCTACCTAGATTTAGGAATGCCAAAATTGACACCGGTCCACTGGTCCAGACAAAATCTGAGTGCCCCTCAAAATCCTATTTTTGTTTTTAAAAGGGAATAATCTCCTTCATCATCTTGGCAGTGGTGGCCAGGACGCTGGAATGAGCGTGAGAGTGTGTGTGTTTGTGTTTGTGTGTAATCAGAGAGAAAAAGCAGACAAAAGGTATTATCCACATTGCCCTTCTCATAGACACTCACTCTGATGGGATGAAGAGTTACTCCCCAGCTCTGGCATGCTTTGTTTGGACTAACCTCATAACTGGTTCCATGATTTCTTGTTACCATAGAAAAATGGATCAGGATTCACCCTTAAGGAAAATATCTAACAAGGGCTCTAAATACAAACAAGATCTGTGGACAACATTGCCCTATATATTTTTAATTATTTTTGCATATAACACCAATTGAAATTATGCTCAGATGCACAGCATGGGTTTGTCAGGATACCAGTGGGGAAAGAATTGGATGAGAGGAAGTGGAGAGAGAGTTAGTTCTTTAAACTACTTGCTTCCTGACACTGCAACTGTTTGAAACTGTAAAATATATCTAACGTGGTTAAGGAGTCATTAAAGACACATACCGTCCATCACAGTGTGCAAGCACTACTACATTAGCATATTTTTCAAGCAATCTGTTATCCATGGGACAGATGGAAACAAATTTCCTATGGACAGATCCACCTTCTCTTTGTATTGCTTCTGCATTTACTTCTGCTTTAAAGGGCATGCTTGTATTTCAATGTTATCAGGTCACTATCAATGTCGCCTAGCTTTGCATCAGGATAAAAAAATGTTCGTTACTGAAACTGCTGTTTCTCCAAATGAAAATACCCCCCTGAAGAGATACCCTGCTGCGTCTAGTTTTCTTGAGAGCAGAGAGGCTGCTGAAAAGGCTGCTCTATCCACAAGGGCACTTTCTGTGCATCAACAGCCAAACTCTCGTTCACGGTGCTGAGTTGTTTGATCACAAATAAGTGCCCAGGACAACCTTGCTGCAGGGTTCGGGACGGCTGTGAGACTCAATAACAAAATCCTTCCGTGGAAGGGCGCTTTTAATGAGTTGTTATTACTACAGGATTTTAATTTTCCTGAAGTGGAATGCTGGTGTATCAGCTTCAATGAAGCTGACATCTGTGGTTATTCTGATTCATTTGGAGTAGACTCATGTCTGTGTTTGCCAAAATCCACAGCTGTTTTACCCAAAGTAAAACCTCCTGTGGAAGACTGGCATTTGCAGGTCCAGTTATTCAGTCAAGTGGAGATAGGCCTTTTCAGAGTCTTTCAGGCAGATCCCTATAAACACAGAAAACCAAAAAGCTATGCTGTCACTGACACAGGGAAAGCGAACTTACTGCACAACAAATGTACCCATGCTTTCTACTCCCAAAAACCTTGTGCTGATTGGTTTTCTTCTGATGTACAGGCCTCCCATTGTGTGTTGCTATCTCTTATCAATCAGACATTCTGTCCAAATAAAAATAATCCAGTGTGAGTTCTGGACACTCAGATAAAACCATTTCTTTGAAAGAAACAAAGTTTTCCCACCTAGGTGGTGAAGAAGACGGAAGAAAAAAGATCTGTGTAAAGACATTATATGAAAAGCATTACATCCAAAGAACTATGCAAGAAGCCCCACTTTGTTCTCTGAAGTGACCTTCACTGCCTGCTGGTACTGGACTCTAACAAAGCAGCATCTCACTTGGGAAAAAGAACTGGTGATTGCCGTGGCAATAAACTCCTTGCAATCAAGCTGTGAGGAACTACAAGATATCCTGGCTTCCAGGAAGGGCTCCTCTCCAGCAGGAGGAGGGATTTGTATTTGCTGAATTTTAAGGCTTTTTTAAGGAACTTTATCTCTAAATGCCTTAACTTCATTGAGTTAAAGTGGTTCCCTGGTCAGAGTATGGTGGTAGTTTTGGCAAGTCTCTTCCCTTCAACTCACTGGAGGTAATTAGAAATCTGTTGAGAGGAACTGGGTACCTGCCATGTAGGATTGATTGGGAACCTTGTTAAAAAACTTCTTGTAAAAAAAGCAGTCTAATTATAGCCATTGAATAAAGACAATAGGGAAGGGGAAAAAAAAAACAAAAAACAAAAAAACAAAAAAAAAGCCTCAGGTAGTTGCCCAGAGACTTTTCATAATCTCTTTGCATCTGTGGTTTTGTAGCTCTTTCGATTAGGGATTTTTACTGTACAGACTATGCACATGTACAGAAAAAAACCCCCAACCAAAACAACAGCCCAATTTGTTCTATTGTATCATTACCTTGACTGAAATGTAGCTTTAGCAAAGGGGTTTAGGTTTGCTTTGATTTGGGTTTTTTTTGGGGGGGTGGGTTTTTCTGTTAGTTTGGTTGGCGGTTTTTTTGTTAGAATTGGGGCTTTTTTCACTTTTTTTACAGGAATACTGAACTATTCCTTAGGTCTTAGCAATTTTCTAAAAGGCCAGTATGCAAAGCTGTTCTGGATGCAAGAGAAGAGACGGAGAAGAGCAGAAAGCCTTAGCTACCCCAAATAGACCATTAATGGTTATTAGATGGCATGTTAAGCAAGTTCATGTCCTCGATAAACTTCATGGGTCAGTTAGGAAATTGGCTTTGAGTGCAGATTGGGCTATGCAGGTCACTTTGAACTAAAATTTCTGCAATTCGGTAGTCTCAGCTGGCCTCTCAAATGGCCAATGTATTACCCTGTATAGGAAAACATGCAGGCATCACAGAGAAATTTTATGATATTTCATTCAATACACACACAGTGAAAAGTGAAAGGAGAGAAATTATGAATATAATAAGTACTCTGAAGACACAGTCTTACACATAATTATTTTTTCACCAAATAGCTTTTTTTAACCATACTAAAAATAACATTGTTCTTTACTCTTTTGCATTAATAAAGATCAAATTACAAGCAAACTTTGTGAATGAATTACCAGAAGGTACTGTGGCAGTCATGAAGCAATGTGTTCTGCAGGAAACAAACAGTTTTAAGGATGTCCAGATACAGCAGACCAATTGGGTATGCAAAAAAACTTAATTAAAATTAGCAATAAAGCCTTAGGCCATTTCCTCTTAAGTAAATATTCTGCATCTTTCAAATTCCTACATGATCTACTCTGACAGTTTTGGACGGGTTGCTCATTTTAACAGATTGCAGTCCGACCCCAAAATAAACATTTAATAAAAGAACATTTTTAATGGAACAGTTCATTTCATCTTCTAGTGGAGCCTATTAAAAACACATTCAGTTTAAAAACAAATAAAAGCAAGATTATTGAAGGCTTCAGTTTAGGAATTAAGATTTTCCATTAATTTTTCTTTCAAAAAGCTCTGTAGTTATTCCATTGGCTTTAATGAAGGCATTGTTGATACAAACCTGATTTTTTTCCAATTGCTTATAAGTTTTATTCTTCTCTTTACCACTTGTCTTTTTCTGCATTATTTTATGCACAGTATTATGGTAGTACTGGATGGGGTATTTTCTTAAAGATTGTAGGAACCAGCCTGCATAACTTATTTTACTATTTGGATACAAAAAGACGGAGATGTGTAAACTGTCTGCTGACATCAGTATTCTGTCATCTTTCATCTAGAAAAGGGCAAGGCACCGCTATTCACTTTAACCATGGTGAACCGTTCATCTCACATCTCTCTAGCTATGTCTGACCAGGGTAATCAAGGGAGCACTTTTGCAGTTGAAACACTTTAACTTAAAAGACATTTAAAAAGGAAAAATATAAAAAGCGATACATTCTACAATTCTGTACTCCAGAAATTTCTAGAAAACAGTGGATTTAAACACAATTTTCATAAAAATAATGTTGGAACAAATGCTGTTTGTATGCATCACTTTTAGGTTTTGTTCTGTGGGCTATTTAAGAATTACTGAGAAAAGACAGTTGCCACACATGTAATTGCACCTCTGAATAGAGCTTTCTCAGAGATAGCTGAAAGCAGAATTCAAGCTGTTAAAAGCTCTCTAGAAATGTCATAGGCACACAAAAAATAAAAAAGTATTCTCTGAGGGTCACCATGCCTTTCTGTGGGGAAGAAGCATCTAAAATTGCATGAGTACATCTGGAGAGGACACAGACACTGCAGCCTCCCTTTATGGTAGCGCTGAGGGCAGATCAAAGAGTGGGTCCATGTATTTTTGGAAAGAATCCCTACCCAGAACACCACAGAGTGCCCATATCCACTGCTCCTGATTATCTTCTCCCCTGATAATATCACTGCTTCTGTAACCCCATTTCCCTTAAATGAAGCTTCACACTACTTTTGATGAAGGGGAAGATTCACTTTACTTACTAGTATATATCTTGGTAA
The DNA here is from genome assembly GCA_035590195.1 of Aviceda cuculoides. Lineage (NCBI taxonomy): Eukaryota > Metazoa > Chordata > Aves > Accipitriformes > Accipitridae > Aviceda > Aviceda cuculoides. Next base: position 12,589,528 of record JAVJGG010000005.1, on the reverse strand, counting down.
TTCTTTTGAGTTGAGGAGGACAAAAAGGACCAGGAAGCCTTGAAAACGTGATTAAATGCCATGCCTCACTACTGGAAACATGGGAAATTACAAATAAAAGACTTCAGCATACCTTTTTGTCCAAGTAGGCTATAACTTTGCAGAAATGCAAGAACAAAAAAATATGTCAGCACGTCAGACAACAAGACATTTTAACATCTCAAAATTGTCAACAATTTTGCTCAACGTTTTTCTGAGGGCAGCAACTCAAAATGATAAATGACTCGTATAGCTATTCTTAGAGCTTATTTAAGTTCTCTTAAATTAAGAGAAAGTAAATAGAGCCCCCACTGAAAACACTGTCTTCCTTTCCATACGGGTGTGTTTCTGTTCTTGCCTTCCTGACCATTTGTTTAGGAGCTTGCTCACTTGTGACACTTCTATCACTATGATTAACTGAACTCTAAGTTGAGTTCTCATTTCTAGCATCATTTTTAATTCTTCCCCCATTTCTTTGACATCCCTATTTTTAAAAATGAGATGACAGAAAGGAAATTTTCCTTGTGATTCATCATAAAGAGAAGTTAATTATTTTATGGATACTGTTCCTCACACTCACTTATTGTTATTTAATGGGCCAAGGCCTGCATTTTTATTAGGATTAAGCCAATACTAATTTTTCTTCTGGTGTACTCTGAAGTCAGGTGTTCTAAGTCATTTAAGGCATGACAGAATTGCTTTTTCACCTTGGCACTGCTCTGACACAGAACTAAAATCATCCATGATTAAGTCAAACTTGACACCCTTCATATCCTTCCTTTGATTAGCAAACAACTGGGGTACTAGGGAACATGTATCCTTCTGATTTGGGATTTTTATACACACAGGCACAGCTACATAGGCATCTGCACTAAGAAATTTTATTTCTTTACATCAAAGAGCCTCTTAGCTTAGCACTGCTCTTTTACAATTTAATCTATCCCTGATGTTCACTTTGTACTCAAAGGTTATGTCACACCTGTAGGTTGCTCACTACACCCGTTGCAGAAATGCTCATTTCATCATGATCTTCTAGTGCATCCATTTTAGCTCACCTCCTTTGTTTCAAGTCTAGGTAACACACTGATGGAAAGCCAAGAAATGACGTACCATTGTGTCACAAGGACTGGGACAACTGTTTGACATGCAGTTATCTCCAATAATGTCCTAATCACACTTCTAAGTTGCTTTCTCTCTGTATTGGCTTTGTGTGGCAAGGTTTGGGGGGGGGGGAGGGTTGCAGGGGTGGCTTCTGTAAAAAGCTGCTGGAAGCTTCCCCTGTGTCCGACAGCCAATATCAGCCGGCTCTAAGTTGGACCCGCCACCGGCCAAGGCCAAGCCCTTCAGTGACAGCAGTAGTGCCTCTGGGAGAACAGAGTTAAGAAGGAGAAAAAGTTACTGCACAGGACAGCAGCTGCAGCTGGAGAGAGGAGTGAGAAGATGTGAGGGAACAAACCCCGCAGACCCCCAGGTCAGTGCAGAAGGAGGGGCAGGAGATGCTCCAGGTGCTGGAGCAGAGATTCCCCTGCAGCCCGT
>JAVJGG010000005.1:12531401-12576074 GCA_035590195.1 Aviceda cuculoides | reverse complement strand
AAGGGGAGTTGCATCTGCCATTCCGGGGGGGGGCTCCTGCCTTCCTTGGCAGACACCTGTCTTTCAAACCAAGACAAAACCCTATAAATTTACACACTTTCTCATTAGTCATTCTTCCTCCAGGTCTAGGTTCCTAATGATCCTTACTGAGCATTTTTTTAGTCTGTAGTATAGCTAATCCTGACTTCCCCCTCCTAATGAAACCCCTGTCATTTCATTTCTATTTATGTGGTCAAAGAATTTATGTTTTGTTCAGTTCTCTGGAAGATCTAATTCATCTTTATTTTTCTCAACCTTACTTTCCAACCTCTAGAACAGAGCTTACTTTCTTGGCTGATAAATGCCTTCTCTGTTCCTTGTCAACTCTTCACTTACTCCTAATATTTTTATAGGTTAGTTAAAGATTAAATCTTTCTCTGATCTTTTTTTTCCTTTGCCTGGAAGAAAATTTTGGATGGTTTTACATATTCATCTTACAGAAGCCTTAAGCCCCTGGCTATGAAATTTCCCAAATTGACTGACTTAGTATAGCTCCTTACTTTTCCACAAAGAACATCTTTGAATAAAATCTGTAAATAGTAAAACTATACACTGTAATATGTGAACATACATGTACTTGTTCTCGTGCTTATTTGTCAAAGCATCCTTCAACCTGGTTTTGCTTTCTTTGTGTTCAACCAAGTCATACACTCTTATCTTTTATTATCAAAGGAGAAAATAAACCAGAAAAAATGAAAGGCAAACTTTCTTTGTGGAAGTGAACAACATTTTTCTTACCCCATTGATAAAAACACTGAGTGTTTACTCAGTGTTTACCGAGTGGAAAGCTATGAGACATTACCTGACAATGGAAGTTTGGAGCTTAATTCACATATATGTGGTACACCACTGAAATGATAGTTCACATTTTTTTTAGCTGTTACTTTCTCCTATAAAAATGTATATGGTATAAATGTGTAATTGAGGGCCTTGATATCTGAGTCACTAACTATGTTAGCTATAATGCTTTTTGTGCCATAGCCCAACTGGAGATGTTTTTATCTACAGAACAAGCACTACTTTTCAACACAGATTACCAAAAAGAAACAGGACTGTTTCTTGTCCACAGAAGTTGTGCTTGAATGTGCAAGTGACAATAACCACATACTTAACAAAACAGTTCTCAGGGTGATGAACACAGTAGGCCGTAACACTTCTAACAGTTTTATCAACCTCTGTGTACATATTTAAAATTATAAATAAGAAATTTAATGAATAACAATCAGAGATACTCTCAGCTGCAGTAGAAATGTGCTAAGGCCTATAATAAACTTTACAATCAGCAAATTTAATTGCAAATCTTTAACTCAGAATTGAGTAACAGATAAGAACTGGATTTCTACCTCAGTCAAATGTACTGCAGAATTTCCATTTAACTGAACTTCTATTAGCTGAAACTAATATAGAGCTATAGATTATTCATGGATCTAGATCTGTATTTAAAGTCCCATATTTGGAGAGCAAGTCTAAAATTTTGATAGATTTTTCTTTTTAATTTTTTTCACCATCCTTACATGAAAAATAATCAAAATCAATTAGCTTGTACAGGCCTAAAATACCTTCTCCTCCAAGACTAAGTCTTTGTGACATAAGGGTACCATGAAGTTAAAGAGATTACTCATATAAGGAATGTTTAACATTTTTCTCAATAAATGTTCTCCCTCTTGAAAGGTATGAAACAATTTCTTTATTAACCATAACCATGAAAATAAATGTTCTTGTATCAAAAAGAATAAAAATCCCAGTCCTCCCACATTATTATGAAGTCTTACAAATTTAGGGTTTAACAAAAACACCCTGTTCAAAGATTCCAGTATTCTGACTTACACTAAAACACAGAGTGAGGAATTATTACAGAGAGAGGGTGGAAACAAAACCAAAAAGGACTGCATGTAGTAATGTGTCATTATTCAAGATCTACCCGGGGATTTTGTTTTTCTGGTCTGAGTCTTTTTTTAGAGTTTGATTTTGACAATACTAGCTAAATATATTTAACTTGATAGCATGTTCCACTTCACATTACACTTGGTGATATAAATCATGTTATGATCTTCATTGATCTGCCTTCACAAGAAACCTTCAAAGGCTATTATTTCTCTTGTTTTATATATGAATAAAATGAATTTGCAGCAAAAGTTTAGTGACCTTACTAAGGTCACACAGGAAGAAAGAGACATCCTAAAATGAAGCAAATACTTTTTTCACCCTAAATAACTTTCACCTCTAACCACAGGCTGGCCTTAATTTCTTACAGCACATACGTCCAGATTGAGCATAAAATCCTGTGAAGCTTGGTCACGTTCAAATTTCAGTTTGGACATTTCAGATCAGCATATCTCCATCTGTTCCTGGTTTATCTTTCTTTCTTGCAATTAAACTGATGTTTGCATCTTGCCAATAACAGAAACCATCAGATTCATGATCACTTACTCAAACATGTTTAAATAAAATAAAATAAAATATGTTTCAATCATTTCACTATCCATTAATTTGCATACCGCAGCATTGTTCTGTGATTAAAAGGCACACAAAAATACCTTTTCAAAAACATTCTTCTATTAGGCCTTCTGACATGTCACTAACAAGAAGCTGTTCCAGCTCCTGGCTATCTCTTGTGAAGGTGAGATTAAAAATTACTTACTGAAAAAAAATTCCCAGTAATTAACCATTCACTATTCACATGTACATGCTTCTACTTTGCTCAAATGCTAATATAATGAGGCAAGAAAAATAGAGACACACATAATAGAACTAAAGGTGAATGCTGAGTAATAAATAAGATTCAACACTGATTTTATTGTAAATATTCATCTAATCTAGAAAGCTTTAACTCTCTAAAGATAAAATAAACTAAATATAGACTTTTTCTCTGTAGCAGCAGTGTGTAAGTTTCTCCTTTACTGCAAAAGTTAGGTCAAAACCATCTCATCTCTCATGAGGAACATCTCCTTATTTCTCACTCCATTCCCTCCTGCAGACTTTGGAGTCATTCCTGATTCCTCACAAGAGGTGTATGGAACCAGGATGTGTCTGAGCACCTCGCTGTAAGACAGTCCACGGACATTTCTTGGTAAGGAACGCTGCATAGTACTGCTGTGTGGAGAAAACTCCTTGAAAGCTCAGTTCACATTATCATTTAGACAAAAGATTTCTTATTTTGAACAGCATATCATTGCAATGTATTTCTGAGCTCCCCCAGCATGCACAATGCATTTCAAGTGCTTCTGATTTTACCAGATACCCTGGATAAAGGCTTGAGACTAAAAGAGCATCATCTACATTAACTGACAGCAGAAAATAATCATTCTTGTTCTTTACCATAGCTCCACTGTATTTTTTTAAAGAATGCTACTGGCTTCCCCAGCTGGTACATAGATGCCTCCTTGGCACAAAGATCACATTTTATACATTATTTCATGGCTCACAAGCTTTACACAGCTACTGTAAATAAACAACATAATCTGAGTTTTATGAACACTGGGCTAGACATGGTCTAAGCAAGCTTCTACTTTTTCAGAGTCTTTCCTTATCTTTGTGTTCTGTATCACTCCAGACTGTTACCTGCAACTGCCAACACATTTTTTATTATTGTTCTTTCCTCCAACAATGTCAGAATGATTGCATAAAACTAATAAGAGATTTCAAAAAAAGTATAAATCTATGTGCAGAAAGTCTCCCTGATGAGGTCAACTAAAATTTTTCTTTTGATATTTAAAGTGATACTGTGTTTTCTACTAAGAAATTGTTTCAGTGTTCACATTACTGAGAGCTGTAGTTACTTTACATTCAAATGAGCTTGAAAACTTTTTTTTTCCAGAGTACTGTTTAGCGTTGCCAATACTATAAGCAGGACTAAAGTAAGATAAAAATATAAATTTCTCCCCCCCCCAAATGTTGTTGTTTCCTTTAAGAAAAAAAAAAAAGTTGTACGACTATCTCTACTCTGTAAGTTATGACAGAAGAACATTATTATAGTTGTAAACCATAGCACTCAAAAATTAGAACATGCTATAGTTTAGCAGTTGTTTTAATTAATCTCCTTTTGGATTTCTGTTATAATGCAATCTGTAATGATCCCTTCACACAGTATTTTCCCCACAGGTTTGCCACTTCAATCAGTCTTGTGAAAATTATCCCCTCTTTTTTTCATTTACCTTATAGAACCTCATGCCCACCTCCTCCATCTACCATCCTGCCATTTGTGAACCCACGATCACAAGACCTCACAGCCTCATCTCACCCTCTTCAAATTCTTAGTTCTCATGCAGAAAATCAACATAACCTGCCTGCAGTTTGGGCAGCAACCTGGGGAGCAGTGTTAGTGTGGTTCCATACCTTGTACACCACTGAGGAGGGCTTACTACCCCCAGCTGATGCCTGTGCTGGTGCTGCAACCTCCCAGACAACCCCATTAGATCACATCCAGCAAGCACCTCCAGAGGAAGCTCAAGTCTTGTCAACGTACTGCACATGTCAGGCACTGTTTGTGCAGCTGCCGTCTCTCAACAAGGCTTCTAGTTTTCCTGCAGTCCCTACCCTGAATTGGTCCAGGCTGGGGATGTCTGTCATCTTTGCCACTCTTTCTGTTTTGAAGTCTTTGTATGTGCCCTACTCCTTCTGATTGCTCCATGCCATCTTCCCTCCTCCCCCTGTTTGCTCACTGCTGTCATCTACAGCCAAGCTGTAGACCAACTCCATTAGCCACATTCCTGGACCGCTCCTCCTGCTTCTCTTTTCTGTGCTTTTCAACATGTCACATTCATCCTGCTGACTGCAACAGCCATGCTGCAACATATTTTCTACCTCTCGTGTCCTTTCTCATCTAAAAGGTATAATTCAACCTTTCCATTGACCAAAAGGCTATTTACACAGCTTCCGACTTTCCAGAAGGAGGTCAGATCTAAATGGTTGAATCTCCTCTCCATCATCTCATCATCCATCACTGACAACACTTTCTGTTTTTTTCATTCTCTTTTTCCCTACCTCTGTCCCTAGTTACGTCTTCTTTACAAAACTGTTGTCCTGGCTCAGTCTCACCTGTTTCTTTTAACCTTGCCTGTGCTGTGGTTAAAATCCCTGGAACAGCCTTAATTCCTTCTCTACAAAAGTCACTCCTAGTCCAAAAATCGTCACTAAAGTAATTGAATCCTATGGCTTACATTTGCTCCTCAAAACCTCTTGGTTTATCACTGATTTCTTCAGAAGAATTATAAGATAAAACATGATTTTTCTCCTCTTGTCATAAAAATATACTGTCTCCCTTCAACATCTACTGTTCTCTTCTTCCTCTCAAGGAAATAAATACCTTTTGCCTATCTGAACAGTCCTAGCCCATGGTCTTACTGCTCTGCCTCTTTAACACAGAAGTGCATGTGAGCTAAAATAGCCCAAATCAAAATCATATTTATGAACATGAGACAACAGAGAATTGCAGTTTTTCACCCTCACTTTAACTGAGATTGGTGCACCTGGGTTTAGCCGTGAAGCCTGCACCAATTTCGTAAAAGGAATAGTAGGTAGATCCTCAATTACAGCTGCATTCAGGCATGCTATTGCTTATAGTAGTGTTTAAGCTACAACACGACATTTATTTTCAGAGGTAAAAATTAAAGAAAAAAATGTGGGGAAGTGACAAAAATGACCTTGGCAAAGGCATCCCTTCCCAGGCAGCAATTATGACAATTGGCACTTTACTGTGCTGCAAAATTAGTCTGCAAAATTGAATTCTTTCAAAAACATAAAAATAAATGAAAACAGTTTTCTTAACTTGATCTTGAGGGTGACGGGGGTTTTTTTTGTTTGATTGTTGTCATCTTTTTTAACTTTGGAATTGACAATAACAACATATTATTTAAAGAAAACAATAAAGCTCCTGCTTTTCACATTTGCAACATTTACAGTTCTATGATTAAACTTTTACCTAATTTCTTTTGTAATTGCGGAGAACAAAACAATTTATAAGTCTCTGTAGAAAAATGCTTCAAAAGTACCAATTTAATTATTTTGATATGTCAGGAACCTATTTAGCTCAGCAATGATCAGAGCTATTTGTGCCAATCTATATCAGTAAAATCAAGAGAGCTGTTAGCGTTCAGTAATCATTTGGAAATGGAACTTGATGTTTCTTGGCTATCATAACAAGGTTAAAGCCTGAGACAGTGTTAATCTCCAAAATTCCCCAGCAGTAATGAAGTTATACCAATTGACATCAACTAAGAATTGGCTGCTGGTATATATTCAGAATAATGGAAACTCTTAAGAGTACTAACATAAACTTCATTGTACAGAATACATTGCAAAAGAGGATGAGAAGAATTCTAGCTGCAGGCCTAATTTAGCTATTAAATCAGTAAGATACACCTTCTGACATGCCCCAAGTCCCCTGTTCCACCAAATTCCTTGTGGGTGCTACACTTTAGACCTTGATCTCACAGGACGCTGTGTGTGTCTCACCAAGGATGTATTGATCCCTTCACATCTACAATCCATGTAGGCATTGCATTCTCTCTACGTGTATGAATACAGTAACTGCAGGAAGTATGAATAGGCAACAACATATCTCATAATTAAAGTAACATCTACATAGATTCAAACACCAGTGGATAAATAGAAAATTCAACCTTTTAAGAAAGAAACAGAATTGTGATGCATGCTTTAGTTGTCATGCACTGAGTTTTAATTTGAATAATACAATAAAGGAGAAAAAAAACCAGATAAAAATGAAAAGAAAATTAAGAGGTTAAGAAGTTGTTTATTTAGTTGCCAAATCCTTTTCTTTGCATTTATGTAAAATAGGCTGCTTCCTCAAATCACCAAACAACTCTAATAATAATTATTTTTACTTTTATGGTATTGTTCATCTGAAATATCTTGCAGAATCCTGACCCATTGTTGAAGTGTTCTGTATGAACAATACACAATAGCAGCATTATATCTAATCAACAGCATTATTGCAGCACTACTGTATTCATGGATCAAGTGAAATACAGAGAACCAAATCCTTGCCTCTGTGGATGGCAAACAAGACCAAATTCTTAGCAGACTGAAATTGGTGCTCGTGCTGCCTGCAGAGAACGAACAGACAAGTTATACTCATGTATTTCTGGCCTTGATGAGAGAACCCAGGTAGTAAGAGTAGGCTCTGATTATCTATACTCACCTCTTCCCTATGCTATCGCAGAACTCATCTGTGGAGCTGGAGAGTGACGGGGAGGTGAGGTTGAACTCTCTACTGCTAGTCTCGCCCACGCTGTAGGACTGTGGCTGTTTTCCTCTGCTCAAGCTTTTTAATGACACAGAAAGAGGAGTAGAATATGCCCAGATTTAACAAAGCAGCTGGCCAGAATCATGAGTCTAACCAAGGACAATGAGAACATAACCCAAACTCTGACTTCCAGTCTTTTAAACAATCCTACACAGAACAAGAAAAACACCAAAAAACCCTACATGTATGCTACAGGACATACTTTAAAAGCTGTATGGTTGCTTTGATATAATAGCTGCAGAATAATATCTGCGAAGATGATGTGATATTCTTCAGCTCCCAGAAGTGAAAATGGGGCTATATCATTCACAATCAGTTTTCTCATCTCAAACTTGGCAGCACGTGTCATTGGAAAATAAGCTTGGAAGTACACTTCTGTGAGAGATTCATGGAGCAGTGGAGACAAAGCTAATGGAACATTTAACTATGTCATATGTTTTTATAAGTGGAGATGAAAGGAAAGAAATCCCTTCCCATCAGTCTACAGGGTCACTACCTTCTATTCATCTCTATGCATTTTTTCTAGCACAGACACAGCCATCACCTTGAAAGGGGTAGGACTGTGTGCTGTTGCCACTGGCTACCCCATATTGACAAGGAAACTGCTATTTAAGCATTCCCATATTTTCTGTGGTGTCTCTCTGGGGTATAAAAGGAGAATGGGGGTATGAACGGAGACTACAGCACTGTATGGAGTACCGTGTGGAGACACACAGTTCTCTGCCTGCCACGTGGTGCAGTTCTGCGCAATATTGTCCGAACAGAGACAGTACCCAACTCACGGGGAACTCTGCATGATGATGTACATACACGGTATGAACAAAAATACAGACTAACCCATTTTAAATGTTCCTCTCTCTCTCTAGTAAATTGCCCTTCTCTCCTCCTTCTGTGTTGTTACAGCACTAAATTAGAAGCAGTTTCTGTAAGCACATATTTAACACCTACGATGGAGTGCCTACAAGGAAGAAAAGACATTTTCAACCTTGTGCCGTGATCATTCACCACAACAGAAGTGGATGGGAAGAATGCAGCATCAGAGCACTGCAGAGCTTCCTGTGCCTGACTTCTGGAATAATCAGGTTGAGAGTCTAGTTTCCATAATTACTCATGGTTTTCTTATTTCTATATAGCTCTTCAACCTTTATTAATCCTTCTGGCCAACAGTGTGAAGTGCTTTGTGATTTGAGTTTAATGGACCTAACGACATTGATCTGTTCAAGCTTTAACTTTGAAGGATTGTTAGTGTTGTGCCAATCACATCTTTATAGGTGCTACATGGAATCACGTAATGAAAGAAAATTAAGCTGCTATAAACATCACTGTATTGTCTGGGGAAGTGGTGCATTTTACAAGATGCAGAAAGTTAAGGCCTGTAGTAATTTAACAAAATTCTACCAGGGACATAGAGAACTAAATTAATTCTCACTTCAACTCAATGAAAGTTCATGATGATATTTCACTCGAGCAGTAAAAACTGCGCTCCAAGTTATGACTGTGCCTCTGTACATTTCCTTTGTAACTTTGCTTATGTTCTTACCTAGTAGGTTAAAATCATCCCTCAAGCGACTTATGGGGTTTTTTTCAATGCCTAAACTAGGCTAAGGTGGTAGTGTTCTTCCTCCTTTTAAGATAAGTCACAGCAGAAATGGGGAAATAAATAGCAATCACTTCAGAAAAGGCTTCAAGAAATGAAATGCAAAGTGTTCTGCCTTTATTTTTACTGCATGCATTTTTTTAACTGCATTTAATGTGATCTTCAGTCTAAAATAATGGTCTGATTTCAGATTGAATATTTAAAAACATCAGGAGATTGTAGAAAATTTTCAACACATCACACAATCCTTTAGAAATTTATCTAGAAGAAGTAACCCACGTGTTCCCTCCACCATCCAAATAGCTTCACAGGCAACTGCCACATGGTCTAATCCTGTGTTGTGTATCCCGAGACATGGGAGGTCACTCGAGTCACTCGATGGGAGAATAAGAGGTGCATTTTTCGCCCAGAGCTTACTGTCTCTCCAAAACCATAATTATCCTCTTAAAATTCAGCTTTTGTCTAGTCTTTGCTAACTGTTTATGAGCACAGACATTTCCAAAGCAGAGTAAAAGACCAGTTACTGCACTTTACATTGCAGTCCATGCCATAACATGTCCTTAATGACAACAGCAATGCTCTGAGCCTCAGGAAGCTCTTGCCCAAGTCAGGAAGACTTCTGCCTTTCTACGAAAGCACAATCTGGCCTCTGGCCACAATGCATTTAAACATACGCCCTCAGCAACCCCTCCATGTTTCCAAACTCAGTGAAAATTACCATTAGAAGGTTGCAGTGACTAATGAGCTGTAAGGAATTTGTACGGGGAGTTTTGCTTTTTAAAAATGAAAGTTATATATGTGGTCCATAAAAGTTTAACATCTTTTTACTGAGCTTTACCCATGACCTTGAAAGGCAACTCTATAAGGGTTATTCCTTCAGTACGAAACGTAGAAACCTTATTTCTAGAATTTCAGTTAGAATCTTTAAATTTTGAAGTCATTATTAGATTCACTTGACCTAAAGTTACCAAAAGAAGATATATCATTGCCACAGTGTTATGGAAATGTTAGTATATGTGCACGCTGCTCACTGCATGAAACCTGTATTGAAAAATGACAGCGTCACTTCCAAGGTCTGTACTGAGCTAAAGGACAAAGCTGCACTTCAGTTTCCCCCATGATATGTCTGCATTTCAGGCCACTCCACTGTCTGATGGACAAAAAATAACAGGCATAAGAAGCAAAGACATTTGTTTTTATAAGAAACCCTTCTACTTTATCTTTTCCATTTTCCTTTATGCTCATCTTCTTTTAAGGCTCCTTCTTTTGTAGAAAAGAGAACTTAAATCTGTAACTGTTTCTAAAAAACAAACCTTTAATCTTTATTCAGAATTCTCTTTTATGATGCTAATGGAGGATTATGCAAGAACTAACATTTTCTTATGTTTATTATTGTTGCTCAAGTCTTCCACGTTTAATACAAGAGGGACAAAGAGAGACAGTATAATTGCATCTTGCAGAAGCCTTCTCTTTTCTTTTAGACTTTACTGCTTTTTCAGAACTTTTAAAAGAATTTCAATAAAATAGGAACTACTTAACAGAAATAAATTATTTAAAGTATAGAGCTTGGATATTTTCCTCAAGTTACTAGGCAAAAAAAGCTCTTAGAAACACAGTGACTCATGGAATTCAAATATTTTTTGGAAAAAATGGAAGCTAGTGGAAGCATGGTCATCACTGAATGCCTTGGATATCCTGGCCTTTTTTCTACTTTTTTTTTTCCAGTTTGGAATGAACTGCTCTGAGCCAGGCCAGAAATAATCTTGCATCTTACTCAGAAGAGTCTGAAAAGTAAAAATCTCTACAAAAGCCCACCAGACGTACCAGATTTGGGAGATGCAAATTGAGGATAATGACAGGAAAGAACAGGAGTAATTAAATGCTCTCTTTTTGTGAAGATGATGAAAGGAAGGATTTTCTCCAAAATTCATCATTCTCTTCGAGGACATGGCATTATAAAGTACAAAACCAGAATGACAACTATTCTCCAACAGCTTTAAAATCCAGATTACTAAATTGTTTCTGGCTCCAGTTGCCATGTTTCTGAGTCAGTACAATTTTAACTGTGTATTTAAATAGTAGTGAGTTGGTGCCCAAATCTTGATACAAGTACAGATGCTTTTGCATTGTAGATAAAAGCAACTGACGATCTCATGGCAAGTTTTGATGCACTATAGGAAATTATCATTGTTTCTGAAGCACACAAAGATAAATTAAAGATTAGATAATACACTTTATAGCTAACCTCATTCTACATGATGCACAGGGAAAACAAATCTGCCCCATAGCTTTTGGTAATCAATGGGGAATTCTACATTATTTCACATATTCCTTGAATGAAATCCTGAATAGTAGAAAGACTCACTACTCAGCCATACATTTCACCATCTCCTCACAGGACTTAGAAGAAAAGAAGAGAAAGAGAGAAATATGAAACCAGCCTGATTTTTATCCTATCCCTGAGAAGGTAGATAAATTATCTAGAGGAAAAACCTTGAGGTATATTTGGGAAAGAGTCTTGCTTATTATATGGGCTAGACTTAAAAAGTTCCATCACCTAAGCATTAGCTTTGGTGTAAGCCACCTTCTCCAACCTGCGTAAAACCTACAGGATCGAGTCATAAGCTTCCTTTCCCTGCCCAGTTGCTGAAGGCTTGGAGTCAGACACCAAACCACCAGCTTGCTGAGTGGGAAGTCAGCCAGGGTTTAGTAACATGGAGTCAACATCATGGGGTGCTTCGCCTTTCTCTCTACCAGCAATGTTTTCAAACAAAAGCAATGACTTCTACTGTGCTTTGTATGGTACCTGATTTATTTTATGTGAACATCTAGAAAATATACTCCTTGGAGGACCCAAATATTTGCCTTAATAGAATCAATCCTGACGTTAGCTACAACATTCACGTGACTGCCCAGAGGAATGTTACAGGTGCTTAAATACTTGTACTGATGAAAACTTAAGCAACTAAGAATTTTCTCTCTCTGCAAAGTTAGATGGCAAAAGAACATGGATTCTGAAGAACACAGACCTAGACAAGAACCAAAACTCTACCTAAACCTACCTATGTCTCTCCGTGGTTCTAACCCTTAGGTCCTTTACATTGCTATGCAAATATAAAGTGGAGTATGAGTAAGAATGATGGCTTTAGGCACCTGTGGCTGTTTTTGTCATACAAGCAACTACCTTCTATTTCATTCTGTTCAGACAGATGAAAACTTGGCACTGTAAGCTGTATCTACTATCAAGACGTTGTTTTAGCTGCAACAATACTAGCTTCTTCACAGCAGTATTCTGATAGTGTTGGCCACTAAGCAAATGTGATGTGCCAACTCAGACACCATTGAAGAATTTGAATGCTTTTAACTTATTTTTAATTTAATCTAGCACCTCCCAAATTTCAGTAGTGTATTAGCATCATCTTCTTGAATTAAAGATTCTCTTTGTTGCCTCTAGTTCAAAAATATTTTTTTTTAATTTTCATCTGGAAAATCTAATTGTGAGCCATATTATTCTAAGCTATTCTGATTAGATAACACTACAAGATGAAATTAACATACAAAGTATAATCTTCTGCTTTACACTTCTTAAATCATACAAAGCTATTCATAACAAGAAAATAAGAATTATTAGGTACTGATGTTGCAATATATAGGTAGATGGTTTTAATGAGGAATGACAAAATGTGCACTCTGCAGATCTGGTATAACCAAGTATTCCCATTAGTGCAAGATTAATTCTTTGCAAAAAGATGTAGAATAACTGGAAGAGCCCAGTCTGCCCATAATGCTTTAGATTACCTGCACTCATACACATGGAATGATTTTATCATCTTTTGCAAATAAATTGTTTCTATTCAGACATGAAAAATAGGAAAAAAAGTATGTAGCCAGCTGGGCCTCATCAGCTGCAACTGAGTAAAGCAATGGGGCAACCAGGAGAAGCTGGACCATGATGGCAGACTGAGTGGCTTTGCACCAAGTTGTGTTGACTTGTGTATATTACAACTATTAACCGAGAACGTCCGTATAGGGGTACATTCCTGATATCCCCTTTTTCCCAGTCGCTCCCTCTGGCAGGGCAAAAAAAGGAAAGCCTTTTTATTATATGAGACTGCACAGAACAGAACAGCTGCACACAGATTTGTGGAGGGTTTCCGTAGATAGAATGAAAAGGCAGTAGCCCAGCTCTTCACTGCATGTGGTGTCCAAACCAGTGAAGATAAGAGAGCTGCTACACCAGCAACGCAAGCCCAATCAGCAAACGTAGGTAGTGCTGATAACCTTCCACAAGCAAACGGAACTTGCAGAGGCTCAGAATTGCTCAACATTTTAGTGGGAGACAATGGAGAACATCTCTAAAGGAACAAGAGGGTTTTTTACAGATGCTGCTACTACTACTACCAGGAAATCATTTGAAAAACCAGCTTCTGAAAGGAAATCTTGCCAAATCGCTACTTTGAATGCCCCCATAGTTTACATTTTCCAGTTAATTAAAGGTCATTAAATGGCAGGCTATTCTCTGGATTCTATGAGCTCTTCAAGAACAAGTGCAGCGCAATGTGCATTTGTCAGTTAAACGAGGTCTCCTGTGAAACGAGTGAATCATAGCAGGACAGAGCTCTACTGCAGGATTCCTGACACACCTGCAGTCAGACTTTCCAGGAAGTGCTCCACAACTTCTTCTGCAGAGGAAAAAAAAAACCCAAATGGATTCTATTTTTCCAAGAAGGGGTAGATTGGTTTTGACTTAAAGCTTGGGAAAAAAAAGAAAGACATTCCTGTGTTTCTCTGAGACTAACAAATGCCTAATGACAGGTCAAGCATCCAGTCAAATCAGTACCAATATGAGTTGAAGTACTCGTATCAATACCAATACGGGTTAGAAAAGAAAGCTTATCAGCCAAAGAAAGAAAAAAAAGGGAATCAGAAAATACAGATTACTTGAAATGAGTGGTGGTACGCATTTGTCATTAGCTAAAGGCCACTAGAAAGCAGGTAGTGCACCATCAGTAGCTTGCAGTAAATTTAATTCTTTCCTACATATGAAATGATCCACTATTTTTGTGAACAATGTGAAAATATCTTAGCAACTTATCACACGTATTACTGATTATTTTCAACAAAAATACAAAGGAAATACATTGATAAAATAACAGCACATGTAATTTATTATTATGAAATTTAATACTAAAAATATCTAATCTCAACTGGAAAGCATATTGTTTTCTAGACCCTTTTATATATATCCATACCAACCTTTTAAAATTCAAAGACAAGAATTTTAAAGCAGAAATTACAACACTGTTCTGTATTTAAATCCAGATCACTGCTTTCATTTGAAATACAATCTGGAACCTCTGCATTATTATAATTATTTTTTTAAACCAAAATATATTTCTGCCATCTCCACAGTAATAACATTTCCCTATTCAGAATCATTGAAATAAATTTGACAGAATGATTTGAATAATCCATATTAGATTGATAGCTAGTCAAGAGGTTGATGTGTTAATAACAGTAATACATTGGAAAAAGAAAAGCGCACTGGGTAGAATCAAAACCTGGAGATACAAGAGAAATACAAAGTTGTGACAAACTGTCATGGGACAACAACAGGACAGTGGTACCCTCAGGATAAAGAGAAATAAAAAAGGAAAGACTTGTAGAAAAGAGTTTTCCTCATAACAGTTTTCCACCTGTAAATTATAAAATAATCTCACCCTTACTGGTGAAACCAAAGCTTTATTCACTTTTAAGATGTTAAAAAGCACCTCTTCAGTCTTCATTCTCTATTTTTTTTCCTCAAAAAGATTTATTCTAGCCAGGCTACTTTTGAATCTAAACCATGGTGCCATTAGAGGCACTAGTCTATTGACCTTGGCTTACCACTCACAGAAGGTTTGTAATTATTTCTTCTTTTCATAGGACACAGAAAATGGGATAGGTACCTCGTTCTTTAAAGGTGGGGGCATGTCAAAATCTCAAAGCCTGCAAAGAAGCTTTAAAGTAGTCTCCGTTGTATAATCTCACTAATGCAATGTAGTTGTGACCCTTTTAAAGGAAGGGAGCAGTGGCACAGAGCATGGTGTCCAAACAAATCAGCAAGGACCTGGGCTCCAGGTGGTGTGAGGAGGCTACTGACCTGCAGGTGCACTTCAGAGATATAGATGTGAGCAAGGTAGTTATTTGGTGAACCCAAACTTGGCCAACTGCTTAACAATTCACATAAATTGCTCAATATGCACCAGACGATCTATTCACAAGGAAGTCCTTATCCTCACTACCACTGATTTTCTTTCGTTGTGATTGTAGACGGAAGTCCCAGACGAGAAAATCAAAAGAGGCACATCCTGCCAAAATTTATATTGGACCTTTTTATTCAATGATGCAAATATGGATTTACTAGCTTAATTCGGTCATCCAATTCAGAATATCGATTCTTTTACACAGCTATTTCTTTTGTTGCTATTGTTCTGAATTTCTAAGAGCAGCTGTTGGTGTTCCATGTTCACTGTTCAGTTGTTCTTCAGATGAAAATCACCAAGTAAAGGAAAGATTATCCACTGTCTCTGACAGTTTATCTTCTACAGACCAAGAGAAGACAGAGAGGATTAAAAAAAAAAAAAAAAAAAAGGCTTTAAATGATACTAAGAAAGACAGGAAATCCAAAGGTCATCCAAAGACATGAAAAGTTCCAAAATGAAGAAGCTTTTTGAGGCAACTTTGGTCTAAGCTGTTCTAATGTTTCCATGTGAATTGCATTACCCATGCTTTGTCACAAAACTTGTACAATCTGGCATGTGCTTCTGCCTTTATGTATAGTACTTCAGCTTCCCTCAAGAAAAAAAAAATCAATTTTTTGACCTATTTGACAGTAGATGGAGACTAAATTTATCTAGAGGATATATTTTAAAATCTTTTAATATCAGGAAAGCAATTCAGAAAGATCATGTAGTAAATAAAAATTGTTTAGAAATCATAGGAATGCTTACGTTCAATAATGCTGCAACTTTTGTTAATCATATTTGTAATTCTCATATTTTCAAAGACAGTTTTGTTATTTCAGGAAAAAGGTCAATAGTACATCTAAGACCTTCAGGCTGGAAAAGGCTACTGTCATAGGCAGATGTAGTCTCTACCCAAACTTCAAGTTGCTTTAGGTGAGTCAAAAGCTGTGACTTGTACTTGTAAAATAAGTTAATTGTGGCCTCTTCTATTATTTGCTGTTCTCTTTCTGCAGAGACAAGGTATTTCATCAGATTTATGCTATTGCTCCTCTAGTTTCTTGCTAGTTCTCGACTAATCAATAAGATTAGTGCTATCATCAAAATTCATTTTAAACTGTCACTATCCTTTATTCTTTTAGTATCATGTGATTTAGAGAACTCATTTTGCAACACTAGAAAGCCTTTCCAAAGTTTAAAGAAAAATGGATCGATTCTTGGGGGCAATCAGCCAAATATTGTAACTAAATTTCTCATCTGGCATTATACATGTGTTATATCACATATAAATAATTACAGACAGATATGATTAGCAACCCAAGCTGCTTGCCAGAGACATTAGTCTTTAAATCACATGCCAGTTAATATCACTTAAGGAAGATATGCAATACTCTTTTGTAGGAAAACTGCTTAAAAAAGGTCAGGTTTGTAATTTCAGAACTTTCCTGCTTTTTTTTTCACTGCAAAAACTTCTAGTGACTTTAGTGGCATTATGTCAACTGTCCAGTTGACAGTGCATCAGATTGCATGTTACACAAATAATTTGTATTGGCACTTTAGTATAAAAAAAAAATATACTGATTTTGGGTGATTTTATTTTGAAAATGGGAGAGAATAGCACAGTGTTTAAGGGAGCAGAAAGGAGGGAATGAAGGAGTGGAAAGAATGGGAGTAGGGGGCAGAATAAGCAGTCTCAGCTTCTTACAGGTGTGATTTGGGTGCAAGGATCTCAGAGAAACACAAGTTGTTGTAACCATACAGCCAATGAAAATATCTCATGGGACATTAAAGCTATAATATCATAAGTGGTATACAACTACTGCTCTTTTATTTGTTACATATATTCTCACTTCACACTACAGTTATACCACATCAGATACATTCCATTTTCCCTTCATCTTCAACAGCATTTATTTTCTTTGGATACCCATTATTTTAAGGTAAGTATTTAAAACAGATGTGTTAGTCACTGAAAGCTGAGAGTTGATGTCCTCAGTACATAGACCTGAGAAATTTCCAAGAAAAGGTGACAGAAATTATGTGTGTTTTCTCTCTTATGACCAACAAACGGTACAGTATTTTCTATCAGCATTGCTATTTGTAGACACAGTTTGGGCATCTGTTTACCCTAGATCGTAATTAAGATAAAATAAAAAAAAACAAAATTGTTTTTTGCTTGGTTTTCTTTTCATCCACTGCTTCCCACCGATGGGGATGCAGTGCCCACAGCCCGAACGCATTCTGTGCCCGGGCAATGTTTTGTGCCCGCTGAGAGACAGTGCAGGGCCAACTGTAACCTTCACCACCCTGCTCTGAAACAGACAAAAAAACCCCCATAAAATCACACAGAAAAGTCAATACAAAGATGCATAAGCCAATCTCTTTTAACCAGATGTTCCCAGTGTCTTCAGAGAAACAGGTCAGTGTACGATGTGCATTTCCCGGAGGTAATTAAGAATACTAAATGTAGCAGTGGAAAAGACAGCAAGGTCCACAGGCACCAGTTTAACCACCACTCCACCTCATGCAAGTCAACTCTGGCACTGCCTGTGCTGTGGGTTTATTTGTGAACCTCTCTGGACAAATTTGCCTCTTCTATTTAGGCTGTCAGCTATTTGAAGCAGTGACCTCCTCATCATCTTCTGGCATGCGTGGCTGTGCTGCATATAGCACAGCTGGGCGCCCATCTCACATCATTACCTGATTTGGTTTAATTTGTTTGAGATACAAAAAAGGCTGAATACGCTTGCCAATGATTCCACTTTAAATACACTTTGGAGGTGTGCTCCATTAGATACACAACATTTCCCCAGAGCTCTGCATTGCTCTATTCTGAGCCATCAAAGTCAAGTCGAAGCAATAACTAACACTTGTCTGAAAGAATAAAGTAGTCATTAAAGTTAGGTACTGTTATTTCCAGTGATGCGGACATTTCTTGGCGGTACAGCGTGCTAAGCACAGGTTATTTTATCCTAAGAATAGTTCCATATGACATCAAACTGGCAGATCTTTTAACTGACAATATCCGGACTAATTTGTTTCTTTTAAGAACAAAGCTGTGCACTGAATTTCCACTCCTGAAAGACACTTTTGACACTGAACAAACTTATAAGAAAAATATATGAAACCACTGGCAAGTCTGTTTCACACATTCCCTTTTGAACACTCTTGGCTATTTACTTTTTAAAAGAGGAATAAAATATTTTACAAATGAAATTTGAAAGGCCTCATATTTGTCCAATTACAGATTAGTCAAACATATCTCACATCCTTATTCAGAGCAACAGAACTACACACACAGAGCTTCTGCGAGGGATGTATGGTCACCCAATATATATTTATCACCCACTTGACTGCTGCCACTCTTTCCACACCTTTAAATTCAGAAGCTTCAGATGAAAACTTGGGTATGTAATTGATATTTCCTTCAGTATTTATTTGATATTGTCACTCCGTTTTTATGGTGACTAACATAAAAGGTATTAGAATTAATACAAACTGCTGTTCTATGACAACACCTATTAGCTCCAACCTGGGGGAGGAGGGGCAGGAGAGAAAAGCCTCATCATAACTCAGTATATACACACCCAGAGGTGCCCTACTTCTTCTGACTGGTATCCATGAAAAAGACTATGAATGACTATGATGTCCTAACATAATACACCTCTCTGTCAAAAGGAAAGACCCTGATTGTTTTTGAAATGGAGTTTTCTCCAGGGCCGAAAGGGTGGAGTGAATTCCCCTGAGGGCTGAGTGTCTTCACCACCCTGCGGCAACTTCTGCTTCAAGTAGAAACACATTTTATTGACTTCTGTATCTAAAAAAAAAAAAAAAGGCTAATGGCACTACCTTTGCCATATATGGCAAACAAAAGCAAGTCCAGGGGAAAAAAAAAATATCACTGCATACACTTTCTCTTCTGGGAAGAGAACTAGGCAATAAACAGAAGCACTTTGTAATACATATGGCTTCAACAGTACACAGACAATACTGCAGCATGTAGGTTAAATACATTTATACATAGACCAGATTATACCAGAATAGAACAAACACATTTTTGAAAACGAGGCTTTTCTTTAAAGTCAATGACCCAAGAACCTAATTATTCACAGAAAATGGATAAAAATAAGAAATCATAGCAGAAACAGAGGCTATTATTAAGTGTTCATAGGTTTCATATTTGTAGTTCTGTGTGTTATGTATATTCACCTAACATAGAGCAACCGTAATGCCAATAGGCAAACTAAGCAAAAGAGGAATTATTATCACAATTTCATATGTGGGGAACTATAGCACATAATAACTGCATTTCTCGCCTGTGGTCACTCACATGCAGCATGTGGCCAAGTCACAAACTGAACCTTTTTTCCTATGTTGCTGACAAATGTCTTAAATAAAACATCCTTCCTCCAAGTCTACGGTAATAGTAGTACTGCATTATCCAGTGTAATAAGTCTGAGCCACACACCCAGTCCTCTCCATTCTTTAACCATTGTTGTTTTTCTAAATGCAAACATTAGGAAGGAAACTTCCTCATCCCCATGACTTCTCCCCCTCTCCACCTTTTTTTTTTTTTTTTAATTATTTCACATTATCAATGTGAACTTCTGCGATGTGTCCAGTGAAGGATGCACTTCTGGGCTGCATCCTTCAGCGGTGTAAAGCAGTGCAGTGGGACAGAGTAATTTAGCTGAGCTACTGTTGATCTGAGGTTATGTCCCAGAGGATATCAATGGCAACCTATTTGAATTAATAGATGATTTTTTACTCCTATGAATCGGCTTGTCATTGTTTGACTTTTTCCAGTGCTGTTTAATCAGAATGTCTTCCGCTATCATTTCATGTTCCCTGTCTGGGAAGGAAGCATACAGACTCTATTTTCCACCACAGCTCCGCTATTTTGCCAGCTCTTAAAGAAATGGAATTTGCAACTGCTTGGAAGGGCATATCGAAGGAGACAGGTCTGATCATGACTGTCACTACCAGAACTTTTTTCCTGTCACATACTCTCCCCAAAGCTTTATTCTTGCAATGACAAGAAGTTAGAGCGATCTCTTCTCACATTAGTGAGGACTGGAAAGCTGCTTGCCCACACGGCAACTGCAGTTGGCTGAGAGCACTACCAAGCACGAGGTGCAGCCTGACTGATTTGTTGTCTGCCTACAGCATCCGCAGTCCTAGGTGTGTTTCGTGGCCTTTCTGCAGATCGCTGGACTTGGACAGAAAGGAGGAGTGTCAGATACTGCTTACCTGTGTTTAATAACTACCACTTCTCACCATGACTATTTTTCTGTATTGTAGGACAACCTGGTAAGTGTAGGATATGGAAACTATGCTAAGAAAAAGGAACAGAACACAACAGAAAAAGGGGAAGAAAATATGAGACAAACTTCAGTCATGTCTTCTGCACTTGGAAAATTGTGAACCTTTCTTTTCCCCAGAACTGCCTTTTGTCATTTTTTGTTTTCCTCTGTGATGCTCAGCATATTTCTCATCTGTATTGCTTTTGGTTTCCCAACACCTGAAGTCCAGTCCTTCTGCTTGCTTTAAAACAAGAGCTGTACCCAGTCTTCCTTCTCGAGAGTGCATATTTTCTTTTACATTATTTGCAATACTGTATCTTTTAAAAAAGTTTCAGTTTCTTGACCTTGTATGTTGAAAACTTTATTGCTTTTCTAACTCAGCTTCAAATTAACATAACTTTTTCTTCATTTTCTTGTTTATGTATCAGTTTCATTATTGCTGTCACACAGCTCTGGGGACAGAGCTAGTTAACGGCTGCATCTCGACTGCTGCAAATACAATTGTATGTTCTGCCCTGGGATATATGCGTGTAATTCCTGTTGACAATGCAGGGAAAATCAATTTCATATGGCACTGAGAACTGCAACCACTTACGGAAGGCAGCATTTGACTCTTAGGGTTACACAGTCATTTCTAATTTGGTAGAAAGTGGCACTACATTATTAAAAATAGAGAAATATAAGGATCACAAACCCAACCAATTCATCCCATCCACAGGGGCCACAATTTCCAAGGGCAGAATTGATCCATTATCCTCATGGCATGCGTTTCTGGCCCATCCATCCTTTGATGCATACAGGGATATACACGTATGTAATGTACAATTCAAATTCTTATCCAGCAAATACTGGCTTACCTGTTCTAACTACATTTGGCTTATCCTAATTTAAAACCAGTATGGATTTAGTTCTTCGCTTCCTAGTTTCACAGAGAATGGTCACTCACTTACTGTAAGTGAAAGATGTCTTAGTCTGACCTGGAAGACTGAGAAACCAGTGGTCATGCCCACTGCACTGCTAGGGCCAGTGCTGTCAGTCTGAACCAAACGCAAAGAACAGTAAAAAATCAAGGTCAAGGACGCTCTTATAAAGGTTCTCCTGGTTTTACTGGCAGTTATACCTCTATAACTGAGGAAAGATTGTAGCTGCACTTTTAAAGGGAAAAGGTTGCCACCTATTTTTCAGATTTTTTTTTTCTCTTTATGTTACAACCTTGTAATTGGAAATAAAGGCTACATTACCTGCAGTTGGCTTTCTCTCTCTATTTCTCTGCACAAGAATTTGACCAAACTGAGTGCTGCTTTTGCTGTGTTGGCATCCGTTGTAAGATTTGTAATAAGTACATGGTTAGTCTGTACTCATTAAGTGAACTTATAGGCAATGGTATACTTGTTTAAATATTACTGCTGCACACTAAAGAAATCTCCCTACCAGTTGTAAAGTACAGTGTCTGGATGGCTAACCATTACTCTTAGCCTATGTACAGAGCTTCGAAAAAAAAAGAATATAAAACAAGACTGCCAAAAGCAGAAAATTTTGAATACCAGCACCCTTGAAAAGTAAGTTCATGATTAAAAAGTTAGTTCCGTTAGATGAAGAAAAGAAAATGGTTGAGAACATTTTCCCTCCTAAACATGAATGCTGGAGATCGAATAAGATTGCATTAAAATTCACCGCAGTTATGATGAGGGGAAATCTGGGTTGCAATCTGTCCAATGGCATCCTTTTCATTCACCAGATTATGAAAACTTCTTTAGCTAACCACATATCACCATGTCTGCATTTGTTAATTTATTCATTTTAAAATACCTACATTTCAGAAGGGCTATTTTGATATGATTTTCAAAAAAAATTCAAAGAAAATATGCCACTCAGGCAATATTTTTTTCTTCTATTTTTTTCTACCACTATTGAAAAGTCTTCCACTCTACCCAAGAACATGCC
Source organism: Aviceda cuculoides (assembly GCA_035590195.1). Taxonomy (NCBI): domain Eukaryota; kingdom Metazoa; phylum Chordata; class Aves; order Accipitriformes; family Accipitridae; genus Aviceda; species Aviceda cuculoides. The sequence goes on along the minus strand of JAVJGG010000005.1, from coordinate 12,553,703 downwards.
TGCTTACCTAGCAATTCAGCAACTGTCATCCCCAACACTATACTATTTTTGAAAATCTGGTTCTTACTCAGTTAAAGATGCTTAATATGTAATACGATAATGAATTAAGAATATAACCACATAAAATGATGCAGAAGATGGTAAGTCACAGCAGAAGGGAAAGGTAATATTAAGTGCTTATAGGTTGAAATTGTGGTCTTCGTGTTTGTCATGCTACTTTTTGAATGATAAATTTGCTTCTGTAAGTATTGCATTTCACTTGACAAATGAAAACACTTTATTATTGCCTTGATTAAAACCAAAACAAACCCTAAAACTACTCATCATGCCCATACTGCCAACAGACAGTATCTGTAACATGTGTCCAGTTGTTGCAATATTGTTGGGTTTTCCTTCTTTTTAATCTGGATCTCCATCTTTAACACACATGTGCTGGGGCTATAAGTATATTCCCATGTTAATGACCCTCCCAGACATCCTAACAAGTAGGATTTAAACTCAAAACTTATTTGTACTTGCATGTGCACTTCAGCTATGATGTTTCTCAGCACCTTCAAACAAACCTAATTCATCTTAAATCTCACATAAATATAATGGTTTTTATTTTCTGCATACAGGTAATAATTTTTTAATGTTTTTCTCCACCTGCCTTTCTCATCAGGGATGAACGGAACTCCTGAAATTAGGACTTTATATTTATTTATCTTCAGCTTCCAAAAGAAAATGGAAATGCTTAAGCGCCTTTTTTTGGTGGAGCTTTTCAAAGCTCCATTCTTCAATGTAACGAAAGAAAAAACATACAGTAGCATTCACAACACCACAGCTTTCAAAGAGCATCCATTCACTATCATATAAATAGCAGAGTCAATTACTCAGTTTACCTTCCTCTCCCTAACATTCCAGTGTCAAGCCTGCAAGTTCAAAGGTGCACTTTTTTCCTGCCCCAAACAGAAGCTCCATTTTTTGTCCACCAAGAAATTATTTTATGAGGGAAGAATAATGCAACATTAGGCAATTTTAAATGATATATTGTCTGTCAGCCAAGTAGATCTGTTCTGAAAGGCATGGCCCTGACAGTCGGACATGGCTTATGTTAGTCCGTTTAATTTCATGTCTACTGCAGAAATAGGTGAATAATGTCAATACTACAAAAATGAATTTAGAGGTTTCAGAATACTTCAGATATAGATACCATTGACTTATGCAGCAACAAAAGAACACACATGCAAGACAATATGAACTTTCAGTGCCATGCTTGCTGCACCTAAACAACAAAATTTCCTAGTTTATATGTTTCCTCTGTTGCCCTATTGCATTCTAAACTTTACATAATAATATCGTGAAATACGAGGCAGATCAAACTCTCTCTGTTGGACATCAACTTAACCAGCCCAGAAAACTGTTTTTTTCTTTAAATTTGTGCTTTTTAAAACTGCAGAAGAAAAAAAATTAGTTTCTAGAGCCACCATATGAGAACTACAACTTTCAAAACACCATGCAATTTCAGAAATTAATTCAGCATTAGGCAGTTCCGTTTCTCAGCAATAACATGGAAGAAATGAACCAAGCCACAGATTTATTTACAGGAGGGACTGCTTCATCTACAGTCCTCCTCTTCACACCTTACAAATGCCCTCAGCACCATTAATTCAGATGGTCTATTGACACTAAGAAAACAGATTTGTTCATCTCCACTCTACTCACATGGCACTGTGCGGAGGTAGAGGTTGTCTCTTATGATCTGCTGGAGCTCATGGTCTACCGAACCTTTCTGGAACCGTAAATTGAGGTAGTGACGAAGGTCCTTATCAACAACACCTCCTGCCAAGGAAAAGACAAATGAAAGCATGATTTAAAAATATATTGCTTTAACAGAATCACTTGTAAAGTCTCAGTGGCTCATTTTCCTTCATGTTTCTGCCACGATGGATGACAGTAGCACAAAGAGCTTTCTGGTTAATGCATGCTGGTATAATATTGTTTAGTATTGACAATTGTAAAGGTTAAAAATAGTGACAACTAACTGGCTAAATCTGTAAAGTTCAGAATATACATATAGGATTATAGACAGAGGTGTCAAATATTTTATGCACAAAACTGGAACATATTGTTATTATATAACTACCTACTTACATATATCTAAATATATAAACAGTATTATGTTCCCTATGACCTTGTACGAATTTCCCACCTGCTTATTAAAAAAAAAATCTTAGTTCAGAATGTCTCTGTAATGTTTGGTGTTTTCAGTCCAAGTGCAACCAGAATAAAATGCATCTGTCCTTACTGATCATATAAATATGATATAAGCTTTTGTGTTACTTATTTCTAATAGCACTCACATCTGAAAAAATACTGTAGCAAACGAGAGTATATATTTTATTTCCACCACTGAAAAGAGTCATTAGTAATACAACTTCTTAGCATAACACTGCAAATGTGGGAAAAAAAATTGAACTAAAAAACCTGTATTTGCCACTTTTACTATAATTCTAGGACAAAACAACTTAAAGTATTTTTTAGCCACTAACTGATGTATCATGTTCCACTATTAAAGGCACACCTGTAAATCTAATTCAACATGATTAATAAACATTTCCCAATATAGTTCCTCTCCATCTCTTTTAACCTGGAGTATGGATCACGTTTATAATTATGGAAAAAAGTCCATAAATAACTGCATTTCTTCCCCCTCTGAAATTCTGACATGAGAAAAACATAGAAAATCATTACTACATTGAGTTCTGGCATATATTCCTGAGATGAAAAATTGCAAGCAGATAGATCCGTAACTTGTTGCTTCATACATTCAACCTTAAAACATTTTTTCAAATGGCATTTGCTATTGAACTCTCTGCCAAAAATCTTATTGACTTAGACTATGTAAAGATTTTCCTGTAAAAAGGAACAAAGAGCATTCCTACCTAATTATTTGAAAGTCACTGCAGAGCACAAATAGCTATAAATTAAAATATACTTCTCGTTACAGCTATTCCTATTTATCTGCCAATTACAAATCCATAATCTTATTATTGCCGCTTTTTGTCAAAAACTTCAAAATCTTTTGTTCCAGGTTTATAAAAAGCTTATAAATAATTTCTCTCACCTTTAGCTGAAGGCAAAAACCTAGCAGACTTTAATAACCAAAAGAAGAGGAAGAAAAAAAAAAGCCCCAACTCATAATAGACACAAAGAAATACCTGTGTGCCTGGTTCTCAGAAGCTGAGAACTTCCATACAGATCTCTGTTCTTCCAGCATCCCAACTGAGCCACTTAATCTACTACTTTGGCACCACTAACCCTGTTTCTAGCAATGGGTTCTGTTTGCAGAACAGCCCATCCTTACTCCGGCTAATTTCTTATGAGGTTTCAGAGGAGGTGAGGGCTAGCGGATGCTGCGGAGAGACTCCCTGCTCCCGATCAGAATCTGCTGTCCTTCCTGATCGGCTGCAGAGAGGAAAGGTCCTGCAGCTCTTGCTCTTCCTGCTCTAATATACAGAACATGCCCAGTGATGCAGATGCTTTCTGGCAGCCTGCGAAAATGCCAGCTCGAGAACAACAGCTGTAGCCTGCCCACTGACATAAACCTGAATCATTCAACTTATGACATAAGTAAGTTTAGGAACCTACACAGATTTCTGACCCTCGAAAGTGCATTTTTTATTTACAGCCTTTTGCTTCAAACACAGCCATTTACTTGTGTTAATGAATGCACTAAAATCTCTTAAGCACTTCATAAAAAGAGTCACCTGATATTTTTGGCAAAGTGCATATTCTAAACCGGAGTATAAAAATGTACATTTACAAGAGGAGATACCTACAGCCTTGTATTTGTCACAAACAGATTCAAAAGCAAAAGTTTGTAACAGAGATAAAACCTGCACATGTTGCAGAGGAAAAAAAAAAAACAACTTACCAGCTTCCAAGCACAAGTGAAATATAAGAAAAAAATCATAATATCTATACTGTAACATTAAAGTCTATTTTAAAGAGCAGTCAGATGAACTACAGACAGCACACATACAATTGACAAATTTTCTTCTTCAAAAATAATTCTGTTTTCTGAGCTAAATGATGTTTTTCACTTCTTTGTGAAAGTGCAGTTTCACTTCTTTTCACTCCCTTTTTTTAATCTGGTATAATAATGAATTTTACATCCTGGAAAGTGTAAAAAATAAAATAGTTTGAGAGTCCTGAAGAGGAGATGCAATATTTTTAATTCAGCCTTCCAACTGTCATGCTTTTCTCCCCTAAAAAGCTTTGTTGTTTTACCTGATGCTTGTCAAAAGCATACTTGACTCCAGATGTGCTGAGTTTTGAGCAGCCTGACCGCTTTAAAGCACAAGCAGAACAAAATCCTGGGTGTGCTAGTATAGGGCCATAAGACTTTTTGCAAGAAACTATAGTAATTCGCAAGTATGTAAACCAGCCTTGATTAGCAGCAGTGAATTAGATCTTGTGTTACAGACCATATAAATCAAGAATAACACAAATAATATTAATAGGACTATGTCCTCCAAAAGGCTGAAATAAGAGACAGAAAGTATTACCATCTAGTTTACTTTGGAGGGAAAAAAAGAAACTTAGTGATACTGTGGATAAGTAAGTTAATAGAAAAAGAAGCAATCAGAGAGAAACTGTTCTTCCAGGCAGTAACAATACTCCACTATTTAGTGGTCCCATCCAACCCAGTTAGACAAGTGACTGACTTGGTTTCTATAAAATTCAACTTTGCTTTATTTTCTCTTTCTGCAGTACACTGAAAACCATTGAGACATCAAAAAATTCCTGACATGAACCTAACCCCCTGCTTTTCTATTATTCACAGCCAGCCCACAGTGGAGGACCTCGGCACGATGCTCATGGACCGCCGGTGCCCGCTGCAGCATCCCACTAACCCCGCTGCAGCTGCCCAGCGGCTCGCGAGGAGCAGCTCAGAGAGAAGGAGCTCACGAAGGCCACAGCCTGCTCACCGGGCACGGCAGCAAAAGGAAGAGCCCTTGAGCGTCAGAGGTATTACACAGTGCAAGCTTTGGAAACCCAACGCAGAGACCGTAATTTAAAGTGTTCTCTGGCCACCGGAGGAGGCTGACAACTGCGTGATGGAGCATCCACTGGCTTGCAGTCATGCAGGGCTTTTTTTTTTTTCTTTTTCCTGGCTTGAGGCCTATACTCTGTTTCAGTTTCATTTCACTCCAATGAATCCGATCGCTTTGCTAGCTGGGAAATACAGGACGTGAATTAAATACTTCCAGTAATGACCTCTTGCATAATGGATGTCTGGTTTAGGTACAGCTACCAATCACGATGGCAAACTCGTAACCATGACTGAATTCGATTCCAGAGATTATAAAATTAGATACACTTGAATGAACTAAAAAATGCTCTGTTTGCATGTTATACTTCTGAATTTAATGAGCAAAGTATATCTTTTTACAGTGTTTTAATGTATTTCTGTCAAGTTTCCTTCCCTTTATAAAATCTAGTAGCAAAGTCCAATCAGAAAAGAAATACAATAAAGAACACATACAAAAGGGTATTGAATAGTTTGTAGTTCATTAAAAGATTCAAAACTGAAGAAGATAATTGCCATTTCCAAGAAAATAACAGGGATAAAGGTTTATAATTTTCTCTAGCCCTAAATATTGCAACTGGTTTTTTTGTAACTTCCTATTTGGTAACCAACTGATGCTGCAGCTGGAAAACACTTGTATTTTATTTTTCAGTGAAGGACTACTTGTAAATACGAACATCCCTCTTATTGTTAGCTCTAAGTAATTTATTTCTTACCCTTAACACAATTTTTATGGTTAAAACTTCTCAACAAACTTTTTTGAGTATTCACCCATTAGTATTTTCTCATCTTGTATCACAGTCTTTCAGTGAATTGACTTCCCAAAACCTGGTGCAGCAAATTACTTGTTTTTTAACAGTATAATCAATTGCATCTCAGCTAAGAATAATTTGCCTTAGATATTTTATTTGCTGGGATTAAAATTTAAATTATTTCAGTTTCCCTGGGTTCTATAAATACTCCTGCTTAGAAATATCTATGAGCAAGAAAGACTCTTACATCTAGATTTGCATCTGTACAGGACCTATGTCTTAGGAAAATAAAGGAAATATCTTAGGATCTGTACCCTGTGAAAGCAGACAAGCTCACAAACTTTTAAGTATAAACTACCTCCCCTCTTTTACTGCCCTACTTGCATCAATCTGTGTCTCCCCTTGTTTTCAACAAGCTCCCACTTCTGACTGCCAAATGCCGTGGCTGAACAGGCTTTCACCAGCTTCAGTAGGCCTATTCTACTGGAGAGTCTCACCCCAAATATTTACTCACGTGCTAACTGGAGCTTTATATTAATTCTATGGTATGCCTCCATGGACATCTGACAATAGCTCTAGTTTCTTCTGCACCTCTTCAGTAGAAGACATGCAATTTGGTGCATGCTACACTAACTTACCTTCATCATTCACAGATGATCTAGCTGACCTTTCAATCAGTACCCTAAATGATGGCCTGAATTCTTTAAACCAGATACCAGGTTGATCTGATTTTTTACTGATGAGATAAAAAAGTCTTTTGCCCATGAAAGTGGCTGCAAGATTTTTTTTTGTGACTCTCCGCGATATATCAAGAAAATCATAGCCATCATAAATAAAAAGCTGTGTACATGGTTTAATTGCTCATTTCTGAGTATTTTTATAAATGGTCCAGTAAGAATTCAGAACACCTGAAATTATCATATACAACCCCTCTCAGTCATCACCATCAGTTCAGTGACACCATGCCTACTTACCTATAAAAATCTCTATGATTTTTTCATTCTGGCCTATACAACCTAACCTGAGGTGACCTATAATTGCCCTCCTCCAGTCCTGTTCTCCAGGCCCGCACAGCTCTAGGCTGGTATATGCACAAAAATCAGCAGTGCAAGCTTGAGCAGCAGTGAGGGACTGGCACTACCCAGCTGTGAGAGAGCCTGTCAGCCAGGGCTCCAAAACACTTCTGCCAATCCACACTTCTCACTGTGAGCTCCCTAAAACAATTGAAAAGTTGTTAAACACACAAAAAATATTAACTGCCACATCCCCTCTTCTCTCAAAGTTTCTCTCCCCAGATGGTCCTCTCAGGATAAGAGTACCACACTTTTTTTTTTCCACAAGTCCAGCGATATTTTATTGTAATAAATTTAAAAAAAAAATCTTTAAGCAAGCATTCATTAAAGAGGAACTGATGATTACCATTACTCATATGAATTACTAGTGTTTGTAGTACAAACAATACTTTTAAAACAAATGAAGTATGTCTTATCTTAATACATGATTAATAAAGATGTCGTGCATTTAACATTTCTGAACCAGTATGAGATGATTTGCTTTAATAGTTTCTTTAACTGGCGAAGTTAGCCAAAAAAATCACTTTTAAGACAGAATATGAAAATTCCAAGTAATACCAAAACTCTCAGTTGGATTTTATAAGGATTTGTTACTAAAATATAGCCTGCAGCTAAACCTATTATTTAAGGGAAATTATTCTCAACAAACCTATCTAGTGCTCACAGGAGTATAAAGATGAATGTTGCCATTTCACTAATCATATATTGGACATACTCAACCCTGGAAGTTCCTTCAGATTTCCATGTAAAATATGTAATCACTGTAACAGTAGTCTGCAAACAGTAAAACAAAACTTTAGTAAATTATAAGAAGCATGCATTACATTCCAGTCATCAGCTGAAGATGACACATTTTATTTTTAAAGCCTTTCTATCCCTAAATTAAACTCTATGTGTCTTCTTTGAACTTCTGCCTACCTTCTACCGTTACCCTCAGCCAAGTCTGCCATCAGACTTATCTGCAAAGTCTCAAGCCATCAGGGTTGAGCTATTAGCACTGTGGAACATGTGGTAAGATAAAGTGTGATGGAGAACCAACAGGGAAATATGCAAGAAAATTAGACTCCTCAGGAAGAAAATTAATTTCTTTCATACTTGGGACTACACCAATAAATTCTATTTCATGATCCTTTACTGGAGATCTAAACCAATTTCAAGAGTAAAGGCTTTGGAAAAATGTACATCTTGGAGTTCTTATACGTGCCATATATGATGAGAAACATTTTAAGATTTAGTTTATTGATGGGGAAATGGCCTTCTCTTTTATAGCCTACTATTTTCTAGTCTTTCTTTTCTCTTTGTGTGTGGATTATATCACTAACCTTTTTTCTTATTAGTCTTTTGTATTATATATCATATACATGTATATTGTATTATCACACACTGACACTTCCATCCTTAGATATATCCTTTGATTTCTCCCTCCTAGCATTTTAAATTCAAAGTTTTAAAATACAGGAGTGTAGAGCTCATAGGATAAATTGCATAGGGATGGGACTATATACAGACTATATACTGTATTAAAACCCAACAAAATCTAGCCACACAATGAATAACTTTCTCCACAATGAGCATTCATATTTGGATGTATGTCTGTGCACAAATATGTAATTCCCCAGTCTCTGTGGGTGATGTCTTTCACCCGCTCTCCTCAGACCAGGAGACAGGCTGAGGTTTGCACACTCTGATCTTCACAGTGGAGAAAGTTTCCACTTTCTCTGTTGCTGGGAATGGAGGAATCCTCATTGCCCAAGGACAGCCTGGGTTCCATTCACCGCTGTGTTACACCTGCCCCTGTGGTACCTTCTAGTGGGACAGTGTGAGTAAGGACCAGATCAACAGGACACCCTGCAGCAGCAAGATGAGACCAGCAACACCAGAGGTAAACTCATCCTTGGAATACTGTGAAAGCATACCATGCCCTGGATTTATTTCCTTAGTTTTGTGGCTAACCTTAAGCCTCTCTTTGAAATATGAGACCCAAGTGTGCACTATGCCGCAAGTAAAAATGTGGTTTGTAATGATACGGGGAGACTGTGTCGGCAGGAGAGTCAGCCGAGCCAAACGCATCTGCATTTTGTACCTTATCTCAGATTACTGAATTTCAGTTCTTATTACAATAGCAGATCTCCAGTCCTCGTGGCTACAGAAACAGCCTTCCATCATGTAGCTACTTGCAGCATCTTCCAGAGCCTGCTGCAGCATGCTACACTGACTGAGATAGGCACTCCCAAGTTAACCTCAAACCCCTGCCATTTAACTAGTACACCCATTTTTTAGCTTTGCTATTTAGACATACTTTGTTTTGCTCTCTTCGATTAATTGACCACCCAGCACAGTTCTTGACTGGAGTTTCCGTGAAATACCATGATTTAGCTGGTTGGTAAAAAAAAAAGTCAAGCTGTACTTCATGTAACAGAGAGGAACAGTTTGGGGCACTTTGCTTTCAGAATACTTACGTTCTATTCAGTGTTCTAGTTAGTAGATGCATAAACAAAGTAAAAATGATGCTCGAATATTGCTGCTGCTTCTCTGCAAAGCCTGTCTGGAGATGAACTGCCTTTTACTCTAGCTCTGAAATTCACTACAGCTAATTATGAAACAGCTGTTTGTAGGTGCCTCCAGTATATCATTGATTTGACTGATAACTTACACATAAACATTAATGATTGCTACTGAGATATTTAAAAGACTGTGAGTGTTCCTACAAGACTTACTACATGAGAAATAATTACCTTTACAGTTGTTTTTGACAAACACTAAATTGTAAGGGATTATACATTTACTTACAAAGTGAGAATGTAAAAAATGACACTCAGCCTGCGCAGTCATATACAGCCCAGCAATATCTGCAAGGATAGGCTTCTCCTCTAGATATTTGAACATATTTACAGAAGTCTTACTTCAAATACTACCTGGCATTCAGATGCTCCTACTCAGAAACCTCCTTTTATTTGGTCAAAGGGTACCACAACAGAGCTTAAAACTTGTAAAGGCCAATGTTTGTTATGTGACCTAACTCCCAGATACAGCTTTCAAAGAAGATGATAGAAAGGTCCCAACTGACTTCAACAAGAACAGCTGGAAAAGGGAAATACAACACCTTATTGGTATATATTGTATTTTGTCTAAAGACAAAACCTCTTTGAAAATTGATGGCACATAAAGATGAAAACTCATAGAATAAGTTTAACCAGAGATTGACTGTAGCATACCAAAAACATTTGAACAGAATTAATAAGGCTGGTTTTAGCTTCAGAAAAACATTTATATTGTTATTAGGGCTGGATATATTGCCAGGAAACTGTTTTGAATTCTAGGAAAATCCCCATTAGCCACAAATGATCAATAGAGAAGTTAAAAAAAAGCGGGGGCGGCGGGGAGGTCAAACTACAGCAGAATATTTTTTTATCTATACACTTGGGAAAAAAAAAAAAGTTTCCTTCTGTGTGCTGCTTACTGACATGCTCATTAGAAGAAAACCACACCTACGAATTGACTTCTCTCAAAAAGCTCAAATGCAGTGTTAATCTCTGATACATAATAATGGTAATAATGTGGGGCTCATTCATTCTGGCTGGGTACAAATTATGCCTCACTGCATCAGTTTAATTCTCTGTGCTATAAGGGTAAGTCACCTAACACCGAAACCCTGCAACCTCTCTTGGGGTCATCTGGTGGAGCAGCAACTTTAATGCCCAGAACACCTGCAAGAAGGGCATGTTCAGCCAGTATTCCTCAGGAACCAACCACACACATCTTACATGCACCCAAAGCCACTTCTGCTCTCCACATCCAGAGCCTCTACAGTCCTCTCTGTGCTCCCCTCCGGGCTGCCTGCTCCTAAAAGTCTGTGCTGAGAGCTACATAGATACATTGCTGGTCTTCAGGAAGAATCTGTTACAAGTTTCATTATTCAGGCAAAAGAAGAACTTACAAGAATACGTTCCAAATTGTCTTACTGTGGACAAATATTCTCCTGTCCTTGCTTTGCAATGGGTAAAGCCAACTCCTCTTAAAAGTAGGCTGCAATCACTCCTCACCTTTAATGGAAAAGTTACTGGTCTGTTTAAGACTCTTTTTCTATGAATACAGCAATATGACCGTTCATCTACTAGGGACACAAATGTTCTTTTTCTCTAATACTCTTTTACTTTTATCTTCTTTGTGGAAGACAACTGTGATGGAAGTTTGAGCTTTGACATGTATTTGAATAAAATATGAAAGACTGGATCAGAATAGTGGCAGTTTTACCAGACTTGATTTGCAAGGTATTTTACTTAAATCATAGCTGCACATTTTTAATTGCTTGAGATAGAGACTTATTTTCCTTATTTCTGGAAATAATATTGCCATATTAATAGGCTATGAATTGTGTGCTGACATTTTGTAAAAAGAGAAAGATTAATCTGGGTAAAAAAATCCCACTACATACAATTTATGAGGGAAGCAAGCTCACAGAGGCTACCATTGTATAAGTCCTAATTATAGTTACAAAATATGATTTAGGTTGGTATCTGTATCATGGGAGTCCAGTTTTTTAAAGTTTTTGCAGTATCTCAGTCTGAACTCATAATGTACTGTGAAAAGTCACTACCATAATAAATTACCTCCTGGCTTTTTAATAGCTTGTTGCATAAATAGCAGAACACCATTTTGCAGACTTTATACTCATGAAACTTATCAGGTGCAAACTCAACTTGCAATAGATAAACTCAGCTTTGAAAGCAGAGCTCACAACATTACTGCTAATCTCCAAGACTGAATTGCATATATATTATCAAATGCACATCCTTCAACCCCAAAAATACTTTCCTGAATCAAGTGTCATGGCATTTCTATCAAGTCAAAGCAAGAGTAAAACACTGAGACAAAATAAAACGGGACGTACTTTACAGCTAGTTTTCAGTAATGGGAAATTAAGACAACACAAAACATGCAAATAAGCCTGAGGTCGAGAAGGTGTCCTCCATCTTTATACACAACACAATACTCAGCACAATTAAGTGACATGGTCCTCTCTGTTTCATTTCTGTGTGATGTTCCTGTCAGCTTGAAGTCCATAGTGATACCATCTTGCAGCTGTCACACAAGTTAACCAGGGTTGTGTCCAGTCAGTAACTGAACAGAAAATTTCTCAGCACATGAAACCAAAATGAAAGCTGTGCTGGAAGCTGAGCAAGTGACACGTCTTTCTAAGCCAAGCGCGGGTGAGTGCCTCAGCACGTGGAGGCCACAGGACCAGTGGATGCACTGTTTAGTCCTTGTAGGATAGTGTTGAAGTGGTGATACATGATACATGCCAAGAAACCTGTATTTCAGTCAGGACAGAAGAGCAGATGAAATCTGTGGAGTCTTTGGGATTCTCTGGAATGAAAGCTGCGGTACTAACTGAACAGGTCGTTATTAGGCTTAAAAAATCAGTCAAGAATTAACTAGACTAGCAGTGGACATAATATAGAGAGCTTTGCAAGAAGACTGCACTGTTAATCCCATTGAAAGCGTAGCAGACATATTTCTAAGGCTATATATTATTCACGTTTTCATTTTGCGCTGGCTTGGAATTAGGGCCTTTAACCAAAATGTTTTCTTTCCCTGCCTGGGGGGGTCCATTCTCTCTAAGGCATCCAAGACAGCTAAATATTATATAGACGACTGTCATTAAAATGAATTGCCATAAAAAGTATGTAAAAATTTGGAAATAGTACACGATTTCACTATTAAACTGATTTTTTAAAAAGCTAGATACAGCTAGAAAAATCTATAACAAAATAAGCATTTACTGTTTTAAATGACTGCATAACAAGGCATAAGTAATCCTATTTTCTTTCCTGAAGACATCTAAAACTTCATCATTCTTTGTTTGTGCAGTCTTATAAAACAATTAATAATCTTACAAGAATAATTAATAATTAACGCTAAGAATTAAAAGCTGAATAAATTTCAGTTTGGGAAAGAAACGTGAAGGTACAAATAAGCCAAGGGGTTTGCTTGGTTTTGACATAAGGTTGAAAAAAGTACTAATTTGTCAGTGAGGCACCTTTTATTGTGACAAACTTATTAGCTATTCTAGCACAACGGCATGACAGATAGTATCTGTTATCTTAATATAAGACCCATTCAAAGTATTTTCTGGCACCATCCATCACACTAGGCAAGCTTTGAAGATGTACAGTAAAAGTACAATCAAAGCAGTGTAAATTTTGGTAAAAGATTGAGTCATACTTCAGTATGAAAAATTAAAATGAAGTCGTTGAGGCCTCAATAGCCCTTTTGCATCCTCATGCATTGGGTTTGCTACAGAACGTCTCTAGAACAACTTTGACATTTTGCCCTAGGTATGTGTTAATTAAATCCAGCAATATTTGTCATAAAATCAATCAGCTACAGGTACCAGGACATTTCAGATCAGAGGAACTATTGCTGCCTGTCAAGCTCTGGGCCGCTATGCATAGTAGTCTGTCTCTGGCAAGCATTTTGCCAAGGCAAAGGAAGAACCAAAGTGCCCATCAGAGCCTGGGTGCTCTGGCTGCTGCAATGTGGCAGGGCAGGCATCCTCTCTAAATCTGCCTCTAAGTCTCTTTCACTGAGGATACAATTCCTACAGTCCCTCTTTTTTCAACATATAAAAAGGAAAATCTTCCTACATATTTCAGAAAGAAGCTAGCAGGATAAAATTCAAACAAACAAATAACACCAAATACAACAGAGAGATTTGTAGATAACCAAGCAAATTATTTCCATGTACTTACTGCTGACAGCGTTTTCTATGCAGTGACAATACCGTTCTCCACTTCTAGGCAGGGACACAGACTGCATGAACTCATGTCTCTCTATCAGTCAACAATAGCAGATCCCCAGCACGCAAAGACAAGGTAGCTTCAAATTAGCTTGTTCTCAAAAAGCTACAAAAATAGGTTTGATTTTTTAAATCAAAAAATGAAAGTCTTTGTAATGTCATTCAATAAGCACTTTCAAATAAATTACTGTATGTTGCTAAGCCTGGTCAATAAGGCAATGTCTTTAGGCAATCAAAGGTACCTTTTGTGTAGTATGGTACTTTAGCATGAAAGGCAGCACTTGGTCTTGGAGCACCGAAACAGCTGCTCGGTGCACGAATAAGCTGTTATATTCTGGGACAGTCTCAGTTGGTTCGCTGAGCCCCCTTGTGTTGATTTAATTAGCACTGCTGGAAAATGTAAATGACCGAAAGAGACACTGTGCATTGTGCAAAATTACATTGTGCAAAATATGTGTGCTTACATAATGTGTTTCAACAAAGAAATAAAATGCTCCTGCTCCCAGGAGCTCTAGGCAGGCAGATGGCGAGTACTCCAGCAAGATCATGCACTTCGCCTGCAGAGAAGCGATGCCCTCAACCTCTGGGGAAGAGACTGCTGCTGCACTTCTGTAATACCCCAGTTTGCTGATCCGCAGAACAAAACGCAGGATTACAGCTGGACTAAAATTGCTCACTCTGCATCCCCAGAAGCAGGAAGGTGTCACAATAGGGGACAAAAATGAGATGACAGAGTTCTAGGCTTACTTTGTTACCCTTCAGGCACATTGTCCCCATGGCTATGATCTACTGGACTGAAATCAATACAGTCTGGAGTTCAGAAGTATGCTTAGTTGTTTCATGCAGAATTTATTACATTTTCACAGTTGTTACTTAATTAAAAGAGAAAAGTAGTGGGCTAAAATCAGGGGACAATAAAGAATTTGGCAAGCCACCGAGGTGTGGATTAACAGCTATGCATTTCCAGCTTTATCTGTACATGTTAAGGTCAGTATCAGTGTGCATATGGTATAAAGCCATTAAAAGTGCCTCAGATATGAATATTGTCAAGGAGGATGTGCCTGTAAATTCATCTGCCTTTCTCTGTTGAGATTTTGATGCACACCTCATAAAATATTAGATCTGTACTTTCCCAGTGCCATTTCCTTCTTCTAGTGCTACAGACCCAATATACTGTAAGCTTTACACCACGTAAGAAATGCCGTCAGAGTATTTGCCTTTTTTTTTTTCTTTTTTTTTTTTTTCTTACAGCTTGACAGTATTAAACTAGCATGCAGAGATAATGGACAAATTTATGTTTTTAAATCAGGAAGCTGAAGCTAGTAAAAATTTTCTGTTTCTGCAAGACTGCAATAAAAAAAGGAAATTAAAACAATAAAGGGCCAGATTCTTGGATCCTTATGCAGCTATAATGAAGAAAAAGTTTTGTTCATCTCATGGATTATCTTCTACACATAGAAAGGTTGAAAGGAAACAGAAGAACTTCAGCAGTTGGCTTTATTTCACCCATACCCATTTTGAAACACTACACTGAGGCCTTCCAGGACACATACTGGTAGACTTGGGCCTCATAGGCAGAACAATGCTAGCACGCAAGTCAGGTCATGTCACTCATCCTATACTAATAAGCTCAAATAATGCTTATGCCAGCATAGGTTTGCATCCAGATTTTGGGGTATAAGGTGTCAGGGCAGAGAAAATAGAGATGTACCCAGAGGGTTATAGTTAGGGACTCCGCAAGTCTCTCTGTTGCTTTAGGATAGATGAAGAAGGATGATAACACAGGAAGAAACAAGGACTTTTCTATGCATATTTCATGCAATAAATAAAACATATAATTCACTCTAGGAAGGAGCAGCTCCTTGAGCTGCCAGGTGATCCCCCAAAATCATAAGTTAGTTTACATGACAGAAGAACTGAAAGACTGCATTGGACTTACTCTATTTGAAGTTCTCAGAAACTGCATGGATATCCGAAAAGATTATGTGGCTTGGGGATCAATATGAATAGACAGCATGTCCTACCTATTGACCTTTCATATATTAGCAGTTCTGATAAGGAGTTAGTTATGCTTTGGCCTGAAACATATTGGACACATTAATACATGAAGAATCCTGCACAAAAATTTGCATTGACACTAGCATTAATTAGCCTGGTGAGCTAGCTTGGGTAATTTAAATCTTTGAGACTTCAGTCCACAAAAATCCAATTCATTGCTTAAGGGCATGCAATGTATAAAGAGACCCTGACTAAAACTGCTTTCTTCTTCTTTTTGCTCTTTACCCTTTCCCTACTTCTCAGTATCTTTCCTTTTACAATGAATGCTGGTTTCCTTCTAGCCTCTCCTTCTACCCTTTTTCTTCCCCTGTTACACTCTCATCTTGCCTTTCACATCTCTTCTCTCTTTTTTTGATGCACTCAATACCTGTTTACTTTCTAGCGTGATAACTGAAATCTGCCATAAGGTGGTGAGTGCTGGAGTAAGCACCTGGCGTACAAGTCACACTGAGCCCACCCCAGAGGAAGAGATATCTGAAGGGCCAAAGCTCTTGATGTCCCAAACAAGGAAGCATATACGAGTATTAGACGGGTCTGTATGTATCTGCACAAATCTAACGCATCTACATCATTATACTTATTTCATGCAATAGTTGTCAGAGCCAAGGAGATACCTTATAAAACAGGAGAGTTCTATATATGTCTGTATCAGTATAGTAGAGGCAGACAAGGCTAAAGACTTCCAGACTATAATATCAAGGAGGAAAAAATGATTTTGCTTGCAATTAAAGAACATAATATAGAAAATAGCATTTAGACCCCCTGTTAATAATCAAATATTTTTGCAGAAATATCTAAAGCAAGTTGCAATAGTGTTGGCATGTCAGTTTAACTCAAAACCCAGATTCAGTACTAGCTTTCTATATCAAACCAATGAACTCCTGAGAGGCAATATTTAGAGCTGAGGAACCCTCTTGTTTTAACTGAGAAGGTGAGGGGAGTGCAAATTGTGTTTGCCCCAGCAAAAAAACTCCAAAACATCTCAGGTTTCTAAATGTGCAATGCTGGTTGAAGCTTGGAGCAAATCATCAGAAAAAAATGCTGGCTGTTTCAAGACAGACTTCAGCTGAAGCTGTGATCTTATTCATGAGGTGAATTCAGAGGTATTCCCCAAAGGCCTCTGGGTTTTGGTGTTTCAATTAAACAAATGGAGGAGAAACATTTCAAAGAAAATTGAGTAGTGTCTCCTGTACTGCAGTCTACAGGCATCCTTCTAATCAGCAAAACACCAAAGACACCAGGAAAAAAGGATCTGTTTTTTGTTCTTAAGGAACACATAAAAAGAAGTACTAATTCTCCAGTTGTCAAGGAAGAGCTGGCAGATACCCTAATTCAGAAAGTGAATAGTCAGTGCATGGAATTAACAGCTTTTTTGGTTGGAGATATTTCAAGAATAAAGGGAATGCCATATATCAAGGAAAACCAAGAGGAAAGCTAACATCTGAGGATGCTACCAGCATTGTAGTATCTCCTAAAAATTATTGACTAAATCTGCATGCTTTGGTGAATGGTTAAAGGAGGATCTGTCTATATTAGCAAATAGTGCAGTTCAGTGGCAGTGGTAGGGCGACTGGCTGAGGACCCAACATCCAGACTGTAGGTGCCTTATGGGTGTTATTTTGTACTTGTTCCAGTCTCATCCCATGGACTCAGTGACCACTCATAGCCGGTCACCTCCTGGTCTGTCCTCATCCCAAACGAGTCCACATCCTGCCCGCATCCTGTGAGACTGCTCTGCAGGACAAACTAAAATACGACAAAGTAGGGACCATCAGGACATTTACTTCAGAAGAACATTCCCAATCTGAACTGAAATGCTAAAGCATGTGCACGCACATTTGCTTTCTTGCTGATTGCCATCAGTATACTGAACTCTGAAGAAGAAACTTTGCGATGACCACAGATTTAATCTCTTCATCCAACAGCTGTGGAGATGTAATGTATAATGTGCATATACATATTTCATTGAGTGTTTTCATGAAAGCTGTGACTAAATAAAGTTTTGATTGTAACTTCCAGTAACAGTTCAGAGGAATTTAGATTACAATCACTATACAAATTTGATTAATTTGTGCTGGAAATAAATTAATATCCATTAATAAATTAGAATTGTTCTGGTAATAATATAAAATTAATTTCTTATGGCAAGTAGGTGTCTCCTGTTTTTATAAATTCTTTCTTTTCATGCTATACTAACATATGCTGTGCCTCTTGCTTTTGCTTCTATTCTGCAGGCAACACATGAAAGTTATCTGTTACCCTAACAAGTACCTGAAGAGATACTCGATACTACTCCCACTTTCAGGGTTATATTATTATTATTATTATTCCATGTATTAATTTGTGCCCAAAATAGAATAACCACAAGGGGAAAAGGGATGTATTTTGGGATAGCAGCCAACTACTACACCACAAACAAGAAAAAACATTACTGAAAAATACTGGATACTATAAATAATTTATTCAGTTTCAGATTCAAAGTAGTCAGGCTGCCAAAGGCTACTGAAACAATGATTTGAGTTAGTAAAATGTCACTGAGCAATTTGTATGTCTGTAAACATGGAACTGAGCATGAGACAGACTTAGTATTACTTTTTTTAATTTTTTGTTTTAAGGCAAATTACATTTTCTGAATTTCTGAGTCACAAATGTGGGGAATTTAAAAGCATTGCACAGAGAAGTCAGATCTATCATTTGATGGTTGCAGATTTGGAAAGATCAAAACCTGCTCCAAAGATAGACAAAGGCACACAGTTATATTTTAAGATTACACATATCAATGCTTGATGCTGAAGGTCAGAAAAAAACATTAGATCATTTAGTCTGACCTCCCACATGCTGCAGGACATGCTATTTCAGACAGTGACCCCTGTATTAAGCCTATTAATTTATGTTTGCTATAGCACTTTCCAGAAAGGTCTATGGGCTTGAAATGAGAAAAAATGAGACTCCCCTCTTTCTTTGGTAGTTTAGTTGGCCTCAGTTTTAAAAAATTATGCCTTAATTTTAATTGGAATGACTCTGACTTCAGTTTCCAGTCCTTGGCTAAAGTATCTGTCTTTCCCTGCAACAATGAAATAGGTCTATGAAAAAAATGTGTACATTGTAAATGAAACCACTTTCTCTTCTTTTTTTTTTTTTTTTTTTTTTCTTCCCCCTGGTGTGTAGGGTCAGGGGCAGCTATGTTGCCTTTTTTGGTTCTTGGTCTGGGGTCATAAAATACTCGTTTTGTAGGCCTTTGCCTCGTCAAGTAAGTATAAACCAGCTAAGAAAAACAAACCATTTAAGATTGCTGTTCAGACTCTATACATTAGTATTTTGTGCTCTCAGTTGTTGACCATGAAATGTCTGCTCATGTGTAGCAAAATAAGTGTGCAGAAGAATGAGCTCCCCTCTTCCCCAAACCTTTTTACAACGAGGATATGTTAGTGAATCCACTCCAACCAAGAAAGATCATTGGTTTTGTTATAGAAAGTCTTTCTGAGTAATTCTAAAACTTCTCTGAAATTTCAAAAACCAGCTGGATGAAAATTTTTAAATCTTTGCTAAAACCTTATTGAAGTCTAAGAATTAGCTTGCATATTAAGTTTAAATCTAGTTACTATGGCTCTAGGTAATTTTTACTTTGCATACTCTTTTCTGTTTATTCAGTAGGTGTGCAGAAAGTAGCATTCCCTTCCACATGGCTAACCTTAACAACCCTTTTTATTAATAAAACACTGAAGCGCCATGTAAAAAATGCTCTAATACTATATCTGCAATTACAGCTTTAAAACTGCATATTGTATATCTGTTTTGCTATAATTCTGAGGACATGAGTGATGTCTGATATTTAAGTTGTGTTGGCTTCCAACATTTCACTGTAGCATTTCATTCTCAGCATCTCAGCAGTTGTTTGTGGTTTTGACAAATTTTTGAAAAATTTTGACAAACTTAACCTTTCAGACTTACATTTTCCATTCTTGTTCTGTGTTGTAAAAAAGTACCAGGTGCTAGAAAAAATGGATGAGTAGAGCAGAGACAAGTTCCTAAACTAACCATAACAGTGGTCTCCATAGTTTAATGTAGCCCACTGTGGTAAATAGATGGTACCTCTAAATGGCTGAGCAATTAGCAGAAAGACTAACACAAGAAGCCTCCTACTGGAGTTCAAACTCTCTGTACTTTGTTTTGAAATAATTTAAAACTTTACTTGAATGCCAGTCTAAAAGCTATGTTTTCTGTTTCAGTAGAAATATTCTGCATGGCTGCCTCAGCCAAATAGATTTGATATTTAACCTGCTGCCTTTGGTTACTGTCATTACACTAAAGACTTGCAAGTATCTGTAAGTTTATACAAAATTGGCAGCTTCCATATTATTTCAGAGCTAGTTTTTTTCTTTTCCTTTCTCATTCCAAAGGATTGGATTTTACCAGGAGACCAAACTGTGCTTACAAAATGCAGCTTCCAGTATGTGCTTCATATTTTATCTGACAGTGTCTCTTTTAATTTGGCACTTTTTTTCCAAGAAGTGTAGTTTAGTGATCATTTGGAAGTAAGTCTAATATTTATGTTTTGTGTGTTTAGTGTTGTTCTTTTCAATATGAAGATGTCATGGCTTTAGGTACAAGAGGGGCCCAAAGAAAGCTGGTTAATATTCAAGGGTCACCTCCTCCAAGCTCAGGAGCGATGCATCCCAGCAAAGAGGAAGTCAGGCAAAAATGCCAGGAGGCCTGCATGGATGAACGAGGAGCTCCTGAAGAAACTCAAACACAAAAAGGAAGACCACAGAGGGTAGAAACAAGGACAGGTAGACTGGGAGGAATAAACGGAGAAATTGTGTGAGCAGACAGGGATCAGGTTAGGAAAGCTAAAGCCTTGATAGAATTAAATCTGCCCAGGGATGTCGAGGGCAACAAGAAAAGCTTCTATAGGTATGTCAGTGATAAAAGGAAGACCAGGGAAAACGTGGGCCCTCTCTGGAAGGAAACGGGAGACCTGGTTATATGGGATATGGAGAAGGCTGAGGTACTCAAAGTGTTTTTTGGCTCAGTCTTCACCTGCAAGTGCTCCCGCCACACCGCCCAAGTCACAGAACGCAAAGGTACAGACTGGGAGAATGAAGAACCGCCCACTGTAGGAGATCAGGTTTGAGACCATCTGAGGAACCTGAAGTTACACAAGTCCATGGGACCTGACGAGGTCCATCTGCGAGTCCTGAAGGAACAGGCGGATGAAGTGGCTGAGCCACTATCCATCATATTTGAGAAGTTGTGGCAGTCCAGGGAAGTTGCCACTGACTGGAAAAGGGGAAACGTAAACCCCATTCTTAAAATGGAGAAAAAGGAAGACCTGGGCAACTACAGGCCAGTCAGTCTCACCTCTGTGCCCAGCAAGATCATGGAGCAGATCCTCACAGAAACTACACTAGGGCACATGGATCAGTGACAGCCAACATGGCTTCACTAAGGGCAAATCACGCCTGACAAATTTGGTGACCTTCTATGGAGGGGTAGAAGGATAAGGGAAGAGCAATGGATATCATCCACCTGGACTTGTGCAAAGCATTTGACACTGTCCCACACAACACCCTTGTTTCTAAATTGGAAAGACATGGATTGATGGATGGACCACTCAGTGGATAAGGAACTGGCTGGATGGTTGCACTCAAAAAGTTGTGGTCAACGGCTTGGTGTCCAAGTGGAGAGCAGTGACAAGTGGTCCTCAGGGGCTGGTACTGGGATCAGTGCTGTTTAACATCTTTGTCAGCAACATGGACAGTGGGATCGAGTACACCCCCAGCAAGTTTGCTGATGATACCAAGCTGTGGCTGCAGTCAACACGCTGGAGGGAAGGGATGCCATCCAGAGGGAGCTTGACAGGCTTGAGAGGTGGGCCTGTATGAACCTCCTGAAGTTCATTAAGGCCAAGTGCAACGTCCTGCACATGGGTCAGGGCAATCCCAAGCACAAATACAGGCTGGGTGATGACTAGATTGAGAGCAGCCCTAAGGAGAAGAACTTGGGTGTATTAGTGAATGAAAAACTGAATATGAGCCAGCAACATGTGCTTGCAGCTCAGAAAGCCAACCATATCCTGGGCTGCATCAAAAGAAGTGTGGCCAGCAGCCTAGGGAGGTGATTCTCCCCCTCTACTCTGCTCTCCTGAGACCCCACCTGGAGTACTGTGTTCAGCTCTGGGGCCCCCAGTGTAAGAAAGACATGGACCTGCTTGAGATGGTCCAGAGGAGGGTCATGAAGATGATCAGGGGGATGGAGCACCTCCCCATCAGGATAGGCTGAGAGAGTTGAGGTTGTTTAGCCTGGAGAAAGAGAAGGCGCGAGGGACACCTTTACGGCAGCCTTCCAGTCCTTAAAGGGGGCCTACAAGAAAGCCAGAGAAGGACTTTTTACAAGGACATGTAGTGATAGGATAAGGGGTAATGGCTTCAAACTGAAAGAAGGTAGATTTAGATTAGCTATTAGGAAGAAATTCTTTACTGTGAGGGTGGTGAGGCACTGGAACAGGTTGCCCAGAGAGGCTGTGGATGCCCCATCCCTGGCAGT
>JAVJGG010000005.1:12516430-12531301 GCA_035590195.1 Aviceda cuculoides | reverse complement strand
GTGACTGCTGAAATCGCCTCTTTACAGGACCTAACTGAAATCAACACTTAGCTATTCTGAAAAGCCCCATATTTTTTTCACAGTGCTTATAGAATGCTGTATATTTAAGCGTATTTCAGTATCAGAACAAAAAAGCTTTCAGCGGTAATAATCTTCCAACTGGCACTCACCGTACTCAGAAAAAGAGAGGATACAAGAAAACTATTTAGAGAAAGGAAAATGTTGAACAATTACAAAACAAGGTAGGAAATAATTTAGTAACAGCATCAATCACATTGTTCAATGGCACAGGTGACCTGTACGAAATATGCTCTACATAGCTCTTTGAAAAGACTAAGGTATTTACTGTGATATCAGAGTCAGGCACTAAAACAGGAGGCAGATGTCTATGTATTTTTGCTGATCTGGGCCTAGGAAACTTCAGCATTACAAGATAAAAACAAATGAGAAAAGCTGAAGTAAGACAAACAGAAAAATGTTTGCAAGAAGTAAGAATAAATTCTTAAATATTATTTGTTCTATGAAAACTGTCTTGCACCTTTCTGCACAACTACCTCTAAAATATCCCGTTTCCATTAAGTCAAGTATTTCCATAATTATCATTTACTTGCCTAAAGTTTATAGGCACTGATATCTCTAAATGGTGAGTTGTTTATGATGCAGAACAAACTCGGTATTTTACAGCACAAAGATACTACAATAGAACCACATTTCTTGTTATTACTGGAATGCACGTTCTTAAACATTTTAAAACTAGGTGTGCTGGTTTTGGCTGGGATAATTTTCTTCATAGTAGCTCGTATGGGTCTATGTTTTGGGTTTGTGCTGGAAACCGCGTTGAGAACACAGGGATGTTTTGGTTCCTGCTGAGCAGGGCTTACCCAGAGCCAAGGGCTTTTCTGCTCCTCACCCCACCCCACCAGCGAGGAGGCTGGGGGGCCACAAGGAGTTGGGAGGGGACACAGCCGGGACAGCTGACCCCCACTGACCCAAGGGATACCCCAGTTATGGTGGATATGGATATGATGTCATGTTCAGCAATAAAACTAGGGGAAGGTTGGCTGGGGGCCACTGCTCAGGGACTGGCTGGGCATAGGTTGGTGAGTGGTGAGCAATTGTTTTCATTTGCATCACTTGTCTTTCTTGGGTTTTATTTCTCTCTCTTTGTTATTTTCCTTTTCATTACATCATCATCATTATTATTATTACTTTCAATTATTAAATTGTTCTTATCCCAACCCATGAGTTTTCGCACCTTTACCCTTCCAATTCTCTTCCCCCCATCCTGCTGCGGGGGGAAGTGAGTGAGCGGCTCTGTGGTGCTTGGTTGCTGGCTGGGGGTAAACCACAACACTAGGAAAACAAGAAATTGCAATTGAATGGGAATATAGGTGTTTTGGGAGGTTCTATTCTTTGAGATTCCCCACCCCTCAGTTTTGTTTCTAGTAGACATTTACACAATTTCAAAATGAGTGTAAAACAATGATCCTGATCTAAATACATTTAAAATCACACTCACTTTAAACTGTACACATAAGGGGAAGGCCAACAGAACAGCAGTTCCTTTTCATTTTCAACAGTTCTGCTATTATTAGCTCTACGTCATAATAGAAACAGATCTAAAGCCACAGAATACAAATATGTAACACTATATTAAGTGATAAACTGTAAGCAATCATATCATTAAGGAATATAAGAATATATATATGCACAAGGGACAGAGTTAGCGCTATTCATTCAACCTTAACTGGCATTTCACCACTTCTGAAGGCTTAATTGTCTAACATTAACATTCTTCTTACACTCTAGGGATGTACTTTATACCACTCTTCTTGCTAAGGTAAATGTTATTGTAGCTAGGTGGTGTGTCTGTCCCCCCCTCAAGCACTCTGTAGATAGTTCAATAGCTGCTATGCTAATAGAGGAAAACATGTATTTCTGATGGGTAGAACAAAATAATGAGAAATTTATTCTAACAGAAGATACTTCTTGAAATTTCCAAACTCTTTTTGGCACACCACAGAAGACAGAAGACTACTCTGCATAGCATGATTATATTAGACGTTATACTTATCGTATGATTCTTTTAAATAATTTAGTGTTCATCTCTTTTTCTGCAGATCTAAGTCCCTCAAAAAGGGAAGATATAGCAGTCGGTGCCCACAGAAGCAGATCATTGATTATCTAGCATGATAATTCTTAGTTTTTAATCAATTTCTCTCAGCTTAGAGTAACAATAAGCTTTCTCTGCTTTTCCTAGACCACCTGCTAAATTATGGCGCATGCTTATAATGATGGGTATGGTACATCACTCGCACCTTTTATATAACCAAGACAACTATTTCAGGAATAATGGGAACTCTGGTTTCTTCCTGTATCTGAAAGACTGCTGACCTGGTCAACTAAAGTGCCACTTTTCCGAATTGCTCCTATGGCATAACAGGACATGTAAAATTAATGATACTCTAGCCTGGGCAGATTTTTCCTACAGTATGTTTTTTTGTCTTGTTTGTAAGCACTGCATGTAAAAGGTTTCATCACTCAAGGTCTTAAGATACCTTCCTTCAGCATCCAGAAGTCCCACTGCTTTCAAAATGAATTGATTTTGCCTTGGCCTCCATAAACAGGTAAAATCTTTTCTGGCTGGTATGTGTAAGTTTTACATTCAGAACCAGATGCTACACAAAATGCTCTTTGCTGTAAAGGATTTTCTGCATTTTAAAGAAAGGCATTTGGGCTGGTCCTTTCTCCAAGAAATATGAACTATCATTCCCCTGGAAGAAGCTTATAAGAGAGAGAGAGGCTTTTTGACTTTTTGAGCCTGTTTCTCAACTTGGAATTTTTGGTTGCTTGTTTCCAGTGCTGCTATGATTAGGAAAGGAAGTACTAAGTTTCATTTCCAGCTGTTTTATTTAAAAATTTCAATAAGGAAAGCAGCAAATATGGCTTGCTTGCTTTAATTATTTAAAAGTTTTACAGGTTTTATTTTAAAAGCAAGTTTTATTTTAAAATCTAAGTTTGGATTGTAAATAGCATCCTTATTCAACAACGGTCTTCCATTCATTACAACGTCATATATTCCTTCAAAAACTACTTTGGAAGATGCTTTTCTTGAAACAAAACATTCTTTTACAACATATTTTCACTAAAATACACAGGACATCAGTGAAACGTGTAACTGACTTCTTAAAAATAGGATTTCACATACTGTCGTGCTGTAGCTGGTGTTGGGCTTTGAAAACAATTGTTTAAACAGGGATTCCTGGAATGGAGCCAGATTCGTTACAGGCACTGTGTCCACTGCTGGTGAGGGCATTAGAGGTAGAAGAGACGTGCTGAAAATCAATGGAACTTCCCTTACCTCACAGTAGTACGAATGACTTTTCTCTGCAAGAATGAACAGCTAACAAGTGATAAAAGCCTACAAAAAGACCAATATAACTCTCTATTCGATATTAAGGCTACCTTAAAAATGTTAGATGCACCAGAAAGCTGAATTATCCAGTAAAGTATTTAGGCTTTTAAAATAAAACCTTGTTCTCTGCTTTTAAAATAAAACCTTGTTCTCTTTCCATTGTATACTAGGTGGTAAAAAACTACTTGCATTTTATGTGCTGAAGGTCAATTAGAATAATGCTGTCCTCCCGTCCGTAGAATGAAATCAGTGTAAGTACGCACCTCCTGGGCTGTCTAATAAGTTCCTGTTGAGGTGCTGTCTGAGAAGATCATTCACCAGCCTCTGCATTTGAAACCGTCATTTAAAAGCAATTTGTAAAACCAGCATGTTTATAAAGTTGCATTCTGGACCATGCAACTGCTAAATTCACTGTGTTTGGAAATTCTAATTCTACACATATCTGCAGAAAAAATGGGTAAGATCGAATTTCACAGATAATCTGCTGCTCTGCTTCATAACCTGTGATTTGCACATGAACATCTTTGCAGCAAATTATCTCAATGGTGTTTTCACATCAGTAGGTTTCAGCCGCAGCATGCTACACTTTAACAAAAAGAAAATTGTTGCATTGTTACAGAAAGACTTTTTAAAATGTTTTGATGAGTCTCAGAAAAGTCTTGGGGATTCCTTTCAATAGGATTTTTACCATACCTACAGAAAGACAATCTTTGGTGTTCTTTAAGGCAATCACTTTACAATCTCATAGATTCAACTGTATAAAAGTAGAGGTATTAGGCTGTTAGCACTTATTCTCATAAATCAGTTTGTTTCTCCCCGTACTCTTTTCTCCCAACATAAGACAGCATTGTAGCTCTCACGCTGCATAATCCTGAATAAAAATACTGCATTTATAAAACAGGTGAATGACAGTTACAGAGGAAAGGTATTATGCCACTAAAGAAAATTATTTTTATTCTACTTGTTATCCATTTGTTTTTGTCCCCACTTCCTATACTTCTAATCTTTCACTTCTGTATTAATAGTAAAAAAATAGAACTCTCTGTGGCTCTGTTATCTGCGAGGGTATAAATTTCAGATTCCCTTCAAAATCCTTTTAGGACAGTTACAAAACCGAAGGCACGTATTTTTTGATGCAACAGAAGATACCCGTGTCTAATCTTCTGAAGCTACGAACTCTGAACAGGCCTCGGAGGCAGAAAGATGGCCGATGCCCGGCTGCTCTCCTTGGCCACGGGGCACCAGCCGGGCTATTTGCAATTCTTACTGAGGTCTTTATGCCCCTTCCTTTTTTCACTGTCGTACGCTACTTGCTTTCATTCTCTTTCAGCTTCTAATTTCTGAAAGGCCTCCCTGATGTTGTTTTGAATTGTCAGGGAATTAATGCTACAGATATTGGAAAAGGAAAGTTAAACTTGAAAACAACCCAAACCACTGAAGCCGAGGGAGTCATGACTCTCACAGCCCCACTCAGCTTCCATTCTTCATTTACTGGGGATAAATTAAATGGTAACATAGAACAAATATGATTCATCTTTAGTTATCTAAGAGTCAGACATTCAGTATGAACTAGTCATTTGGTCTCCCTCTGCAGCTAATACAGCAAGATGGGTACCATCATCCAATACCGAAATAGATGCTTGAGACGGGAGAAAGTGAGGTTTGGAAAGCCTCTTTCTTTCCAATGCCAACAAAGGGGCTGAAATTTATCTGCCTAACTTTTACATGCTTAAACTGAGAGGAGATATCCTGCCCAGCTCCTCTGCAGGGCACAGTGGAGCACAAGGAGACAGAAGCTCGATGCAGCTGCAGCAGCACGAGACTGGGCTCACCTTGCAAGTCCTGCTTCCCAGCAAGGCTGATTTGCTGGAGCCCAGCACCGTGCTGTGACAGCGGTGTCTTACTTCCACCGCCGGGGCCAGGCTAACGGCAGCTATGCAGCGTGAGGCATAAGGCCTGGCTGTAGACATGTCTTTAGACAGGGTAAAAGAGAATTGGGATCACTGAGGAGAAAGAGAAAAAAAGATTTGATCCTAGGCTAATGCAGGAAAACACGACACTAGCATTCAGAAAGCAAAGCGTCTCCTAAGACCGCCCACAGTGAAATTTTTGTTCTCTCCACTCCCAAACTTTCTACCAACAGCCTCACCACTCCTTCCAACACACTTCCCCCTGCTGCCCCAACATTTTGGCATAATTCCTGATTAGATTTCATGACTGGACAGTTAGTTTCCTAGCCAAACTATCAACGAAAAATTTGCCAAAATATCCATCAATCTTATTTTTAAATTTATTTTTAGAATAACATATGGGAAGTGAATAAGCTGTTAAAGTTCTTCTTGTGTTGTACTGAGAATATGACTTTGATTCCTCGAGTGACTTAGGACACAACAGTGATGAAATGACATAGAAACTGGGATCTTTTAATTAATTCTTTTCAGGCATCTATTGAAATGTTAAGCCTGCATACTCCACAATATATAGCAGTGTGACCAATATCAGAGTTTGATCCTAAATCTGTATGGATTAGTTGTCTAAAAGGTTTAACTGAAGAAACTGAAAGCAAAAAAGTACTGCTGTCAACAGAAGTGCTATTTTCCAGTGAGCATTAGGAACATTCAATAAAGCAGACATATGGATGCACTTCATCCTATCAAAAAATAATGTTAAAAATTTTCTCTAGAGTAAAAACCCAAGGGTCACTTGAGAATCCATTAGAAGCTGTTTTGGTGGGGTGGAAAGTGAGGTATTAAGAGAAATAAAATATGTATGAGTTCTAGTAAGTCATCTTTCCAGTTCCTTAATTTCTAACCTCTTCTGCAAACCTTAAACCCTGTTGTTTTTCTACAGAAGTTTCTGGCAGAAAGAATGACTTTAAATCAAGGTGTTCTGCACTGCAACCATTAGCTGGTAACAGTTTTAAAATATTTCTGTAGTGACCCATGTATGACTCAACCATCGCTCTTTGTCTTTTACTGCAAAACTATTTTTTCAGCGTGCTTCTGGCAGGAGTATGGTGGTTTAGATGACACAGTACAAGTTAATATTATAAACTTCTGTTCATGGTCTGTTGCACCAGGAAGACCTATTAAAAGTACCGTACATACCAGCACAGAAAAAACTTGTTGAAGGCTTACTAAAATCCTTGGCTAATTTGTTGCTTTCTACTTGCTGAATAGCCAAACACTCACAACAGCCATATCCTTGGATTTGAACCATTTATGGCCACATGACACGGCCTGTCCAGTGCTTTAACTACAGTATAATCCTTTCTTTCAGCAAGTGCTTACCATGCGAAACATCTTAAACTGAAAGCCTTATAAAAAAATCTTTAATTTCTAAAGCACAAGCACAAAACACTGATAAATGGAAGACCTTCCTTAAATTAATCAAAAAAGGAGCGACTACTTGCAAAGAATTTCCAAGTCAGACAGAAATATGTGAGACTATGCATTAACGTATAAAACGCAGGCTCCTGTGAATGAAGCTAAAACATATCAATTCCACATCTGACTGATTCATGCTAACATCACTTGACCTCTCTCTCCTGGTGTCCCTTTTTCTAACTGGTACTACCAGGAGAACATACGTATCACATACTATATCTCATGCTACCAAAGAACTACAGTAAACTGTGCACAGGTCTTAATTCACTTTGTAACTGCATATTATGTGCTTTGAGCCTGATCCAAAAAAAAGATTTAACATACTTCAGTGTGTTGTACTTTAGGTACAAAAAAAACCCAACTGAGATTTCCGAAGCATAGCCGCACCCACAGCCCAGAAGCATTTGCTTTATGGTTTGAAAATTTTTCAGGTACATACATTTGTTTCACGACCAGTGTGGCTATGGCTGAGTAGAAGGATCCTGAGATCCTAAACAAACTACACCTGGATCTAGAAATTAGAAGAGAATAAAAATCCCTTGCTCAGGTGTACCTAACACACTCCTTCATCTTTCACATTTTAGAGATTAAAATAATGAGTGCTTGAAGTAGTTCTCCCTCCTTATACTTCACAGAGACAATTTGGTTGCTCAACTCTGTCTTCAGATTCCCCTCTTGGGATTAGGGGCCTAAGATGTGAAGACTACTGTTCTTAACCTCAAAATAGTTAAATCTTTTAATGAATCTGACTCTAAACAAGTCTCATCAAGCTTGCTCTTGCAAAAGGAAGACAGATCTACTGAGATTTTTCAGTCACTTCTCATGTTGCATCTGTAAGTCCTTCTACTTCAACCACCTGTTTATGAACGACTCCCCTCCCTCCCTTCATCCCCAATACATTACCAACAGGCTAATTTTATTTCAATGTTCCATTTTCACAAGTAACTGCCTCCCAAGACAAAGCAACAGACATTCCTCATCATCATCATATCATTAAGAAGCAGCAGCAAGGTTTCTAGTTCTGTTGCTTTCTCAAATTTCTACCAATCATTTTTCTTGGAAAAAATGTCCACTTGACAGGATTCCTCACTCCCTCCAGAAGATATTCTGCTGACAATATTTTATTTTCCAAAGTTTGTGCAGAGCTGGAGAGGTCTCATTTGAATGTCAGCACAAAGAGCCATGGACTCACACAATTGGCTGTTTGCATCCGGGACAGCCACTTTGTCCAGCCTTTATCAAAAAATAATTCCACTGAAGTCAACTGAACTACACAGACACTGCATACGTAGGTAATAAGAACTGGCAAACATGGGTAATGCCTAAGGGTCTGCACCTTTCAAAGGGAAAAACTCAGACAGGTATTGTGGGCTACTCCCAAACTGGTAACATAACTGGGCAAGACTGCATGAAGCCCTCAAGAGGAGGACTTTTTCCCAGACATTTTCACAAGAAATCAAGTCAAGACTGACTCTAGCAATTTTTTTTAAGATTTAAGAAACTTCCTGTGAATTTTCCTGGTAGCAGTAAGCTGTGCAGAAGCAGGTAACTTTCAAGCTGAGATTTTTAATCATTATTTTTAATCACTAGGTGAGCTGCCAACTAAAAGTAGGAATTTGTCATTTTTTTTCTTCTGACAATGCTGAAACACGTAGGAAAGATTGACCTAGGTGTTTTTTATCATTTAAAATAAATTTGGTAACTAAAAAGCAAACAAAATTACCTATTTGCAAAAACGTTAGCATATTAATTCATCTTATGCATGAATAAAAGTGTATCTAGAGGGAGCATGTAGAATTAAAAACAAGGTGATATTAAAATGCAATTAAGAAACCATAATTATACATTAAAGAGAGACACAAAGACAAGGGATAGCTTAGTATCTCAGCTGTGGAATAGCCACCACGGTTAAATGAACTGAATTTAGACTCTCCCTTACAATACATTGAAGCCGCAGTCTTTTGCAGAGGTATGTAATTACGGAAGATCTAAGCAGCTGCTCAGAAAAGCTAAAAAGCTGATACTGGCTAAGCAGTTTATTCACAGTTCTGGATGGCAGTCCTTCAGCTTTTCTCAGAGACGGTTTCAGTTTTATCTGTATATCTGAGTCAAAAGATTTCTGATGTGGGTATAAGAGCCAGTTCTAAAGACTGTTTATTAGTGCTAATAAACTGGAATCAGTTTGGATGTTAGAAGGACCAACTTATTTCCCCCTTCTTCACCAGCCACTACCAAGGCCCACGCCGCTCACTGCAGGGCACTGACTGCCCCACGCACCCTGCATGGGCACAAAGCCTACGACAGAAAAGGAAAATTTGAGCAAGAAGGGGGCTGACCCACAGGAACAGCTCTTTGCTGTCTTCCTAGAAACAAACTGGATTTGCATCTGGATCTATACTGGGAACAACCACAGTTAAGTGGTGAAGTAACAGCTATTCCACATGCCACCAATTGCAGTTGTTCCAGTGCAAAATGGTGTCTTCAGTCTATTTTAATAATTCTCTGTTTCTTGTTGGGTTTGGGGTTTGTTTTATTTTATTTTTAATTTATTGGCTTGGTTTCAGGAACCATAAGAACAGCAAAATCTTGAATGAACATATCTGAGCTATTTTGAAGTTCCAAGATACATTTTAGAGAGGCACACTTCCCCTGGGAAAAAGAATATACTCACTTTGAAATGCTCGAAACCAGTACAGATATACTTCTGCTAGCAATGGGTCCACCCAAACTGAGAGATGTTTGTGTATTTATGTACATGAATAAACTCTCATGATTCCTGATAAGAATATTTACAGTTTCCACATTTTACATATTCTTAAGCTACTTGCTTGCCTAAGTATCTGGTAATTCCGTCTTTACTCATAGATTGATTTAGAAAACAGTGGTGTCTCTCACCAAGACAGAAGTTCAGGTAAAACCAAAACACTACTGTGGGAGCTAATGTTATAATAAAATAGAATGGCAGCTTATTATTTCTCTGTTTTGTAAATAAAGTTTTGACCTAATTCTCTGAAGTCCAATGTGAAATAATTATTTCTACTTTAATAAGTCTGCTAACACAAATGATAAATTCGATTTGACAACTGGATATTCTCGTGGCATGTTGTTGACTCATGTGTCCTCTAATCTGAGTCACAGGCCAACATTTTGTCATTGTTCTTTAGACAGAAGAAAATAAATAGTTGCACACAGCAAATGTTCAGGTCTTAACTATACATACATTATTTAGAGTTTAATCAGCTTCATATTTTCTAAATTTCCACTGGAATAAAATATGTTTAGTGTGAAAAAGAGTAATTTTTTCTCAGTGCAGAAAAGGGAGACTTACAAAGTACTTTTCCAGAAGGCAATAAAGCTTAACGAAGTTCAAACCCACTGGACAGCCAATGGTGTCTTTCAGTATGGCTCAGTAAGTTATATGGGCTGTGTTATGAATACTAAAATGTTTGCCCTAATAGGTCCCAAAGCAGTAAGAAAAATTGCCTTTTTTCTGTACGGCTTCATAACACTCGCTAGCAAAATATGATGGTTCAGTGGTGGTTTGTTGTAAACTATAGTTACAAGGATCTGTGCAGCCTGAAATTAGTGCCAGCTAATGAAGACCTGTTTTTCTGTGCTCTGTCACACAAAGTGAGATGCTTGAGCTCCAGGAGGATAAAGCCCTGCTTGTGCTGTGCACTGAGGTTGTGTGTCAAGGTCAGGAAGCCTCATGGTGAAGGCAGAAAAGCCCTTGCAGACCCACCAGTGCACACAGTGGTGGGCATGCAGCTTTCCCACACGAGCGGCTTGAAGAGGTGAGACACACCACTCAGCTCCTCCGCCAAGAGCTACCTATGGGTCTGGCCTGGCCCTCGGCCATTTAACAGGACACAGGCAAAGATGCTCTCTTGGGGCGAACCACCTCTTATGAGCAATTTAAGAAGAATTAAAGAAGTTTATACATTCAGATGTTACAAATGATTACATAATTATGACTATTTTGAGAAAAACAGAAAAGAGATCACAAATTACAAATGCTTCTAGACAGAAACTGTTTCTTTTCTTTTTTAAAATTTTCTTTTTTGTATGGAGGCAATATAGAAACTATACAGAAGCTCCACCAAGGCACTCTAAAGAATGGTATTTTTTTTCTTATGGTCTATAAATTATTGCAGCTCATATTTAACAAAGATAAAGAAATAAAGAAGAATTCCTTTCAGAAATAAAAAAAATGGGGTTGCTTTTGGAGTCCACTTAATCCAATATACTCCTGGCTGTAACTAATCTAGGTGCTTCAAAGAAAAGTGCAGTAAAGACAGCACAGATATAAAATTACCTGACTTTATGTCTGCCTAAATTGCATAGTTGCATACTAATTGGTAATTGCATACTTCACACACTGAAATATGATAGGTTGCAATTCCTTTTGAAAATGCATTAAAAATTAGTAGGATAATTCTGCATTTTTAATGAAAAAGCTTGTTAATTTAAAAAAAACATAGCTTAAAATTTACATTATTCAATTACTGATGAATCTGAAAGTTCTAGTTTCATCTTCAGTATTATCCTTGATCCTGCCTGGGTTCCCTTACTGATGTTTGGTTCATTCCAGCCATAAATGAAAGTATCGAGTTTAACACTTGTGTGACAATAGCATGCACATTTTTATTATGACAAATACTAGCATTTAAAAATTCAGTGGTAATCTCTGTTTATGAAAGTATACTTGTTCACATGGCAAACTGGCTCATAAAAAAAGAACAGTGACAGCATTTAAAACTGATGTGCTACTACACCAGTCCGTTCATTCAAATTAAATAAAGGTCAAAAATCAGCAAGAAGTAATAAGTAAGGAATTATTTCCAGTGTCTGGCAAAATTCTGGTTTTGGTCAGGTGATTCCTACTCTCTCCCTATTCTTCTGTGTAGCGTTAATCACTGCTCATTGGCTGCTTGTTCTCAGGCAGCACTAAACTCATTGGTTCTTTACAGAGCACATATGGATTGTTCAAAATGAAACGTTCTATATAATTGTAAGGTCTTACTATCAAGCAAATTCTAGACTGAACCCAGTAAAATTATACTATTGATTGGTTAAGGTGTCTTGGAAGCACCTGGCTTTATTCTTGTTTGGGTTTTTTTAAAGATATAGCATCAGCACTATGCTGTAGAATATAGCATTCTCTCTCATTTACTTTGTGGGTAGACTATATCCCTGGGAGATGAACTAGATCTCACACAGGTAGCATACTAAATAATGAAAAGAATATAAGGAAGGAGCAGATGCTGAGTTGTCTTTGGCTCCTTGAAAAAGTAATTCGCACATATGTATATTCTATTTCCATGTATTTTAATAACCTTCAGACTTTCAGCTGAAATTGAAATGCTTCCCTGAGCTGACAGAAGCTATGTCCTCTGTGGTTCAAGAGGTCTGGTCATACAGGAATAGGGCTGGAAAAGTTCGGCACTAAAGGAATGAAGGGACACACAGATTTTTCCCTTTTCCCACTTAAAATCCATGGTACTGAGTGAGGCTGATGGTATGGACAATGCTGAGAAGAGTTGGATACCACAAAAAAAACACAACCCAGTTTTGCACAGATAGGCTGCATGTGAAATGACATGAGGTAAGGAATAGGAACCCCCAAACTCAAACTCCAACCTGTACTCTGCAACATACAGGAACCTTGTCCAGGCACAAAGGCACCTGCTCCAAACTTCGCAGTTACGTGGATGAGCCCTGTCTTTCAGAAGCCATGCAGAAATGAATACTGTCCTTCAAAACATGGCTGAAGAAAATGGCGATTGTTGTTCCAGTTGTATTACTCTACCTTTCAGGTTTTAAGAAATGTACTCAGAAATGTGTTAGGAGACCTGTGTTCAAATCCCTCTTCTCCAGAAGGTGATTCAAACACATCCAGGTTCAGCTCAACTAACACAGCATGCCAAGCACAAGCCCATAGGGTATTCCAGGCGGGCTGCAGGCAACTTTAAATTGTTCCTGCTTTCCACTTTGCATAAAGATTTGCTGGGTAAAAGACAGATTCAGCACAAGGCTTAATTTTGGAGCATATATGTGATGGTAGTCCTGGCTTCCAGTCCATGTTCTACCTTTTCGTTCAGGATTTCCTGAAACCAGAACTCATGTGTTCCTCAGTGGTATGGCTAATTAACTATGACAACCACATTCTTCTTTTTTATGTTAACATTCATTAGTGTTCTTTCTTTTTAGCTAGTGGATCTTAATTGTTTAGGCCAAGTGGAGCAGCCCTTATGAAAAGAATTTAGAATAAATCCCTCAATACAGAATTGCTGATGGCCTAATTATTCTCCTACACAGAAAATAGAGACATTTACTTAAGAATTCGTTACAGACTTCTCTTACAGTAGATGGGGAGAAGTAAGCATTTTTAGACATGATTAATCTCATCACAAATCAGCTGCTTAGTGTATGCCACACAAATCACACTCTACAGATGTCTGCAGATATCTAAAATTAAGTGAACCTAATCACACCATAATTACTATAAACTGCCTTTACAGTCAGCAAAAGAAATAGGCAACTTCATCAGGCAAATCAGTAAGACCTGAATTTCCATCTGGAATTGCCCCCTTCTGTTTCCACTGCCATGGGGAGCTAATGCACTTCAGGAACAACTGCTAGTAGGTGCAATCAAAGGAGCTATATACCTCCAAGGGTAGGAAGTGTCAGAAGTCAGTTTTCTGTCCAGGCCTGTCAAGTAGACAATAGATGGACCTTAACCGTTTACCTCCTTTGCCAATGTAGTCTCCAGCATACGAGCAAGGGTAAAATGGCAACTTCAAAAGGCAAAAAGTTGAGAGTTTAATTTTTCTTTCTTTTTTCTTTTCTAGAGAACGCCATCACACTAATATTATTTCCTACTATAATACAAAGCACATAAGGCATTTTACAATGCAACAGAATACACACTGATCCCACTGCTGAAGAACTTAACATCAAGAGTAATAAAGTCTTCAAAATACTCATGGCTATTGCTACATTTCAAGGGCATTGTATTCAGCTACTAAACAAAAAAAAATCAGCTCATTTCTAACAGGTTCCTTTGGAAGGCTCCTGGACAGCATGATTAATTCCTTGGACATGAATTAAGAAGACTGAAACTAAAATTATCCAACTGAACAGATTTATTTTTATGAACAGAGGATGGAAAACTGTAGGTACTGAAAACTGCTCACAGATTGATAGTTTTGGTTTGGACACAGCAGTGAGGCACTGATTGATCTGAACTTATCAAAACTAGAAGGAAATTCAAAGCTGTTTCTAAACAAACTTCTAGCTGTCTCTGTATCTTCTTCCTAACAGTAACAGATGCTCCAGAAAAAGGTACAAGAATCCTGTATCATACATACATGCAGAAACATAATCCCCATTTTTAAAAGGAAAAAAGGAAGACCTAGGGAACTACAGACCCATCAGTCTCACCTCTGTGCCCAGCAAGATCATGGAGCACATCCTCCTGGAAACTATGCTAGGGCACATGGAAAATAAGGACATGACTGGTGACAGCCAACATGGCTTTGCTAATGGCAAATGGGGCCTGACAAATTTGGCAGCCTTCTATGATGGGGTTACGGCACTGGTGTATAAGGGAAGAGCAATAGACATCACCTACCTGGACTTGTGCAAAGCGTTTGACACTGTCCCACACAACATCCTTGTCTCTAAATTGGAGACATGGATTTGACAGATGGACCACTCGGTGGATAATGACTTGGTTGGATGGTCACACTCAAAAAGTTGAGGTCATGGGCTCAATGTCCAAGTGGAGAGCGGTGACGAGTGGCATTCCTCAGGGGTCAGTATTGGGACTGGTGCTGTTTAACATCTTTGTCAGAGACACGGACAGTGGGATCAAGTGCACCCTCAGCAAGTTTGCCGATGACACCAAGCTGTGTGGTGCGGTCAACATGCTGGAGGGAAGGGATGCCATCCAGAGGGACCTGGACAGGCTTGAGAGGTGGGCCTGTGTGAGCCTCATGAAGTTCAACAAGGCCAAGTGCAAGGTCCTGCACATGGGTCGGGGCAATCCCAAGCACAAATACAGGCTGG
>JAVJGG010000005.1:12504378-12516330 GCA_035590195.1 Aviceda cuculoides | reverse complement strand
TATATTTAAAGTAATTGCTACCCTGTACATAAATCTTTTGCAAGCAGGCTGAGAGCGGCAAATGGAGACTCTTAGAAAGTTTCTGCTGTGCTGTAATGAGGATATGGTGTCTCTCATTGTGGAGGCTTACTCTATTTGAGTCTAAAAGGAATTTTAAAATATATTAGTTTTAGTAGATGTGATTTCTAGAGCTCTGAACATTTTTGTAAAAAAAAAATTGGTAAAACCAGTATTTTTGAGCCAGTCCAGTGCACCTGTGTGCATTTTGGATGCATGTACAAGTAGGTCCAATAGCTTAATCCTAACTTCATTCTAACTTGTGAATGTTGACTTCATTTTGACTTTTGAATCAGGTCAATCTGCAATTTCTTCATTAAGTTCAGTAAAGGCAGTATTGGACATTCTTTACCCATCAGGAATGAGAATAATAGCTCTTCTGTAAGCAGTGCTTGTCCCAGGTAAAATCAGTTTTACAATCCCAATTCTGTGAGTCACTGGGTGACGTGACTCACCCAGTCTCACCCAGTGTCTTGAATTCCAGCCCGGTGCTTTGCTCACCAGCTAACTGAACAGAAGTACAGCTATTCTAAAATCTTTTGTTCCCCTTCCTAAGAGTCTCTCCTAAGTACATTATATAAGCACAATCAGACTTCTCACTGATACAAGAAGAACTGTGACTATATATGAGTGTATATATAGTCCTGCAATGTGGAAATGCATGCATGAGTTCTTTTATTCAGTTTTGCGATAGCTATGGCTTTTCGTCCCTTTGAATGGAGGTGATTGGTTATTTCCACCATTCTTCTGGAAATAAAACATATTTGCCATTCCTAAACAGGTGCTTAGGATTTAATTTATGTACACAGTGAACTCGGAGGCGCCTTTACTTTCAATAGTGCAGGATGAACATTGTAGAGAGGAGAAAAAAAATTAAATGTGGGAATGTGATCTGTAAGTGGAACAATTCCATAAAATCTTGTTAGAGAGGCCAAGGTTAGATTCGCTGACTACACATTTAATTCCTTTTAATTGGCCACACTGCTTGCATTTCAAATGAAATTTGCTTTTCATTTATATTAGAAGTTGCTTTTATACAGTGGCTCTATTAAAAAAGAAATCTCTGCATGTGCAGGCAGAAATTCTTCTCTGAATACTTTATATCACCTGGCATTTAAGGATCTGAAAATGTGGCACATTTCTTGAAATCCTATACATAATCTTGTAGCTAAATTCTGGTACGTATTACACAGTCTAACCCAGGTTTTTGTGTAGCTTCCTTTCTGTCTTGGATTTTTGCTTTTCAGGATATGGTGGACAGGGAGAGATATAAAAGTAAAACAGTAAAACAGAAAGCTAGTAAGTAAATGTAGGCAACAAAATGACCTGAAATAATGGTCTCCTTAGAGGTTTGCTTCATGTAAAGTGGTACAACTCAAGGAAAGATGGGAATGTTTTTGTAAGCCAAATACATTCAATCTTTAATATGCCCTGTGCATTCACAACATCACTTGTAATGGCAGTGTAGTGCACAGCCTTCAGAGTACCTTTAAACCCCATTAAACCCCACTGAGATTTAACTAAGTGCTGGAGTGCTTTCTGAATCAAGGACAGTCTTTTGCTGGCTCTGTTTGTAGGACTGTTTCTATGAAAATACATTTACTACTTATATTCATGTCTCACCTCTAAATTTAAATCCATCACAGGTGCCATTTTAGAAAAAAACCATTGGCCCTGCTCGTAGCAGCTATGTGTGAGCAAATGACAGGAGATGGTAGAGAAGAGCTAAGCCTGCGTGTTCACTTTGTGCAGTGTCCCCTGTGATGCTTCAGCTCCACTGTCCC
The DNA here is from genome assembly GCA_035590195.1 of Aviceda cuculoides. Taxonomy (NCBI): domain Eukaryota; kingdom Metazoa; phylum Chordata; class Aves; order Accipitriformes; family Accipitridae; genus Aviceda; species Aviceda cuculoides. The sequence goes on along the minus strand of JAVJGG010000005.1, from coordinate 12,514,489 downwards.
TTTGCCCTTCTCTTGTCCCCAGGGTCTCAGTGCTAATACACTGCCCCACAAGACTGCACTGAGACAACTCAGGCCGCAGATCTCCTGCTTGCGCGTAAATATCAGAGAGGCAACTGAGAGATGTATGCTGTCCATACCTCAAGGATACAGACAGTAGAAGGCTCAGGCTGTTCCTGCCGTGCTCCCATTCAAAACCTGTCAATCGCTGGCCCTGCATTTACAGACCTAGTTTAGATCAAGTAGGAAGCATGGAAACACTCAGGCAAGTGTTAGGCTTACTGGCCTGAAAAATGACCTGCTTTTTTCCTTTTTGGGGAGGGTAGAGGAAGGGACTTCTGCCTGCTGGGATGGGATTTCCTTTTGTTGCTTTCTCCAGTGTTCTTAGCATCTCGGCAAGTCTTGATTGGTAGAGCAATCTCCTAGGGTGCCATTTGGCTTTTGTGGATGAAATTCTAGTTAGGATAGGATCAAATGCTGTTGACGTAGTAGCACAATTATTTTGGAGGAGTTTTAGGGAAGCCTGTAGTTGGAGAGTGTTTCATGACTTCTTTCTGAAGTCGTCGTCTTCTTCTTTCATGATGTCTTTCACTGGTTCTGTGCTTCATGATCCAGCTATCTGAAACCCAGCTCCTTCACTAGAGATCATTTGCAGGGTTTGTCTCTGGGCAGTGCTGTGAGTGTTTTCTAGATTGCCATGGGCACTGTGGTCATGGGAGCTTGAGGAGACGGCAGCCTCACCAAGTACGATGAGTAAAAGCTTTTGCCGTCTGAGTTGGTAACCATCAATGTTCCTTTATCAGGAAAAAACTACATGTCAGTCCATGCCTGGTGTCCCACATTGACATTATCTCACAAGCACATGTGCTCCTCCCTGCAGCACACACAGTCATGAGAATGGTTTCCTCCTGTCCATCACAGTTAGTCTGTGTCCCCTCTGAGCCAGCCTGGGGCTCGCTCACTGGGGTAGTTCCCAAGTTCATGCTGACAGGCCACCGCAGACGTAACGAAGATATATAAAATCACGTTCCACCTAAAATACCAGAGGCTGGAATTTTATTTGAAGTCCAGGTCTTAAATATGCAGTCTTAAATTCTTCCATAAACTGGCAAGTCTGGAGAATTAGCCTTTTACGCTTTTATGTTCTCCTTTCTGAAGCTGCTTTAGCTCTGTCTGGACTGCATTGCCTTGTTTAGTGATAGCAATTGAGTTGTTGCCTCTTGTAAGATGATGTGTTTGGCAAATTTCATGTAGTGTGGCTGGTCTGGTCTTGTAATAATATGTAATTTGGTCTTCTGGGCTAATTTACAATTGGAGAAATAGATCTTCTCAGGTAACAGTATTTTCCTTTGCTGTTGCTGCCACTACTGCTAAATTGTTTTCCTCAGCACTGCATGCCCAAAGGTGTCTGTAGATCTTAAATTGAAGCAGACTTTGGCCTCTTCAGGGATCTGCTTGGAAGAGTACCATGGGCTAAAGTCCTGGAGGGAAGAGGGGCCCAAGAAAGCTGATTAATATTCAGGAATCACCTCCTCCAGGCTCAGGAGCGAAGCATCCCAACAAAGAGGAAGTCAGGCAGAAATGCCAGGAGGCCTGCATGGATGAACAAGCTGCTCCTGGGCAAATTCAAACACAAAAAGGAAGCCTACAGAAGGTGGAAGCAAGGACAGGTAGCCTGGGAGGAATACAGAGAAATTGTCTGAGCAGCCAGCGATCAGGTCAGGAAAGCTAAAGCCCTCACAGAATTAAATCTGGCCAGGGACATCAAGGACAACAAGAAAAACTTCTATAGGTATGTCGGTGATAAAAGGAAGACTAGAGAAAATGCAAGCCCTCTCCAGAAGGAAATACGAGACCTGGTTACCTAGGACACAGAGAAGGCTGAGCTAATCAATGACTTTTTTGCTTCAGTCTTCACTGGCAAGTGCTCCAGCCACACCACCCAAGTCACAGAAGTCAAAGGCAGGGACTGGAAGAATGAAGAACTGCTCACTGTAGGAGAAGATCAGGTTTGAGACCATCTAAGGAACCTGAAGGTCCACAAGTCAATGGGACCTGATAAGATGCATCCGTGGGTCCTGAGGGAACCGACAGACTAAGTGGCTAAGCCACTATCCATCATATTTGAGAGTTCAGGAAAGTTCCCACTGACTGGAAAAGGGGAAACATAACCTAAATTTTTAAAAAGGCAAAAAAGGAAGACCTGGGGAACTAGAGGCCAGTCAGTCTCACCTCTGTGCTCAACAAGATCATGGAGCAGATCCTCCTGAAAACTATGCTGAGGCACATGGAAAATAAGGAGGTGATTGGTGACAGCCAACATGGCTTCATGAAGGGCAAATCGTGCCTGATAAATGTGGTGGCCTTCTACAATGGGATTGCAGCATTGGTGGAGGGAAGAGCAACTGACATCATCTACCTGGACTTGTGCAAAGCATTTGACAGTGACCCACATAACATCCTTGTCTCTAAATTGGAGAGACAAGGATTTGATGGATGGACCACCTGGTGGATAAGGAATTGGCTGGATGGTTGCACTCAAAGAGTTGTGGTCAACATCTTGATGTCCGAGTGGAGACCAGTGATGAGTGGCATTCCTCAGGGGTTGGTATTGGGACCGGTGCTGTTTAACACCTTTGTCGGTGACATGGACAGTGGGATTGAGTGCATGCTCAGCAAGTTTGCTGAGGACACCAAGCTGTGCAGTGCAGTTGACACACTGAAGGGAAGAGATGCCATCCAGAGGGACCTTGACAGGCTTGAGAGGTGGGCCTGTGCAAACATCATGAAGTTCAACAAGGCCAAGTGCAAGGTCCTGTACATGGGTCAGGGCAATCCCAAGCATACATACAGGCTGGGCGATGAGTGGGTTGAGAGCAGCCCTGAGGAGAAGGACTTGGGGCTTTAGTGGATAAAAAAACTGAATATGAGCCAGGAATATGTGCTTGTGGCCCAGAAAGCCAAGTGCATCCTGAGCTGCGTCAAAAGAAGTATGACCAGCAGGTCGAGGGAGGTGATTTTGCCCCTCTGCTCTGCTCTTGTGAGACTCCACCTGGAGTACTGTGTTCAGCTCTGGGGTCTCCAACGTAAGAAAGACATGGACCTGTTCGAGCAGGTCCAGAGGAGGGCCATGAAGATGATCAGAGGGCTGGAGCACCTCTCCTATGAAGACAGGCTGAGACCATTGAGGTTGTTTAGCTTGGAGAAGAGAAGGCTCTGGGGAGACCTTACAGCAGCCTTTCAGTACCTAAAGGGGGCCTACAAGAAAGCTGGAGAGGGACTTTTTACAAGGGCATGTAGTGATAGGACAAGGGGTAAGGGCTTTAAACTGAAAGAGGGGAGATTTAGATTAGATGTAAATGTGAAGTTCTTCCCTGTGAGGGTGGTGAGGCACTGGCATAGGTTGCCCAGACAGGCTGTGGATGCCCCATCCCTGGAAGTGTTCAAGGCCAGGTTGGATGGGGCTTCAAGCAACCTGGTCTGGTGGAAGGTGTCCCTGCCCATGGCCATTGGGTTGGAACTAGATGGTCTTTACAGTCCCTTCTGACCTAAGCCATTCTATGATTCTATGAATCTACTCTCTACATTTCATCAATATCTATTTCTAACAGTAGTATTTAGTATAAGCCTTCAGGTGTACATCTTCACAGCCTTTTAAAGATGTTTGAATTAATTATGATTAAATATTCTGAAGATCAATACATAATTTTTCACATTATTAGGTCTTCAATTCCAACATAAATCTATTATTCATTCCATTTCTAAAAAAACTCAGCCTTTTTCATGCTTCTTTTATATGAGAATTTCTTCCTCTAAGTTCCTGATCATTTACATTGCTTTTCTGTGAAACTCCTCTTATTTAGTTACATTCTTTTTGAGAGGAGATGATCAGTACTGAGTCAATTTTCTTCAGAGTGTTAAGCATTCTCTTCCTTATTTGATCTAATTTTGCTTGGTTTGCCATCAGTTGCAGGTGATGCAAAGGTCTTCCCTTGCCTATGAAGAATTCCATTTTGTGGTGGATTTAGGGTAGCTGATTTAAAACCATGTAAAGTGTGTTAAGTGCACAAGTATTTCAAAAGTGGACCTAGTAAAAGATACTGTAACTCACTCTTTGATTAAAAAAATAAGAAAACAAGAAAATGGTATTATTTTTAGTTTGTATTTTTCTGTTGCGTTTCTAAGTATATTTTTTTAAATATATTTATTATTACCAACTCTTTTTCCCTTTGCAAAGAGGCACAATAATTTCTTTATTACCGAATTACATATTCCAAGCATATTTCTGATACCGTGATTGTGGCAACTTAACTATCCATTTGTTTAACAATTTGTATTCCTTTTAAAGAAACAGTTAATTTTTTTTTTTAATAACAAATTATTTCCGAGGGGTAAAGAAAGTGGATTGTTTTGCTGTCATTTACTTCTGTATTTTTTCTATTAAAAAAATTATCTTATCCTCATTACTATAGAAAAAAAAGTGAAATATTTCCTTGCTTCGTTCCTTAATTAGCAAGGACGTGAACTATATCTTATCATAGTTACAGTGTTCTGTCTTACTCAATACATTTTTTCATCAGTCATATTCAGCATAAATTGTCTGAGCATGACCATAAAAACTTTTGATAATACAGTTTGGAGTATTTGAACTACTTTATTATTTGAACTGCTGTGACCGCAGAAATAGAGACAAATTCACAATGTGGCTTTTTAACAGAGGACTTTGGCTGTTCCTGTAGCTTAGTTCAGCTCCATTATTTTGATATTTTATATTGTCCACATATGTTTAAACTTGGGTTTATGTATGTACTCAGAAACACAGCTGTGAAAAAGCAAAGCTGACATATCTGATGTTAAAAAATACTGCAAAATCTATAAAGAAGTCACTGTACAACAAACTACCTGGAAATCATATGATGAAATTTTCATCCATAAGAGTAACTGGCTTTAGCCTGAGGTTTGCTGGACTGGATCTGCTTTGTCAGGATAATTGTAAGTGTATTTTGCCCTTTCTCTGTGCTTTGGCAATTTGGTCAGTAACAACTTGCACATCCTCTTGAGCTGGTGCTGATGACAAGGGTTATCAGGTAATATCTGTAAACAAAGGGGATCTCTACACCCTCGGATATCCTTGCTGACCTTTGTTAGAGCCTGCCACCTCTTCAAGCTGAAAGGCTTTCCAGTTGTGTAGCAGTCTAACCAGCCCTTGCTGCTTTTGTCCAAAGGCTCTTGCTGCACTGGCCAAGCAGCATTACAATGAAGAGCAGCAGAATTATACATCTATTTTCAAATTGAAAGAGGTCAAGATTCAGACAGCAAAACTGTTGCGTTTATTGTTCAGACTCCACAATTCCCCATGTATCGCAGCATATCCACACCTGAACAAGGGATTGCACACCCTGACCTACTTACTGTGGGTGGGAGCGGTCCTGGGAAAGTATTGTATTTTAAATTAGATATAGTGCCTTGTGATAGCAAGAATATAAAGTCTTTTAAGATTTTATATATATAATTAATGAGATAGAGCAATACCTCAGCAAACAGTTTGCCTTCCTATATACATCTCTGCACTGGGATTAAGATTTAGATGATTTTTCTCTCAAAATAGTCTTAAATCTTTCTTTTTCATTATCCTGCAGCAGCTCTTGTTTAACAATTTTTTCTTTTTGTATTACCTCTCTCCCAGACTTACTATTTCACAGGCATCTGTGCTGCACAACTTTCCATGGGTATCAACACAGGTCTTTGAAAGAGCTAAAGTTTTTTCTGTTTGATTGCATTGTTTATGTTTTTCAGAAGTGACTGCCTAATTTTGCTGTGGAACAAGAAACAAACTCTCTTTTAGACAGAAAATGAAAAAAAGATGCATAACAGTTGTAAAGACTGCAAGTGTCATACTGAGTAACATGACCAACAAGAAAATTAAGTGTGATTTTGAAAAACATGTAGCTGTAAGTGGCAATATTCTGCTCATGGATTTTTATTTCTTCAGCATGAACACAAAATCTTTAAAGTATATTTATTAATAGAAAACAAATTAAAAGAGAAACTCCTTTATCATTTTGAAGGGGGGGTTCTTGGTTTTGTCCTGGTTGGCCTTTCGGTGAGCAACTGGTGACTTACAGCCAAGTTATAATAGAGGAAAATCTTTGCTATTTTTCCCTCCAATAAAATATAGTTGGATTTTCCAAATTCCATTAAGGCACTCTTACATCCTTCTTGCTGCTGGCATATCTCCTATATTAAAGATATCAACCTACTTGTCAAACATCCATCAGCTTTTACACCTTTGGAGCCCTTTGCACACAAGAGCAAGGTTAGACTCTAAGAAGCACTAACAACATGTAGCAGGTATGTTTTGAAGGACAAACAATATTACACAGGGGAAAGAGTTTGAAAGATCTATTATTTGAAGGGTTTTCTTTCATAGTACATGTTCAGCATATTACACAAAACACTGGCAGCACTTGTCTAGGTGCGAAGGCAGAAGGCACCACGACCTGCAAGTACGCTGCCAGGGCCTGTTAGCGGCATTCAGGGAGCACTCAAAGTGACACCGGGCTAACCACATCCTCGGATGACATTGCCAGAAAGGAACATACTTCCGAAGCTCAGCTAGGATGACTGTGAAATCCTGGCATGCCAAACTCAACAGAGATTTTAACACCAGCTGGGTGGATCTGAGATTTTTACCTTACAGTTTTTGGTTATTCTTATTCATATTTAAAGAAAAATATTATTTATGATAGAATATATGATGAATATATGTGAATATATGATTTTAGTCTTAAGTTTTGGCTTAAAAATAATAGTGCTGTATTATACATATTGAAAAAATAAATGTAAAACACAGTATGCCTAAGAAACTGCTTTTATTTTTATCCATTTAAACAGTACCTTCAGTCAGCTACAGTGAAGGAAAGCTACAGCCTACCTAATAAAAATTATTGGCACCTTTTTAAAATTGGTATATAGTTTCTAAACAGGAAGCCAGCTGCCTATTATTGCAATACTGCTACAGATGATCATTTAGATAAAAGAAATTCTGAATACTAAAAGACAGTCCTCCAAGAATAGGAAACCTGACATCTGCTTTTTCATAAAGCTTCTATAAAGCATGATACAGAACCAGGAAAGCAATTTTATAATAAATCTAGTACCTGAGGTCTCTGAATAGATTTCCTACTGGGTGTCACCTCATAAACTGTTAAGAGCTGAAGGATATGTCATGTGCAATTTGAAAGTAATTTCTTACAAATATATAACAGAGTCTAGAATTTGACCTAAAACCCCAATGCAATGCTTATTTAGGCATTCATAGAATACCTGTTTCCCAGACCGATACCTTGGCCGATACTTACCTAAGGAAATAAATGCAATGAAAACATTTAAAAAAAAAAAAAATTTAAGTCAACTCCAAAAAGTGCATAAAATTTAAATGATATAGAAATACAGCTAATGCATTATAGATGAATGCAGATAAACAGAAACCAAGTGATATTTTATTCAAACTTCAGTATTCTATTGACTAAGGAAAAACATCCTGCTGTGGTTCAAAGGTGAAGACATAACTCAGTTATCATGTGTTTTCCTACTGGAATATTTTAGCAGTCTCTATAGCTGAAGACCACAGAAGCATTGAACATGTCTGCATACAGGGCACTGCCAAACAGCAGCTACAACTTATCCATTCAAACAGTTTGCTGTCTAAAATATACTGATGCGTAAATAAGTATGAAACTTAAGAAACACCCTATCTCCCATACTAGGTAGCAGTTATTTGAAGGTAATTTTTGCAGTACTGCAGGAATGCTTATTCATTTTTGGAATCTTGCTGGATGAGCTGAACATCAAGTGCACCTAACAGTCAGACATAGCTGCTTTCTGAAACAACAAGAACAACAACAATAATAATAATAATCCAGAGATGTTCAGGTTTTGCTTGTGACCACTGTCTTAGAAGAGCTCAAAGTTCACTTGCGTATAAACCAGAACCCCCTTGTCATTTTTTATAGATTTTACTGACAACAGGAAAGTTCAAATGGCTAAGAGCAAGGCAAGAAACAGATTCCGTAAGACAGCTTTAAATGTTAGTCAAGTATAAGAGATTACTTATGTACTTTAAGAACTGATTGCTGTCCCTTCCATGAAAACAGTTTTCACTAAACCACAGCATAACCAGAGAAATAAGAATTTTAGCTGTATAGTTATTCTTCTAAGGTGACTAAAGCCTTATTTATAAAGATGTGCAGGTTTTAAAATCAGTTGTGTTGGTTGAACAGAAAGAAAACATAACCTGTTAGACTAGTTTCACATTTTACACAGCTGTTTGACAAGTTGCAGAGTAATAGACTTTGTTTCATTATGCTGTACTCAGCACATCAAGTAGGGGAATATTGCCCTGCTGTTTTGTACCACGAACAGAGATTGTTATGGTAATGACAAACGGGGTCTTAATCACTCTTGTGGTTAGAATACTTACGCATTTCAGTAAATGAACTTTCACATTTTCCCATTTATTATCACTTCTATGTTCTACGTAATAGCCATGGTATTTATCAGTGACAAGCAATTTCATTTGTTTTATAGGTGACTTCTCTCAAAGCATTTTTCCTATAAAAGTGCTAGGTGGAGCTGGATAGCACTGTCCCTCCTGCCACACCAGCCAGTTGCCTTGTCTCCGCTAGCAAGCTTTTACTCTTGACAATAATGAAAGTTATGCAAGAGAAGAGTCAGTCATTTTTATTTCTGTGGCAACTAATATATCAGACGCACTGAACACCAATGTGAGAACATGAATAAAATTGTTCCACAGAAAGACTGGTCTATAGCAGTTAACAACAAAGAATCCTATCCTGGGTTTTCTACACAGAAGATACTAAGGATTCCTCCCCACGCTGCAGGATCCTCAGGGCAAAAGACTGTTAAATTAACATAGCTCCAAGCCTAAAGTGTTTAAGACCTCTTCAGTAGTTCAAAAGACAAAAATCATGTGCAAAGCTCTGGAAGAGCTTAAATGGGGGAGGGCATAGCTGTTTCTGCACTACATATGGCTTTCCTACGGGAAGTGATTCCCACCCCACTTTGACACTGGTGAGGCTACAGCTGGAGGCCTGGAGTACATCCTGGCTTGGGCTCCCCAGCACGGGCAGACATCCGCATATTGGAGCAAGTCCAGCGAGGGACTCAAGGTGATCTGAGAGCTGCAGCACATGATGGGTGCATCAAGAACTGTGACAAAGCACAGCACATTTTACATTTTTCTTCTCCCCTCCTGACACCATATAACAGATGTTATTAGCTACTCAGAAGGTACATTTCCCTGAAAAACATATGATTTCAATACTATTTTTAATACCATTTGCTTTTAAAATATGACTAATAACATATTTCCTTTGCCATACTACATTCTCTTTGTGGATTATCCACCAGAAGTTTTGTTTTCCAGCACCCTGTGAGATACTGAAGTATTCATTATTATCCACAATTCTCAAAGTTAAACGTTACGTGACTTGCTCAGTGGCAGTGAAGAAGCTGTTAGAGAGTGAGTGGCAGAATACAGATCTTGTTATTTTAACCCATAGCCAATTTTCTAGTATAAAAAATAGTCCTGTTACACTGAATCAAGACCTCACATTAACAGGCCACCGATTTTATTTTTTTTTTTTAAATAATAATTTACTGTTGTGTTTGTAGCAAGAACCAACAAATTCATAACAAAGAACAGAGAGACTATTAATCCCACCCAGCAAAAAGAACATAAGCATAAAGAAAACTGTGTTTGTTTTTAATAACTTTCCAGGAAGATTATGTAGGGCATCAGAGCTGACCTCCCTTGGTGGCAGAGAATAACACAGGAAGGATGCTGAAAGAAATGGGTCTGGTCTGTTTGATCTCCTTGGAGCATTCACTCCAAATTTTCAGAGCACACCTACCTAGATTATCCATTACTTAGAATATAAAGATTAATTCATAGAATCATAGAATGGTTTGTGTTGGAAGGGACCATAAAGACCATCTAGTTCCAACCCAATGGCCATGAGCAGGGACACCTTCCACTAGACCAGGTTGCTCAAAGCCCCATCCAACCTGGCCTTGAACACTGCCAGGGATG
>JAVJGG010000005.1:12468368-12503710 GCA_035590195.1 Aviceda cuculoides | reverse complement strand
CAACAACTGAAAACATCAGGGTGTTATCAACATTCTTCGCATACTGAACTCAAAACACAGCACTGTACCAGCCACTAGGAAGACAATTAACTCTATCCCAGCTGAAACCAGGACAATGAGATACAGAGAAAAATAGGGGTTCTGCTCTTCTTGAATAAGAAAAAAAATCAGCGCTAGAAATTACTAAAACTTGATTTTGATGATCCTCCTAACTCATCTGAATAAAGGTAACAGGAAGATCAGAAAGAGATAGAAAAAAGCTATTGTATTTGCTTCAGTGTAATGTTGTTCCTTTTACTTGAAACAATTTTCAGATCATTTCCTTTCTGTGATAACCAGTAAGAGCAATAAGTGGTGAAGACACTCACTTTGCCCAAGGGATCCATTAAGAAATGCTATAACATTATAACAAGTGACTGAAGATACTCACTATATTGCAATCCTTCATTTTCAAGATACCTTTCTTTTTTTATTCCCAGAGTTATTGACTGCTGCTTTCACAGTGTTGTTCTACAGAAGGACTAGACTTCAAGCAAACATCTTTGAAAACCAACACAGTAGATGTAATATCCTCTGATGTTTTTTAATTCCATCCTGACATTTTATCTTCTTATAAGCCTCATTAATACAATAAAAGACGGGACTTCCATGAAAGATAAGAGGGTTTAAGATACTGGAAAGAGGGCTAGAAACAGCAAGATTCAAATATCAAAGACTGCGCAAACCACTCCAGTCTGTACGTGATTGAGGTTGTAGCCAAATGATCGAAAAAGGTCAAGTCACAGTGGTGAATAAAGTCACCTCAGGGCAGCCATGGAATTATCACCAGTTGCAAGGACTCTCCTGCTTTTCCAGCGAAGGATGATGAAGCAAATTAATATAACCTCATGACTGAACAGGCTAAAAATACATGCATTGTTCTGCAGCTGCTCAGCATTAATTTGTTATATACTCTAACTCATTTGCTTTCAAACATCAATCCTCATCTTTTAGTTGCCACCACCAACCTTTTCTTGTCTTATCTATCCAGACTGCAAGGTCTTCTAGGAAGAACTGTCTCCTACCATGCACTTTTCCAATGCATGGGAAAATGTAGTATCTCGTTACTTTGTGGAATTCTAGCTGCTGGTGTAATAAAAAATAAACTAAAGGAAAAAAAAAGTAGAATACTGCTTCATATTTACTAATATTTTTCCTCCCTGCATTTTTCACACATATTCTGTTGTGTTTTCATAGCATGGCAAAAACCCTTTATCTCAAAGACAGCTTTCCTGTTTGCAAATATTACTCTTGGATTCACATTTTTGGTTAGTCCATAAAAGCAAACATCTATTTTGCACAGGACTCATTCCTATCCATCATTTGTATAGGTGCAAGTGACAGCACTCAGACACAAAAAAATAACTCTAATGGATTTGTATCTGTAGCCCTGGTGAGTTCTGCATTCATGGCACATCTCTACTATACTTCATTGCTTACTAAAACACTTCAAGCTATAGCACATGAAAAGCACTAAATAATCCGTAACAGAATACAAGCTGAACAATCTTATATGTAAAAGATTAATGTTTCTTCCAGCTGAATAACTGTCTTATGGAACTATCTGTGTTCCTATGCAGTGGCTGTGTTTAGACTGTGAATTAAAAATAAGGAGAAAAGGTTAATATGGCAACATTTTGCTTTGTAACTATTTACCTGCACTCTACACGTGCTCAATGGGGAAATAATGCATGAATTCTAAAAGTCCTTAATTTCACTGATCTTCTGCTAGAACTAGTTTTAATTTCAATGCTATTTTTTCTCCAACTGCTTAACATTTCTTTAGCTTTTATATTACAATATTTTTATACTAGATTTCACACTCCTTATCTCAAAAAAGAGGCCCTGTAGGTTTGCTTACACGGTGAAAGAAACTGCAAGGCTAAAAGCACGTCTGGGACAGGATAGCCTGGGAGGGACAGAGGTGAGGAGCACATTCACTTCTTTCATCCCTATGAGAAGCTCAGGCATTTTAATGAAAATTTGTAACTACGTGAATGACAATTGCTAAAAGAAACATTGACCCAAACCTCCCATTGAAATTGCACAAATATCAGACGTAGGAAGGAAATTATTCTACCAGTTTTGCCACCAAAGCGTCAACAGAAGTGAAACCACCTCCTTTGCTGTTTTACTCTTCAATATCAAAGAAACATTAAATCCAAACTAATGATAACGTTGTAAATTGTTACACCCCACAATCTGCAGCCCTTGTGCATTGAGATACAAGAAAGGTTGATCGCAGAGAGGGTTAACAACTTCTGGGTTTTGAAATGGGGAAGTCCAAAAGGTTCTCCATCCAGTACAAACATGAAATAAGTGCTAACATCATCAAGCCTCTCAGGAAACCCCCAACTCTCCCCACGTTCATTGGTGACAGCAGCAAGAACATATTCCGAGGTTAAAGCAAGGAGATGAACAATGAGATGCATTCTACAGACCAGCTCCTGTTCAAGGGCCACATCTATTCCCTTGAAATCGTTTATATTATGTAAAAGTCCACAAATGTGCAAAAAGATTGCTATTCTAATCACACACACACGAGCTGGCACCCAGGAGTATTAAGAACAATTTAATAAACATTTCTCAGCAGCCTGAAATTATCAATGGAATCAGAGGCAAAACGGAAGCAAACATACACCATACAGTTCCTAATATCAGCAGTTATTTCAGGCTTTGTTATTAAATTAAATTAAGAATGAGTATTATCTTTCCAATTTCCAACCTAGAAAAATAAAAATATTTTGTTATAAGTTCCAAATGCACTGAATAGGCAGATGCAACCTATGTTATTATTCTCTACTACTGCAGTACCAGCAATTGTGGCAAGTGAGAAGAGCACAGCATTATGCTACGCGGTGTAGGATGCCTGTATCAGAAAAAGGCTCAGCTCTGAAAAGCTTAAAACCTTCACAAAACTGCAAGAAGGACAGCAAAAAGGTGCAATGAGCAATACAGAACCTTGGGATTATAAGAAGCATCCATCCAAAGATGTGACCGTGGATAGGACAGTAATATTTGAGATTTATAAGCAGTGCACTGACTAATCAGCTAGGTCTTCTTTTCTTATATTATTCAATAGCATAGTTCATTATTGAATGTCCATTAGCAATTGCTTTCACTTTTAGTCATAAGGAATTTTTCTCTGACAATGACCTATAGGGATGCAGAAAATTCATTCCCGTTCAGACCTTTATTCTGCTGCTGCTCCAAATACCTATGAATGATTTTAATGTATGTGGGCTAAAGGAATTTAAAGCAAGGCATTTACCAAGATCTGCATTTGTCCTATACACATTGCACTACAAGTGGAAATGATCTATGGTAGCGTTCAGACTCAGAGCCCTGTGGCTTAATGTTTTTATGTTACTGAGAACTTTGCCTTTGGCTGTCCAAGCTTAAAAATCAATTCATGACTTTAAACTTTATGCTGCTGATGTAATTTTTTATTGTTGAACTCAACATACGGAAAGCTTAAGAGAACAAGCTAGTGAAAAATTGCTTCCCATTTACCACAATTTAAAGCAAAAGGCCACTAGAGTTTTCAAGTCTTCAGTTTATCTTTGCACCTGTACAGTCTAATTTCTTGTGAGGGTCTTGTCACTGCAGGATCTCAACTTCACGATGAGTAGAACCACATCTGAATCTCCAGATAAAGGGTTTTGCTCAAACATGCTCTGTTCATATCCTTTTCCACTTTAACAAACTCCTAATATCTCTCTCTATTTTCAGTTTTATGACTGACTTTTATAGATCAATTTCTGCTCTCAGCTATGCTTAGTACTGAAGTTAGTGGTTTATAGCGATGTAGTCAAGATCGGATTTTACTTCAATGCCTATGAAGCTGTTTCTCTAAACAAAAATATTGTACTTCTGCATCTATGGTTTCTAAGTAATTCTTGTCAACATCTTGATACTGGATCTGATTTTCTTGCTGTCTTGCTTTCCCTTGCATCTCAGAACCAAGATACAGATTGCATATACCTGCCTGAAATGTTAAATATGTAATGAAAAATCATTCATCGCTACCTGGGATTGACTGCCTCCTTTTCCTCATTCCTTCAACAGAGGGGATGACTTAGCTGCATCACCCAGTGAGGTAAATAAGCAGGAAAATGCAGTTTTTCCCTCCTTTTCCAGACCCCAGGTTCATGCTGCTCCCCTCAGACATCACCACTTCTCCACAGCCACTCAGCCAAGCCATAGCTCCGCTCATGAGCCCCTCCAAGCCATGCACAGTGGTTTCTTATTTCTGTAGCCTTTTCCAGTCAGTAGGACTGCCTTCTCTCATGCTAATGCTGCCAGGCAATCAAAGGGCACATTATCACTGTTTTACTTCGAGAGGACAGAGAAGGAGTTTTGGTAATTGACAGTGTTTTCACCATTTGCTGACAATCAGCAGACTAGATCTGGCCTGAAGCCCTCGATGATGAAAAGGCCTGGCGTATATTTTTCATTCCTCATGGTGCTAAACTGAAATGACTGTGCGTTATAAACAGATATTTGGTGAGAACCTCTCCATTACTCTATTTTTTTTTAAGTTTTCTTCTATAGGCAGGCTTTTTATTTAAGGTTCCTTCCATTAGCAAACTTATCTCTTTTTTCCCCCCCGTACCTGTACTGATGCAATAGATGATTTTGTGTTTATCTAGATGTTTCCCGTCATTCTAAACTGATTGCCTTGATGACTGTATCATTTGTTGGCTGAAATTAAAGCTCTGAAAATGTCAGTGTGTAAGCTGCAATGTCTTTGCTTTACTTATATCTGCCCATAGAGTCTCTCCTCAGATTCTTGTTTTCTTAAATGTGTTCAAATAGAACTATAAAACAACCCTGCTGCAAGAACTGGTAGGTCAGCGAACGGTTACTGCTTCAGCGGGAGCAATCACACAATATCACAGAATCTGTCAGATGGACAATGTTAATTCTTTGGTGTTTGGCTGGTAATTACAGAGCATGGGAAAATGCCTCTTAACCTAGAGGCAGAAATGGAAAGGGCAGTAACTACAATCGTTGACACGCTATAATAGCGACTCACTGGTACCCTGAGCAAGTCCGCGGTGAGATTAGCGTTCCCAAAGTCAATACTTGCCAGCAGTTATTGAAGCACGTGTTGTGAGATCCTGTGGAAAGTTAGAAGGAGTAGCTTCATTCGTTCAGCTACTATGGCTCTATTTATTGAATTGCAACTCCTCCTTCTGTTCCAGGAGGCAGAAAACCCTCTTCCCCTCTGTGCAGGCTCTGCAGCAGGAATGGTTCTGCAACATTGATCTTGAAGGACCCATTGAGAACTCCTAGCTGTGGTTTTGCACTCAAGAACAGGACTTTTTGATTGACAAATTCTTCTATTTCTACCACAGTTCCTAAGCTGGGGGGGAGAGGCAGAAGCAACCACCCTTCTGCAGCCGTTTGGTGACAGGTTATTTCCAGGAGATGTTTTCCGGTCCTCTCAACCAAGTTCTCTTCCCCTTTCAAGCATAAGGCTTAGAAAGATGAGCATAATTTCTGTCTATCCAATTATTTCAACTTAAAATAGCAGGAGACACACCCATGGGAGTGGGATCAGCAATGCCAGTGCCTGGGCTGTTGGGAGAGCTTTGGGGCAGCCAAAGACAGGAGCTGGGTGGGTTGTGGTTGGGACCACAACACACACACACACAGCTGATTCAGTGGCCACTTCTATTCTCAGTGTAACGCCGTTATGTGTATTGGAAAAACACAAGCTTTTTTTCTTATTTTTCTAAGTAATAACCCTTTTCCTCCCCACTCCCAGCAACTACATCACCAGGAAGTGTATTCATGTCCTGAACAGCTTCAAGGACAGTGTTATTTGACAAGCTGCATTTAAAGGTGCATTTTGCATTAAAGCAAAATGAGAAGCTACTAGAAATCTGTCAGGTAATTGCAGTGTCATATACAATTAATTGTTTCAATCATAATGCTACTGCTTTCGTGATTGCGCTGGAAAGTTTATTTTAAACTAGTATGACAGAAAATGTTTCTCGCATTACTATCAGTTGTTACGGAAACTTTTGAACTGTGCTTAAAATAAAACTGGAAATTAAATGTTCTTGTTTTCCCTTCTGACTTATTGCTTAAATTTGTTAAACAGTAAAAGAAATAGATGGTTGATACTGTGATTAAAAACTGGAGAAACCCAGCAAGATGGACAGGAAAGAAGGAATGTCACTTACTGACTAGCCTTGGATAGTAGGTAAGAATTCTTAGGTAAGAATTCTCAGCACATATTAGAGTCAGATTTTTTAAAATTCTCCATTTTTGGCATTTATATAGTAAGATTTTTTTAGATAAATTCAGCAGTACGGATGCTTGATCTTCAGCCTCCCAATAGAAACAGCTGGCCTAACAAAGGCATAAGAAGCTTTACATTTCTAAGCCCCTGACCGAGTTAGGCAATGATTACAGACTTACCATATGGCTGCTGATAAAAGGAAATATTGAGTAGTTACTGGTTCAGTGATCACCACTTATCCAATGCTCTGAGACAATAATTTTGTGGGAAAAACAAAGGTTTGGAAGGCATTGAGGAAGAAAGAAGGAGGTAGGAAACTGTAAGCAATTTTCTGTACTTAAAAAAAAGTTCAGGCTGAAAAGAAAAATTCTTATGGTGCTATTCTGCGACATGACCCATACTAAGATAGTTTGCTCGTCTAGAAAGAGTAGTGGCTGGCAATAAGAGAGCATTCTTTCTATGTGAACTTGCTACCCAGGGAGGAACATAGGGCCGACTTCAGGCTGAGGCAAAATAAGTAGATGTCCACAGTGGCAGACTGTCCTAGAAGAGGTGAGGATGCTGCCAACTATCCCCAGTGGTGTGGTCCTGAGGCGATGGCCTTGCTGGTATTACTGCCACCAGCAGTGGCCTGGGTGCATGGGAGAAGATGGTGGAAGCAGACAGAGGTGTTCCCACTCTTGCCCCACACCGCAGCAGCCTGAGCGCGCTAATTTTTTTTTTCTTTTATTTAAGGCAAAAATACTCAGTTTTGTCTAAACTGCCAAGCAGCATTGAGCTGGTTCTGACGACGAACATTTTTCATTACAAAGTAATGCTGAGAAATAACAGATCCAGGCTTTGGGGCTGGCAGCAAGCCTGCCCTATCATCGGTGCACAATTTTGCCATATCATCCCTGGCTTTTCCTTGCCCCCTGCATCCCTTACCCCAGGTTTGTGAGTCTTCCAGCCTTACTCCAATTTCACTTCTTCAGCAATTACTCTGTTTTGGCTTCTGCTTTTCTTTTCCACCTCTGCTGAACCTTTCCTTTCATCTTATCTTACAGAAATTCTTCCAATCGCCATTGGGTGTTCTGCCATGTCTTCTCCTGCCTTCACTGCAGTCTGCTGAATCCCAGCCACTGTTTCCCCACAGATTCAGACTCCCAAATGGTTCGAGTCTGAAAACATGATTAAGATTCAGCAACTAAAAGCAGTTCTGTAATAGGCAGTACTAGGCCAAACTTGACCGATATGCACCTGAACCCAAAGCAAAGACAATATTTTGCTACTTCTTAATTTCTAATGTAATTAAAAACTATATATTGTCTAAACTTTAGTAGCCTGTAGTCCCTTCTTCTTTTATGTCAAATAATCCCTTTACTCCCCCCCAGAGCCTGTTGAATAAGTATCTTTCAAGCTTATTTGAGCTTCTAGACATAAAACTTCTGAACTTTCACCAATAATTGCAGGATCCTGTAACAAATGATGTATCAATGACTTACAGTTTTTGAGAATACTTTCTTAAAATACACTGTGGAAGGGAGAATATCACTAGGTTTCCATTCTTGCAAAATAGGCATACTTGTGGCTGCTGATTAAAATTTTCTTGTTAATTTTAATCACTTATTGTTTAATTTACAAGTCTGGGGGTTTTTTTTACATATACACAATATGTCAAAAGCTGCAGCTCAAATCATGAATGTGGCAGACATCATGTTCTTTTCTGTGTGCCAAAACTATCTGACTCTCAGAGATATCCTGTGAACAAATGTAATATGTAGGTTTTTTCCTAGTGGACAAAGGTCAGATTTTATTACCAAAAAAATTTGTTGTTCAAACTAATAGCTACCTTTTCTCTGTACTGCTAACTCATAAATTCTATTAATGATAATGAGTTGCATGCCTTTATTAAAGAGGGAATATATCTACCTCTATAAATAGATTTACATAATGGGACTACGCTTTGGCTTTAAGCACTTTGCTGGAATGGAGCCAAAGTCATAAACCCCACCACCTTCTCTAGCACAATATAAAATTCCAGCTTGTCATTCTCACCTTGAAGACCTCACTGACCACTACAGCTCCTTACATATTTGGTCCCAGTGTTACCTTCTTATGCCCTTGATTTATAAGTAGAAAACCAGATCATGCCCAACAACAGTTCCTGTCCCAAGCTTATTTGGTTTAACTATTTGGGGACCTTGTACTATAGAAAGCACTCAGAGATGACTAGGGTATTCATAAGAAAATATTAGACGCAGCTCACGATGACATTTAGAAAAACATGCACAGCTCTGATCTTTAAATAGCAGGGTAACATCTTGGGAACAAAGTGGATTACAAAGTAAACCAGAATGGAAATTTAACTGAAAATTCTCACAGGGAATTGTATAAACTGCTCTTAAAGCTGCCTACAAACATAATACTTCGGAAGGTGTAAACGACTGACTTGAAAATCTTCTGAAGCCCCAAAATAAGGATTTAATTTATGAAAAACATATCTAAAGTGAAGAGATTTTTCAGTGGATAAAGTGTAAGTTTATCCAGCAGTACAGCTACCGCCACTGTCTCTGACTGGAAAAGAATATAGCAATAGGGATGTGAGCCACACCATGCCACCTGCTCCAGGGGCCAGAGGACAGACTTAACTTCATGTTGTTATCTAGAATATAAATAGTCTTTGAGCTTCACTCTCTGAATATCATGTAGGACTTCTTCAACTTGTAATCAATTAATCAATTGGAATTACTTCTATTCTGCTGAGAAGAACATGGTTCAATGCTATTAGGAAAGTGGCTTTACTGAAGAACTTGATTAACAGCAGAGAAGGTTTCTACAGCTTTAGTTCTGAATTTTATTATTGTGGATACCATCCCAATGTGCCCCATAAACTCAGTAATTTACTCTTAAGTTAGTATGTAGATGTCCCATGTATTATATTTAATACTAGCTTTTTCCTTCTGTGATCCTCACAGCTGGGTAGTATCAGATTTTTTTATAGAGCTGTGTAAGTATTGAGAAGATGTAATCTCAGTACAATCAAATCACCTGATGTTTTCAGTTCTTTTACTTCAGTCTCAAGCTGGCAGTAAGCTGTTCTGACACCACGCTGAGTTGCTTTTTCAACAAGATTTTGCACAGTACAAAATACGCAACACATACAAAGACACAGTAAAGAAACATCGAAATATGACACTATCTGATCTAACAAAAATATGAATAGTTAATGTTAAATTCCTGATTTTATTAGATAATGAGATACCTTCTAGCAATAGGAAAAATGACAGATCCCAAGGAGTTCTACGGAGTGCACATATCGACAGTATCACTTACATCTTTAAAATGGATTAGAGTGGATTACAGAACTCACAAAAGAAAAGAAGCTGGTGGCTTATTCACTTCTATAAGTTATTCAGTACTGGAATAGCTTGTAAGTCTTAACGGGAGAGATGAAATTGTGGTGTGTACTTCTGTTGTGCTACGTAACTGCAGTGAAATACTATCTCTGATTACAAATGGGTTTTATGTGATTCTTTTTTTCTGCTTCCAAAGTTTAAAATTAAATGACCAAGAGGCAACAAGGCTACCAATTCCAGAACATCCTTTCTCACTGCCAACGGCACCCCATGTCCATTAAAATCTAATGGACTCTCACCATTCACTTCAGTAGCAGTGGATCACACTCTTGACAGAATGAAAATCGTTTTTTTCCAGATTAACAGAGACACTGAATAGACAATAACATGTAATTACAGGTTTGAAAGATGTGTATTTTGTATTTCTCTCAAAGCATTTAGATTGTATCTTCAAAAAACAAAAAAAACTCCTTTTCAAATATAGCTTTAGTTTTGTCACACAAATGCGACTGTTGTGTCACACTGTGACTGAATTCAGCATACCCATAGAAAAGTCCTGTAACAGAAGGCAAAGGTTAGCTCCTAAAAAGGGAAAGAACATGTTGTGCATTTGTATTTACAGGAATATGGTTGGGTTTTTTTCTTTTTCCAAAGGCAGCAATTTCAGGCATTTGAAAGCATTACAAAAATATGTCATACACTATTCCAAACAGTAGCAACTTTATTCTGAAAATTAATCTATCAGGAACAATCTTGATGTGCATAAATCTTTGCCTAGCACATCAACAATGTATCGATTTTCTCAAAGATAATGTATTCAACCAATAAAAAGCATTAAGGGGTTCTAGTCTAGCCTAATACTGCTATATTTTTCTACTTTAAAATGGAAAAAAAAAGTTTAAAAAAGCAGATCCATTTTACAAGTTTGCTACTTAATGCTTTAATGCATTTTTCCCAAAATTTTCCTCCAAACTTATTACCTCTACCTCTGCCTTCACGAGCCCCATGTTGCAGCTCTAGGAAAATTAAGGTGAAACAAACTATCAATCTTGACCAGTGCATCCCAATTCTGCTCCTTTAGTCATTCATCTTGGAGACATTTTTGACTTGCATTCAATCTCTGAATTTGTTCATTCAGCACCCACAGTGTACAAAATTCCTAATATTTTTAACTCTTTACTGCCATTGATGTTTAAAGAAAAATAGGAAATATATATTCCATATAACAGTTTCCTAATCCAGTCTGCTCTCCTGGAGACTTGGAACAACAGGAGGGAAGGAATTATTTTTATGAGAAAGGATTATCTTATCTTCCACCATTTGTGCTGTCCCTATTTACAAAAAATCTCCAAGGGAACAGGGGCAAAAGAAAATTGTAAGTAAGTGGAGTGGTAGATTCATAGTAAAAACCTCTTCCTCAATTAAGCAATCTTTTTTTTTTATTTATTTCATGAAGTTAACTTGAACAAATAGTAAGACTGCAGTTAACCTCCCAGTTGAGGAATTCCAACTATTAGGTCTACTAGAGGTGTACAGAAACTGGTTTAGTGAAAAAGATGTCACACGTAGTTTTACAATTAAAACCTATTTTCTCTCAGAATGCCCAGAAGTATTTCCTAGCCACCAACTATCCATGCGATTCCTGCCCCCCCTCCCTGCCATGAATATTTGAGTACTTATGCTCACAGATCACATTGTCTTTGTCCTTCAGGCTTCCAGGTAGCAATAACAAACCTTACCAAAGTACTGGCAGTTTCCCCCTTTTGTTGCTTGGGCAGGTTTTCTACAGTAGAAGTGCTGAACCCTCAGGAAGTCAGAGTGGCATCAACTCATGTTTGGAAGGTTATCTTTATAGCAATAAATATGTAGCAATTTATTTCTGAACCTTCAAATCACTCAGGGCAATCTTTACACTTGAAAGTGCAAACAACTCCTAAGCCCCAGCAATCTGAATAGGGCATAAAACCCCCTGAATAAGGATATTCTGCAAGCTTCAATAAACAAATTAATCTGAAGACCTTTTAAATTCAAGGATTTAATTTAATGGATTTCAACAGGGTTTTTTTGTCTGAAAGAAACAAAATGGCAAAAAAAAAAAATTAGGCATTTCATCTTAAGGCTAGTAGTGTTTTATTATGGAAAGATCTTTGCCCTCCAAAGGCAGAATAACATTCCCACAGCTGCTATCAATTCTGGGAAGGATACCTTGCCTGACCACAAAGGCAGTGGTGATGCTTGGTGCCAGTGGCATGGGGCTGGGGCTCAGCGTTCAGCTGGATCACTGAGCACTGGAGCCAACAGCTCTTGGGCATTTGCCACCACTACACGGCTCCTTTACACCGGTGTCAAAGCTCTCCCCATTTCCACAGCAAGACTTTTATGAACAAATCAATTAACTACTGGCGAAAGAAGTTTTTTATTTTACTACATTAATTCAGTCATGCCTGGGTCATTTTCAAACTGCAGTCGCCCCACTTAACTCTGTGTCCGAACCAAGCTCAAAAGAAGGAGCCCGCACCACGGAGGGCTCTGAAAGAGCTCGTGTGTGTGTGTGCGCACGTGGTCCAAACAGAATCTCCCATTAACAGGAAGCTGGACAAGCAGGTGATACCATGTAGGACATCTAGGTATGAAAACCACCCCTCAACATGTTTTACAGAAGTCCGATAAACCTGAGAACTTAGATATTAAAATAATAATTCAGCAAACCTTAGGATGGGCAGATAATCTTAAAAGAAATTTCCCTTTTCCTCTCTGATGCAGGTGCATGCTGTCACAAAGCACTAATAAGCATTTTCTATTTCACCTGCAACTGGCAGGTGGCTGCAACAAATACCTGCAGGTATGCAGTTCTGTGTTCCAACCTGCAGAGCTCTCTGGGATGTCTTACAATTAAGGGTACTATAAGATATCTTTATTATTATAGAAAGATACTCAAACTCTTTCTACTCTCTGGACATTTGCAAAATACTGTTTTTGTCTTATAGATCTTTAAACAAACTGTTGCAATCCCCACTCCAGGGAAATGCTGTCAAATGCCAAGAAACACCCACTGTCTTTCTCTAATGAAAATGAAAAATATTAATATAGCACCTCTACCATTAAAAACCTACACTGAAAAACACACACTTGTTTCTAGAACAACTTGCAGTCTGCCCTGAGCTGCTGTTTGGACAAATCTCTGTCACTGTGATTTTATTTCAGCACATAAATGAAATCAGTTATGCTTCACTGAGTTCCTTTTTTCTCCCTCTTCTTTTTTTTCAGATAATGGAACTGTCTCAAATTAATAGGTTGGTTTCAATAGCTTATGAATTTTGTCTACCCTTTAAATACAGAAGCACATTCTTTGCAGTTTAAATTTGTTTGCTCCTAGTATATATGTGCTTCCAAAAACTCATATACAAATAGAAATAGTACACTTCTATTCCAAATAGCACTTGAAGTTAATGGTCCTTTGCTACTGCACCCATTTACAATGTCAAATATAATACTCCCAATCTGATTAACAAGCTGTGCTTCCAGCACTCCACTTGGATGTTCAATATAACTTTTATTCTTATTAAACCTAGCAGCATTTGCTTTTCATTCCAGTTCATTCATAGGCAATGCAAATGAAAGAAAAAGTTAAATTTTAATTAAGAAGACGTGATTTAGGTTTGCTTAAGAATGACAAGAGATGGTCACAGTCCATTTGTTTTGTATATTCTTGATGGCTACAGACTTAAACATGCATGATTCAATACTATATGTAAAAGCATCCTCATTTGATTTAACAACATGATAATGAAGCTTTATCAAACATTATATAGAAAACATGTTCATGAGATTGTTCCAAGCATAAAATCATACAAACTAAATATATAAGATAAATATAACATATAAATAATATATATATAAAAATATAAATTAAAGTAAAACAAATTTATCTGGGTGGTAAAGCTAAGTGCAATGGAATTGTATCACATATAAGCACTAAATCCTGAATTGTGTTGTAGGCAAGAAATATTCTGCATTTATGCTACAGGGATGTACACAGAGATGTGCTAAGCACAAGTACTAACCTAGACCATGTCTAAAGCATTGAGCAGCCACACACATTAACCAGAGGTACTAAGGCATGACGCAACAAACCTTTTCAGGTTGCAAACCCTGGCAGTAAACTGACAATTGCTCCAAATGTAAATGGGCATGAAGAGATCTGGCTAAAAAAGAACCAGAGCTACCTTTGAGCAAAAAGAACTCGGCACCTTCATTCTCCTTTAAAAAGAAACTCTTCTTCAGGGTACAACTCAAGCAAGCAAGCATGGACTCATAAGAACATCTGTGGACATTAGCTGTCCTCTCTAGGTACATCCATAGGTTTCATACATACAAGAGTGACTAAGGATGAGCAGAATACAAAATTACATTGTAATTAATTCAAAACCGCTATCACACTTAGATATAAGGTACCGTGACAATACAAGCCAGAATCACAGCCTCCCTCATGAAACGGAAAGAACAAGAGAGCAGAAAAAAATCAGCAGGGCCCTACACATCACACACAATTGTGACACAAGGAGCTGTCAGGTGATTGCTTGTAGCATATCTTGTAAAATTACCTACATAAAGGTAAATATATGTGTAAAAAAATTCCCTGGTTATTGGAGCATTACAAGAAGCATTAAATTGCTTTAATGGCTCCTCCAAGTGCCTAGCACACTTTTGGGGGCCGTAAAAATAATTAATAATAATATTGGCAAGAGCAGGTGAGATATTGCTCATTTCTCACTGCCACTAACTTCCCCACTAAACACATCTGTGTTTACAAGACAGAAGTACGCCATCTAATGACAGAATGACCTACTGTGTCACCATTGGATCAAATGAAGGAGAAAAAAAGAGTCACGCATGCCTCGAGTCAGAAAATTATTTGCTGTATAAACTACATTGCCAAAGGTCAGAATGTGCTACAAATCTACACTTCATAGACATTCCTCTTCCTTAGAGAGACACAAAGTTTGTTTCACCAGAAACATATAACCTGCGTGGTAGAACTGTACAGGGCCTACATCATTTCAATCACATCCCACATACAGTAGGACGTCTATACCTATTTCATGCAACTAGGAATATCTTGTTCATATGCCTATCGATCTCTGTCAGTTCCCATAAATCAGGAACCCAAAGGATCCTATTCCTTCAAATGCAGTAGCTTCTGAAATCCCATTTACCTTGCACAGCTTCTCTTTCATATATAGCAGCCTCACCTACCTAACAGTTTCTTCCACAGTGAAGCACAAAACAGAAAAAAATTCCTATTTTGCTAGGAGTCAGATGTCAATGTCTGTGGAAAATAAGCATGATCATTTTTGTTGTTTGAATTTTTTTCTCCTTTTTTAAAAAAATAAAAAATTATCTACTCAAAAAAAAAGTAAAAACTGTGTAATTTTGAGGTTTTGAAGTCCTGCAAACCATAGCAACTCTAGTGGTACATGGCTTAGAAAAGGAGCATTTCATATCATTTGCTGAAATGTCAGCAACGGATGCCCATGTCATTTGACAGAAAGTGAAAACATTACCTTGCTTCAATTACTAGTTGTAAAAGTAGGAAACAAGTAAATGGCTGTGTTTACACTTTCTTTAACTGAATGTGAAAATCTTGTAGATAGGTACCAAAGTCATACACCAGCTATGAAAGCCCATCCACATATTGGCAACTGAGAAAAAAGGGATATAATTTAGTCTCAAATACGGGTCCCATAGCATGAGCTTGACTGTTGCATCAGCTCCCAAGACCTTATAAAGATGCTACAGGAACAAGGCCTGCTGAGAAATCTCTGAGCTGTCTTACTCATGCATGTTGAAGCACTGACTTGACACCACACTCAGTTTATTTGAACACTAAACTCTCCAGAGCTTTGTCTTGAGATTTCTGTTACTAATGTAGTAATGAAAGATCTGTGCCTCAATTGGGTGAAGCAGGTAATTATCTACTAATAAAAGCATAATGTCTTGTGTGGGCTACCTTTGCACGTGATCAGTAGATCTGCTGCCTCTGAAGCTGACCATAGGATTGGCACAACATTCAACTGAAGCAAGAAGAGATCCCTGGTGTATTAGAATGTAGATGTTCAATTCTTGTCTTGCTCCATAAAGTATGCATTTGTATGCGCCCTACATTAATATGTCTATGTGAAAGCAGCCTGAAGTAACATAACAGTTCCCTAGACAGAGGTATGATTTGATGTTTAAGGATTAAACCACATGAAGTATAAAGGTATGCATCAGCATTTTTTGAGATAAACACACAATCATAATGGACTCTGTTGACTGAAAATGCAATTATGGGTTCAAATAATTTCAGATAGACATTGTCTATGACTAATCTTTAATAGCTCTAAGCCATTTGCTTGGTTACCACTTAGAAAAGACATTCACATTTGTAATGAATAACACTGGAAGTGATCTGGCCTCAGGAGAAACACAGCAGAATGTGCAATTATGTGCATTGCAGCTCAAGACACTGTAAGTGTAACAGAACATATATAATTCCTTAAGCATGTGCCCATGAAGACAGTCTGATAGACCAGGTTTTTTTAGCCCTGAGAACATAAGGCTTCAGAGGTACTCACTGCAGCCTGCCAATATCTAACAAAAGGGTCACCAAGATAGACCTAGGCTCTCTACTGAAGTGCAGAACAAAGAGAAATGATGGCCATAACTTGAAACAGAGGGATCCTACTGGGTATAAGAAAAAAACAAAATCACTGTGAGAATAATTAAGCACTGGAACAGGTTTCACAGAGGCCGCAGGATCTCCATCCTTAGAAGTTTCCAAGGCCCATTTGGGCAAAGCCCGGAGAAACCTGCTCTGAATTCAGTGTTTCTTCTGCTTTGAGCAGATGGCCTCCTGAGATCCTTCCCACCTCGCTGAATATATGTTGCTATAATTACCCAATGAAGGTAAAGTTTCCAGTCAAGAACTGTAACCTGTTCAAGGGCTGACCAAAAGAATACACTTACATGAGAAAAGTGCAAGTATGGTTTTTCTCTCATGCCTTTAACAAAAGCAAAATAAAATAACATGTATTTTATTTTATATTAAAAAATAAAAAGTGGTATAAAGACTTTACCCCCCAGAGACATTTAAAATTCTTTAAAGAAACAAGGCAAGGATTTAGACAAATGGATGAAAGAATAGAGATGCAGCAAACTGTCATTCAGAATAAAGATTGGCATTCAGTCCCTGGGATTTTTTGTTCATCAGGATCACATTACAGAAAGATAGCTGTCATGAACAATGGTGTCCCTATCATCACGTAATGCATTACAGATATATATACAAGATCTAGTGAAAATAACTGTTTTCCAATGTTACTTACAATAAATATATTTCAAATTCAATGAACAGTTACAGCAAAAGCTATAGTACCAACAAGAAACGTTTGCTTGTAGACAACTCCATCTAAACAATACAAGACCCAAAGCAAGCCTGGTTAAACTGAGCTTTTTTCAGTTTGCTTTTCTAGTGACAGGATGTTTTTGTATTGAACTCAGTTCTGCTTCCATTTAAGTCACTGACAACAGTTTCATTGACTTAATGGGAACAGACTGGGCCCTCATGACTGAACCATTTTTAATGAATCTTAAAATAAGTGGAAGAGACACACATCTGTTAATCTAAATGTATGATTCAGGAGCTGTAGCCCTGGACATCTCCAAGCATCTCAGGCAATGCAGAAGCCATGAAGAAGCAGCTCTGCTCAGCACATTATTTGTTCGTTGACTCATCTTTAGGTCTTGAATTCAGGGACACATGCTGGACAGCAGTTGCTGGAGGTTTGGCTCTGATGATAAGGTCCGAGATCATGACATAGTTGGCTAAATGTGACACAAAATCAGTCCTCCAGGTGCTACCAGTCCATGCCTAGTTTTAAACTCCTAGTACTCCAGTACTGACCCAAGTCCTTTTCTGGATAAAATAATGCCAATGACTGAAATGGTCTGGGACAGAGAAAGTGTGCTCACCTTTCAGTTCATGCTCTTAGGTGCTGATTTATTTGCCTTCCCAGCCCTGAAGAGCTGGTTCAAAAGTGAGGATATGATTTTCAGGTAATTACTTGCAAAGATTTATTTCCTATGCTTTAAGCACTTTTGATAATTTTCAACACAATTACGGATTGTTTTGTGTAATACGACTACTTTTATGTCTTTCACTGGGTCAGAGAGGGCAAGAAAACAAATCATTTCATATATTTAGGGTAAAGCACACTGCTTCATGACATTCAATTTTTGGCATAATCCATCACAATTTTTTCCTGGAAGCCCAAGACTATGCAGCAGGAATGACCACCTGGTCACCAGGGTCCTGGTTATAGCACCAACACAAGAAGCCTCTGTTCACTTCAGTCCAGCCTGATCAAGTTTGGTATCTACTCCCTGGGAAAAGCAGCTGCAACCTCACTTCTACTGTGGGTTTGAACCAGGAACGGATACATTCAGCTGCTGCAGGACTTTTGTCTGCTTAACTGTAGGCAGTCAGAAAGTCCTCAGTCCTGTTCTTTACACAGTTCCTTCCCTTCCAAACCTCCTGTAGAGATAAAAGACATTTGCCAGGGGGAGGGAGATGTCTTAGGAGGCCAGAGCTTTTAAAGAGAAATTAACAGGCTAGCTTCCAAGCCCAACATAACTTGGAACTAGCATTGATTTAGGAAAATTGTGCAAAATTGCTCTTGCTGCAAAACCCACTGGTCTTCCTTCTCAATGCTTCTTCTGAGAAATAAGCAGCCCAATTCAGATCTATACCAGGTCAGAATTTAAGTGTCATCACATCCATTGCTTTAAAATTTTACAGATTATGTTAAGAGTGCTCGATTACATATCATGGAACTGGATTTCTTAAAAAATACAAAGTTTATAGACTAACAGTATTAGTTCACATCTACCCTTTAATGAAAATATTATGCTTTCTGTTCTTCCTCCTGCCTCAAAAATTTGAAGATTCCTATTCCCATGATGTTCTCCTTTTATCTTTCCATAATGGTAATAACATACTTACTGCTTGAGATGGCTTTTGTAGCTCCAGCTGCACTTCAGCATTTAATCAACTATAAAAGCCATTTATTGCTTCATAGACTCAATCTCCAGGAACATTATCACTTAACTATATGGTTGCCCAAAGCAACAAAAGGAAAGCTGTCTATACTGCACATATACACCCCATTCATCTTTTTGTGTAGTTCTAGTATCCAAGAGTAAATTATGGCTATTTTATATCACTAGTAATGTACCTTTACAAAATCAGTGAAAGGAAATGCACATACTATGCTCACACGAAAACTATTTTTGGGGAAAACCACCAGCTGGTAACTTCAGTTCCCAAATTATTAAAAAAGAAAAGAAAAGAAGAAAGCATCCCGGATGTTTATAAGGCATAGAAACCAGAAGGACGCTATTCCAGTGTTCACTGCTGAGCCAGAAGTAGGGAATGTTTCTCTCTCATTTGCATAACTTTGCATTTTTCAATACTGAACATCCTGTCCTCTGCTATTGGTTTTCTCAGTTATTCATGGTAGCTCTTCAAGTTGGCCTTTGTCTTTGCTATACAGAATAATTTACTATCATCAGCAAGTTTTACCATAATTTTCTAGATGATTCATGACCAGGTTCAAAAACACAAGTTCTTTTAAAACTCTACCAATGAATACCCTCTAATCTGAAAATCATTATTCCTATCCTGTTTCCTGACTGTTCTTAACCAATGCAAGCATGTTCTGTCTTACCTTATCCTTCTCTTATTTCATCATTCTATAACCTTGCCTACTGCCACCTCGACTTGAGGGAGATCCTCTGCTTCTGTAAAGAACAGTTCCAGCATAACAATATCCCCAGGCTCCTTCCAAGTGAAGGTAGCTACAAAAAAAACCAACCAACCAACCAAACAAACAAAAAACCCACCAACAACGACAACAAAAAAACCCAACAAACCCAAAAAACAAACCAAAACCCATAAAACAGTTAATTACCCCATTAGTCTTGTCATCCTTGAATACTCCTTTAACTCCTACAGAATAAGGCCTCTAGAATACAAAGGCTGTATCCTGTACCCTTTCCCCATTCACATCTTCTCCAAGGACCTTGGAATATTCCAAATACCATGTGCTCATGCATGAGACAAGCATAGCCTTTGCTTCTCTTCCCTGTGTACTTTTCTTCCTCATGTATAGTTTGAGTCATAAGCCTTTTTATAGTATTGATGTAACCTGACTAAAAAACTAACTATATGATCCTTTTGGGACCCCTAAGTCTCAACGTAAAACTTCAGTTCTCTTGAATGTTAAAAAAAGGAAAGTTTCTCTCTAAAGAAATCAGAAGGAAGTCCTGTAGCACTCTAACTCAGTTTTGGCTTATCCAAATCTGATCATAGTCCTGCTGGTAACTTTTCAGAAGCTGTTGGGTAAAGTGTTCACTAATCACCCACTGATTCTCAGTTATCCAAAAAAAACCTCTTCAGCTTTTGACAAAAGAGTGAAGGAGGTCTAAACCATCCACTTCACATGTGACACCTTCATGTCATTTCTTGACAAAATCCTCCTTTTGTTTCTAAAGCTGATTAAATGCAATGCAGTCTTGACCCTTTGTGAAAAATCATGACTAGTCTTATAAATCCAATTACTTACTTTTATCATTTAGAATTCCATAAATATTAGGACTTATAATAATATTTTTCAGAATAATCACCCCTCAGATCAAAACAGTCAAAAGAAGAAACACAAACTCAACATATTTCACTTATTGTTACACAGAACGGTAGTGTGGTTTGGTTGGTTGGGTTTGTTTTATTTTTTGTTTGTTTTATTTTTACAGTATTTATACAGCATTTCAGTCCTGCTCCTTCCTGCACTAAAACTGCAGTAACTGCATTAAAAATGATATATAAACTGAAGGGGATCACTCTGCCTATTGCTGAAATTCACTGTGATAAAAGGCAACAGATGTTCAGTAACACAAATCGGCAGCTGAGTACAGGACAAAAGAAAATGGAAACAAAATTCATTTACAAAAGCATCCCAGGACTCGGGATATTTGTATGTCTACATCAGACATACATCAGTGGCCCCGCTTGCTGGGGTCACTCCACATAAACCTGTAACTACAGTGTGTTGCACATAACAAAGAATATTACTCCTAGTACTGACAATGAGATTTTCAGACTACTTAGATTAAGCTCAGAAGATCTATGTTCTTTTAGTGTCCCCACGAACTTTCACAGTCTACAGCCAGTTAATGAAGGTAACAATAAAAATGGACGTGATCCAACTCCTACTTTAAAGATAATGGGAATTTTTCATAGGTTTTATGGATTCAAGTTTGAAAAAGATTTCTTGCAGCAAATATCAGAGTCAGTTTTTCTTCAGCTTCCTGCAATGACTTACAGCATATTAGTTTGATCACTGCGTAGGAAGTAACAAAAAAAGGATTTTCACATTGATACTAATAGATATTCACTAGTTGTTCCAACTTTTCTGATCATACTACACCAAAGTGGGGCAGGAAGAGCTGTAGCAGAGAAAAAACAATCAGAAGAGATAAACATCTGACATACACCTAGGGCTGCGCAACTGAAAGACATATGTATCATCAAAGCAAGGGGGAGACTGGAGCATGAGCAAGGTTAGGGTGTGTTCTGGATCTAGGATAAGGAGATTTGAGAGGGAATAGATAAGGGGATGTGGAGAGATAAAGACATGTGCATGAAAGCAGGAAAGATTATGAAGAACACAAAGCTGACTGGACACAGGAAAAAATGTAGAACTGCAATGTGAAAATCATGACTGTGAAATGTTTCAGGGGATTACAGAGCTCCACTACCACGTTTGCAAAATCTTAAAGAATGTTGCTAAACACTCAATAAGCAGCAAAATCTTCACTAGGAGCTAGAGAAGACAATATTCTTATTACCCATCTTGTTGCACCTATACAAGCTATGCCAAATACAGATTTTGTCTATGGTTTCCATGTCCCTTAAAATTTAAATGCAAACAAGAGTAAGTGTGGAGGTCCCTGTTTAAGTTAGATGTTGGGAACATGCTTCTAATTGATGAATCACGGTCTGCTCCTGGTATGTAACTCAGTGCAGGTTAACTAGTGAGGTTCACATCTGCGTTAGATTAGGAAATGGGATGAGTAATGTGAGTCTAGGCTAGGTCATTCTCTGAGAATTAATAATTTTGAAGACCAGAACTTGAGTGAAGGCACAGCTCCATGTTTAACTTTAGCACTAGAACATTTATATGGTATTACCACAATAGAGGCATGGCTGAGGTCAAACTACATGCTCTGCTTTCATTTGAGCAAATTTCTGTGAATATTTTCTTTGCATTTTTCCCAGCACTTTTACGAATAGAAGGAAACTTGTAGATAGTTGTAGATAAGAATCTGTGGATAGATGCCAACTTTCTACTATTACAACTGCAGTCAGTAATAAAATAAAATAAAAAAACCCGCTGGCTACTGCAAATGCTTAATACTACTTTCTCATCCAAAAAAAAAAAAATCATGGAACAGTAGACTTTTAAAAAGATGCTTGACTAAACTACTGAATGAAGTAACTCTAAGTGGTGAAAAAAGGATAAAATTGTCACCATTAAGGCACGCACATGCTTTTCACATGAAACTGTCTTTATATTTCTAACGTGTTGTTCAAAAAAAAGTCTCAAAAAATTAAGGTTTTCAAAAGCTATGACAATCCTCTACAATTTCTGGGAAGAAAGACTGTGACAATATCTTCACAGAAAATACAATTCCATCACAGGAACAAACTCCAGAACAGATGGCCTAATTTAATCTCACTCACAGAGGAGAAAATATTTACTTATATCATTCCCAGTTCTCAATACTTGAGCAGCATCAGGTAGCTAATTGAAATAGTTTTAACCATCTT
The DNA here is from genome assembly GCA_035590195.1 of Aviceda cuculoides. Lineage (NCBI taxonomy): Eukaryota > Metazoa > Chordata > Aves > Accipitriformes > Accipitridae > Aviceda > Aviceda cuculoides. The sequence goes on along the minus strand of JAVJGG010000005.1, from coordinate 12,481,152 downwards.
ACATATGAGAATAAAAGGGAAGGAAATTTAAGGGATAATAAAAAAAAAAAAACAACTTTCAGACCACATTATTAGTTTTATTAGAGAATGTACTTTGACTTCCATTACATTTCTCAGAGTTTACTGCAAGACCTTTGAGTTCTAGACTTCATCAAAAACACATCCTGGCACTTCCATTCCTAATGTTGAAAACTGAAATCTTTACTGAAGCTTTTAGCAATTTTTCAAATTCTGAAGACTACAGGAGATCTTTGGCGGATAGAGACTTTGGATGGGAACCAGGGGTTGCACTTCAGGCTCTCCCACAGGTGTCCTCAGAAGAGGGGGACGGCAGCCCTACTTCTCTCACTGGGCTGAAAGCCCACCATCTAGTTACCACGATTAACCAAGCTATTGTCTGTCAGCTCAAGCCACTGCTTGAGTGTTTACAGCCAACTGTGAACAGGAGGGTTCACTAAGGTATATACTAACATACTGTATCTTCCTTTAGCCATGAAAGCAAGATTAGCTAATGCATCTTGCTACTTATTTCCAGATGACAAGAAGAGTACATGCAGTAACTGGTTCTCAGATGAGGGAGAAGCTACCTTGATCGTTTCTCATTTTATGAACATACCCTTATTATATGTATACAGAGGCTCAAATAACAGATTCTTCTCACCCAATCCTCTGAACAATAATATTTTAGCCTTCCTGCTGTTCTGTTCCTTTATAAGATGAGAACTGCCTTCTCTCAAGGGGAGAGCTGACACTCACTAAAACGGCTGCAATGATGAGTTGGATAGTACTGCCTAGGAATAATGAAAAATAAGTTGTACGTGACATTTTCAACCTTCTTTGAACTACCTGCAATTAAACACATTAATGTTCTAAATTCTAGTATTTTAACAGCTGCATAGGGATCTCCTTCACACTGTGAGAATATCCTGGCGCTCTGCAAGGAGTGAGTGCCAATATTTGCTATGTTCCCAACCAGAATCCCCAGGACATTCCCCAGGTACAGTTGAAATAATTCTGCATATCTGTCTCTTCTGGGTTTGCAACCTTTCCCCATCCAATCAAAACGATTCTGCCACCCAGATATTACACAATATTTGTGGATACCAGACTAGTCACAAGCATTTCCATGACTTCTTTCTAGTGCAAAAGGCAGAAAACTGACATTGTGCAGTGTGGTTTCATGACCTTAATTCCTCATCTAGACCCTGAGAATAAGTTCTGGAATTTTTTTTTTTGGTTGTTGTTGATCCAAAACATTTGAAATGTATGTACTTAAGCCTGGTTGAGAAGAAGATTTCATCTGATAGAGATTTGAATGAAGTACAGCATAGCTCCTTTAGACACTAAATACAGCTTATGCCACAGTAATCCTCTGAATTCAATGAGCTGGAGATGAGTTTGGCTCTCCCAATATCTCGGCACCCCCAGCTGCTGCAGTGCACTATGTTCAACGTGCTGAACTCGCCTGCATAAAGCAGCAGGAAGGGTGTGGGCACGAAATTCAAGATGTGGGTTTATGAGTCCATACTTAGGCTCCTAAAACTTATTATAACCTACATATAAACACATACATAAAAGTAGCCTAAATTTCACATGTTCTGAAAGTATTCCCTTCCAAATGGCTTCCAGAGGGCCAGTACTTCTGTGTGGAAAAAAAAAAACCCAACAAACAAAACCCCCACCAAACAAACAAGCAAAAAAAGCCCACCCAAAAGGGGCAGTATGATGCAGAGCGAATGAGATGAAATAAAGACAGCAAAGCATCCAAGATCCCCCTTCTCACTGCAAGACTGTTGTGCTAACTTAGAGCGCAGGGGCAGTTTTTAATTGCCTACTAAAAAGAAGACATCTGAGCTATTTTAGATGGGTTTTGGACACCTGGCCACCAAGCTACCCATACAGAACAGCACAGGTCTCCATTAGCTCCTGTGTCCTATCAATGTGCCCTTTGCAGATTACTTAGATATCCCAGGACACCTAAAATGGCACCAAGTGTGCATATTCATGCAATAGAGTCCTGCTCCAGATGCCACATCCTGGCTATTTACTGATCTCTTGGTTTGCAGCATTATTCAGGTTGTTTTAACTCCTCTCCCCAGATATCAATCTGTCTCAACATAAGCTACTCCTGTGTGTCATCGTTTCCTTCAAACAAATAGAATAAACTCCTTTTATAATTGCAGCAATCTGTCTTAACTCTGCAGGAGAAAAAATAAGCAGCATCTTAGTGCACATCTACTTCTGAAAAACAGCAAGACTGAGTCAGACTGAACAGTGGGTTTATAAAACAGAACTATTGTAGTAGAGGGTAAGAAAAGACAACGTATTGTATGCAAGACAATACAATAAGATATGCTTTGTGTAAGTTAGTTATTCCCACTCAGCTTATTCCAATTCCTTTTTAAAAGTATTTCCATACGTGTAAACCCCCTGAAAACCTAAACAAACAAAATATGAACAAATCTATACAGGAACAAATCCTAAGATTTTATTGGGTCCAATGCTGCTTTGAATATGAGGAGACACTTTTCAGAAGAAAACAAAGTCTGATTTAAGAAAAATATTAAGTGAAGGAGGGAAGAGACAAGTGAGAGCACCACCTTTGATAGAGAGAAATTGTATGATTTCCTAACTGGTCAAACCCATATCAGAACAATAAAATGGAAAACTACAGTTAATTTGAGAAATGCATAGTCGAGATACTACTCCACAGGGATCTGTCCTAGTATTAAATACTACTGCAGCTCTAGATTACATTTCTGCTGCTTGAGAACAAGAAAGGCAGAATAAACTCTGACAATACTTTATGTGCATTGCAACTTACTCCAAGTCAAGCCCTTTGTTACGCTCAAATGAGCAATGGTCAGGCTATCACTGCTCTCTGGCAGCACTTCCCCAGGCTAGTCTAATAATTAAAAATAAATCCAACTGTACCATGATAATATTTACACAACCTTAGTCACTGGAAAAGCTCTGGTGACCATCTTCTTTCCTTTTAATATTACATCTCAAAATGCATGCTTGTGACTTCTGTGGAATCCCATCAAGAAGGAAAAAAAATGTAATTAAGACATTGCAGGAAACACCTGCCTGCAGAACCATCCAGAATACAGTGCTCTAGTACAGTGGTACTAGAGATATATCTGAAGGCCAGGATAACATAGCTAGCTCCAAATTTGTAGGTACTAAAATTAGACAGGGACTAGCTTTTTATTGTTGTGTCCTCAGGGAATATTCTTTCCTCTGAACTTTCCTACCGCATACATTTTCACCAGTCCTTGACTACCTACCAATGCCCGAGATCTATCACCTACAGAGTAGGACTCCTAAAGCCTAGAGGGAGATTTAATGGTACTTTATGCAGCATTAAACAAGGCAGTTATTAAAAAAAAAAAAAGTTTGATCTGAGTTTGAAGCAATGCTTATTTCATTAATGTCTGTTTCCTTGTGGTTCCTTAGCTGTTTCTTGGTCATACTCTTTTCCTCCTGCTCATCACAAATGTCAAAGCAATTTTTTGAGGGAATCTAGAAGTCACATGAAAAATAGCATTCATTCAAAACACAGAGCATACAAAGTTACCTTTCTCTAAGGCTTCCGAGTTTCTTCTGGGACCCTTTATCTTCAATGCATTTTTATTCTGCACGGTAAGAGTAACCACACAGGATGGTTTGGGTCGGTTTTCCTAATACAGTGTTTCACTCTATAATGATTTCATTTACGCATATTTCAGGTGTTCTAATTCATTAAAATTGAGCTATTTTCAAAAAAAAAAAAAACCTAAAACAAACATAGGGAACTGTGAATAGCTAAAATTAAAACATCACTTTCAATAGAAACAAAACCACTAATATTAGCAATCCTAACCCACTGATTTCTTGACTTGTCTTCTGTTCTCAAATTAACAACATAACAATGCATAGCTTGAATTTTGCTCCCAGGTTGGTGTTTGAAGAAGGTTTCCTTTTAAGGTTTATTATCCTCCACCTACTTCTCTCTCTCTGCTATCTAATTTCTTTACTCTTCTGTCTCAGGACTGGAGCTAATGAGATCAGGCTGACCTGGCTGCCCAGGGAGGCAGCAGATTTGCCCCCTCTCTTACACCCTTCCCCTGTAGAAATCTGACACACCATTGCAGGCAGCCAAGAGAGTCACTCACTGGCAGTTCTCTCCTGCCTTCTCTTCTCCTAGCAAGCAACAACAATATAGGCACTGCTGTGGCTCTACAGATCAAGAAGATGCATGTAAAAACTTTCATTTCATATATAATGGTGGATATACTAACCATCTTTCAAATTAGATACTTCCACTTCCATTAATAGATTTTAACATAAAAGGCTCACGGTGATACTATTCAGGTATTTAAGACAGAAATATGGATGAAGAAGAAAGGACAACTACATAGGTAGCAGATGGTTCCCATCACTATATGCTTTCCATACATAGAAAATTATGGATAGGTGTATATTCTTCATTCAACATTACTTCTCTTGCTTACCTAAAAATAGCAATCGTCAAAAGCAGCAAGAACCTGGGTAATAGAACAGAGTAAATTTTCAGAAGGGCACCAAGCTGGGAGGAACCACTGGTACCCTGAAGAGTATAATTAAATCTTGATAAATTGGAAATATGCTTTTAAAAAAAAAAAAAATTAAAAAATGCTGTTGCTACTCAAGTTGATCACAGCAGATGGGGACAGGGAACTCTAAGCAGGAAAATGAACTGTAATGAGGAACAGAGTTCCTTATATATTTTCTTAAGGATGAGAAACAACTGGCTTGATAGTACAAAAGGACCCACAGATTCCAATGGTTCCACCATCCACCAGTCAAATATGTCAACCATCTCAGTCTGTTGTAGAAAGGGCAAACATCCTACTAGGAGGAGAGCATCAGACATATCTCCTTTCCGTCCATTCAGCCCAGGTAAATTGTCACAACAGGACTACTGTGATCAGCAGTAGTCAGTATCTGACACAGTACATTAACTCTTTAGGGACTTCCTCCCTAACAAATAAACATGTGTTCCTCAAGGGCCAGGCTCTGATTTCCAGCTTAAAGACTTGAAAAGCTTCAAAGTTAAGAAGGCTCAGATAGGGAACAGCCCTTAGGAGAGCCCTGTTTTGAAAAATCTGCATCTATTTCAAAACTGCAATTCTAAATTGTCATAGTAGTCTCTGCTGGCTGGCAGAAAGTATGACTCGAGTGTGTCCATACATCAAGAGAGATGTTAACCACTGGACAGATTCCACATGGCAGCAGTAAGAATAAACAGAAGGATGAGGATGGGGGGAAACCCCAAACCAACAATCAATCAGGACAGTTTAGTCTAAAAATAAGATGACTAATGAAGGGACTGAACATGAAAAGTCTTCAATTACTCAAAAGACTGCTGCCAAGAGTAAGAAAGTAATGTTTGCTACAGATTATTAGCAAATTATAGACCCAACATCTAAGAATGATTAATATGAGATGAGATTACTAAAGAGCTCACTTGAAAATTTTGTCTGATGCAAGCCAAACAGCATGGTGTAGCTGTTTCTGAATTGGTTTTGTTCCTCTCTGCCAGACACTTTTGGAATGTTCAACACAGCTTCAGGGTTTTGTGTTTTGGTTTTCTTTTTTTTTTTTTTTTTTTTAATATATTATTATTTTTTGTATTGTTTCATGACTAGGAAAGCTCTCACACAACAGCACTAAGGCTTAAGAGCAATGTAAGAACTTTGCGCGTTGACTTTCAGGAAGGTCCAAGTTAAGACTACCAAAAATTCAGTCATTACTTTTCCACAGTTCAGTAAAAGCTGTATTTTATTTCTTAGTTGAAATGTCACAACATTTATAAAACAAAGAGAGTAAGAAAAACCATGCCCATTTTCTGTACATCTTTGACAGATTTCTGCCATGATTCACATTTTATTTGTGCTCAGGACTTTGAAATGACATTTGAAGTCGAAAAAATTTATGATGGAAGGAAGATTATCAAATGGAATATTTAACGGGAATTCATACAGTATTGCAGACATTAGAAAAAAATCTTTATGCAAATCAGACAGCAGGATAAGGAGATCATCTTTTAAACAGATACTGTACTACATTTTTATTAAATATTGTATTAATTTGTTGCAACTATTAGAGAAAAAGAATCAAATTAATTTAAAACAAGTGTTAATTTTTATATTTAAATAAACATTTCATGCAGCTTTTACTGGATGTGCGTAACCGCTGATTGCTTTCAGCAGGTTATGATAAGATGATCTGGGTGGGGAGTGACAGCATGGTTGAGGCTGGCAGGGTCATCCAGATACCCTCCCATCCAAGTCCCCTACTCAAAGCAGGGTCACCTAGAGCGGGTTGCTCTGGGCCATGTCCAGCTTTTGGGTGTCTCCAAAAGTGGCGATTACACAAGCTCTCCGAGCTACCCGCGTCAAATGTTCATCCATCCCAAAAGTTTAAACAACAACAACAAATGTTAGTTCTTATGCGTGAATGGATTTTCCCACATTTTAGTTCGTGCCTGTTGCCTCTTGCCCTGTCACTGAGCAGAGTCTGACTCTGCCTTCTTTACCCCCCCATCAGATATTTATACACATAGATAACATCCCACTGATCCCCCCCTCTCAGTGAATTTCCACTGAGAAGAGGATATAAATCCCTGCTTTCAAGAGGGGTGTTACAGAAATCAATTCTAGTCAATGCATGAGGTCAGGACCAGCAATTAACCTGTTCCATCTATATTAAAGAATCAAAGTACATGAGTGGCACACTACAGTAAAAATAAAGCCCTTTTTAGGTCCCAGAATATGAGAAATATACAACTGGTACATACTGGGGTTTGTTCAGGCTGGCAGGCATAATTACACATCACACAATGTGCAAGCTGGTGATCAGAGGTGGCTGTGAACATGACACGTTGCAACAGTGTCGTAGATCAGTACACGGGAACGTGGGAAATTCAGTAAGGACACTTCTGCTAATCTCAAACGCTACTCTTAGTGGCAAAATTCCCACCAACATCACTTGCGATGAAAATTTGGACTTAAGCCAGGCAGCTGGGAATAATGAACAGCATGAGGGAGAGTTCAGATGTTGTAAGAGTCTGGACTTCAGAGTTATGTCCTACTTTTCTTACAACTCTGCTCCAAAGGAGTCAGCTCTGCTAAAACCACTGGAAAGGGGACTGGTACCCACCCTCTTCCTCATCTTTCTTTAATGTCTGGATGTTTATGGATTTGCCCTGCAAATATCCCATAGCCCGCCTTTCTTCCTTCACTTTGCAAAAGACTCCTCACCTCTGCCAGCAAATATATCAGCCTCCTGCAACATCTGTGCACGGGGGAGCAGGATTTCCTTTTGAAGAGTAATGAAAGCAGCGAATTTCAGTTTAATGTCTGCTAAGTCTGTCCAGGGTACACATCCAGCCTGCTCTTTCAGTGCAATGGATTTAACGATGAATAGGTTTCTGGAGGTTTAATAAAAACCCTGTTTCTAATATCCTAAATTACCTCGAGGCACTGAGACTGATCAACTGAGCTTAGGTTGTGATTATGAGACTTTGTCTTGATTTGCTAACACCCTTTGCCTGTGGTCAAGTTGATAATTCTGCCCATCCTCTCTCATAATTTAAAGCTACCCCCAAAAAACCTGTCATTATACTTGCAGTCAAAAAACGGAGGATCGCTCTGAAAATACTTTCACGACGTTATTTTAAAGCTGTTACCAAAGCCAAACCAGATATTGCAGGTTACCTGCCGCAGCGGGTTTGAACTGAAGCTCTTTGCTGCCCTCTGTAGATGCAAGCAAAAACTGAAAATTCGAGACACTGACAATTGAATTGCATTTCCTTTCTAACTTTTACACCCTGACTTCTTCACTAATGGGCATACAATATTACATTGTTTTCAGTACATTAAATAATCTCAAGCACTAGATTTCACTCCCCACTCCCCAAAAGACACATTTACCTAGGTCTGGTCTTCTAAGACTGACACTGAGGTCAGACAGAAGAGCATCAATCTCTGTATGCAGTAAGCTGTAGAAGGTGAGAAGTCCATGAACAAACCCAAACTTGTAATCTTCTCTCCTAGTTTTGTTCTAGTGCTCTCAGCATTTCAGTATTAAAATGTGTATTTTGAAAATGGCAAAGGAAAAATAAGAGTTTGCATGAAATAAAGGAAGGACGGTTATAAAGTTTTCCTGAAAATATTCTTCTTCATATCTTTTTCCTTTTTACTTTAATCCTAGTGCTGACAGCAACTCCCTTTATTGCCTTAGGCAAATAAAATACTGACTGTATCATTGGGGTGTTGTGGAATTATCATTTGTAAGGCACTTTGAAGCTGGAAAGTGCTAAGTATTATTATTATTACTACAGATGAAAGGCCTGTTAAAGCAAATATGCAAAACTACTCTTATCTTAAAACTTAACATAAAAGTCTGAAATCCTGTAGGAATAAGCACTTTATAGACAGCCCTTCATTACAACTGTTCTAGTTTTTGTAAAAACTGCCAAGGAAACAGCCACTTTTCCACAACTCAAACTAGATGCAAATAACTACTGAAGGGATCAAATGGTGACTTAAAGAACTTTTTCCTTCCTTTTTCCTAAATCACACACAGTTCCTGGACAGAAACCCCTCCCCCCACAACTCCCATACTTTTAAGTACAGCTGCCATAGCAAGTACTCTCATAGTAAGTATTAGTGCATATTTCACTGCATCAAAGAGAATTTACTGACATGTAGAAATACCACCTAAGGGGACATAGAAGGACTATGGCAACTTTCTGTTGGAGTGTTTGCTAGACCAAATGCTCTGCGTGGTGAGAACCGGTATTTTATGAGGGACAGCATGTGATCCAATTTCTGTTCCCAACTCAGGCGCAATCATCCTTGGCAGCCTTGATCGTGTTACCTCAGGATCTGTAACTCTGCCTCCCACTGCTAATGTGAGACAGTGATAGCAGAATATTTCTAGAGATGCTACACAGTGTACAAGAGAAGAGGGTGCACCTCTTTACATCAGCTGATAGAGCTGGGGGTGAGGACAATCCCCAACAGGCACAAAAGCACTACTTTGCTGTGCTTTAAAGTACTGTTGTTGGTTGTAGATTCTGTGATTTAATTCATAGCTTATATCCTTCTTTAGCTGAATGGTTGCTCATTTTTGGATAATTTGCAAACAGGTTTAGCTGGTTACACTGTAGATGAGAATAACACTTTTCTCAATGGTCAGTTTTGACTTAATGCATGGGAGCATTTCTACAATGCAAACACAAATATCCTGTAGCACTACTGGAGTTTCCCAAGTGAGAAATCTCAGAAATACTGAAAGTCTGCTATCTGCACACAAAGTCCTCAAATATTTTCTTGATGTAAGGCAAAAAGAGAAGTTTTAACATTTCTATAAATAGTGTCTTCAGTGCTCCTTTCGGTTCACCTGAAGCTTAAGCAGGGTAGCACCGGAAACTTGAACACTGTAGCCTGGTGTTATAGCAAAGAACTTAAATGGGAAAAGTGATCAAGAGCTCAGTATACTACTGAACTTCTCAAGTTTTGGGTTTTTTGTGATTTTACCGCAGTTATAAGAAAAATGAAGTACAACACCAAGACACACAAAGCTCTTTTATCTTTAAGGGGGGAATTAAGGAGAATAAGCACCTATATAGAAAAAAGCTACCTATTGCAACAGAAAGAATTTCCTATTTATATAAGATGTATTAATTCTTAACAGGCAGCAACTGTCACAATAAAATCCTAAAATTTCCTAAAATTTCATCCTTATTTTGGAAAAATCAGCCTTGCTCCCACCTCTGCTGTGATTCAACAGGGACACAAAGATAGCCATTTCTTCACCCTTGGTTACACTGCTGGCTACGTTTCCTGGTCTGGCAAGCCAAACAAAATCCCCAAACAAGGGATTATTTTGCCAGTGATTGGTAAAAAGTTTCATCCTTTTTTTGTATCTCAGACATTAAAACCTTCCTACTTGTTCTGCTTGATTCCACATACATGAAGAAGGTAAAGAATCCTGTGGTCAATGGACATAAGCAAGCATTCTTAGGCAGTCTAATGCATGTGTCATTGAAATCGCCTGTGGCTCTAATGTCTCCTATTTAAGGCTCCAAATATTGCTAGTGTAGTAAAGTTTCAGTCATAGGAAACTTCAAGCTTTTCTAATATAGAGCAGACCATCGGGTTAAATATTATCAATCAACTATTTCACTTGCACAAATTCAGTCTGCTGACACTGACAAATAAAACAAACTGAATTTGGATATGCTCTTACCCAGCCAGCTGGATGTTCTTCTGACAACAGTGCTTTTAATGATAATTAACTGCTTTCTGTACATGTCACCCACTGTTCCCCAGACATCACTTAATAACCCATGACCAGATGTCGAAGAAAGAAGGAGGAACTGTCTGAATGTAGGGCATGTGCACTTTGGAGGTGGTAAGAACAAATAGCTATTAAATCTATTTCTGGAACAATAGTGCTTTTTCAAGAAAAAAGCATCAGACTCTTGTAACCTTCTGCATAGCACCAGGAAAACAGCCCCTATAGCCACAAAGTGCAAATGCACAGAGGACTGAAACTTTTCATAGGGTGCGTGTACCCTCGGTGCGATGGGCAACACAGGCAGGAAACCTCTTTAATTACAAGTCCATCTGAAGGAGAAAACGTGGACTTACACGTCTCTTGCCACATAGGTGTTAGAATTGTTTAGTGCTTCGCTGAACAATGGGGATGATCTTGGGAAAGGGTGACTTCTCTTACTTGACACTTGGATTTTTCTTTGGTTTCTGAGGGACAGACTTTCTAAATTCTTAGCCTCATGCAAGTCTATTGCTATGATATGTGCTCTTAAAACTTAATCCAATGCACGAGACTGAATCCTGCAGAATTCAGCGGACTTTTCCTCAGACTGCCTTTACTTTGAACCACGCTGCTCCTGGCAGTTGTACAGGAAAACACAAAGAGCTTTCTGCTCCCTCTCCCCAGTGGGCTAATTACTCACTGCACATACCACAGGGCTCAGTCCTCTTTACAAACCTATCTCAAATAGAGTAGCTACACAATCCCTCTATTATAAATATTTTAAGAGGATAAATTTACACATTAAATGCACAAAAGATACCTTACAGAAGACATTTTTCTCAAGAAACATTCTTGCTACCACAGAGGCAGGGTAGCCATAGTGCTAATTAATACAGTTCACTCACTGCTGTCTACAGGATTGAAATATCAAACACTCCTGCCGAAGACTTAACAGAAACTCAATGCACAATAGTTTTTCTAAACTTCTGGAACACCACTGAACAAGAATGTAAGCTTGAAAGAAAACTACAATTAGAGCTTTCTAAAACTGTATCTTAACAACATCAGACTGTTGTATGATGCCTCACGCTCATTGCCTTTCCACAAAAAAAAATCCCTGTAAGAAATGGGTAGAGCCTTTTAAAAAAAGATTTCTCCCCACCTGCAAACTGAGCTGTACCAGCCTATCAGATGCTTTCCAGTACTGGATTTGATCTTATTTTGAAACCAGCACAGGAGTCCTTATATCATCATTATGAAACTGTATACTTGCAGAGACACGTGAAAAAATCTAATTTGTAAAATTCTTGTGGGAATCAGATAAACCAGTCTGAGTTGAAAACATGATCTTTCAGACTTTCATTTTCTATTAATTTCAAGCTTTTCAAGGATGATTACTCAAACAAGAAAAAGAAATGGAAGAGTGCTTTTTTTTCTCTTGCTTTAATTTTCTAATGTTTCCAGGGGAAAATACTCAATTTCTCCTGCACTTTTTTAAATACCTTTTTTTAAGAAAATATTAAGTAATATAAAGCTCCCTCTGGAAAAAAACCCTCAGAAAAGACGGTGGTTAGATCCTTAGCATGTGCCTAGTACAGCCGTGAAATACTTTATAAGGTAAGATTACACAGGACACTCTGAAACTCCTTATCACAATGATAAAATATGGTTAGCTGCATCCGTAGTGATTTGGTGAACAGAGATTGCCAGCCATTAATGCAAAGTTTAATAGACCACTTGAAATACCTGGAAATTTCAATCATCAGATACCAGTTAGTCAAGGATACAGCCCATTAAAAAAGAAAGCCAGGTTTCCCTCTCCGGCAGCACTTCTCCCTTCACTCTAACGTAGCCACACCAGGCTGTGCTCGCGGAGGCTGTTACACCACAATCTCCCCTGATCTGGAGTCGTTCTTATTCCAAACTTATTTCCATCTCCCGAAAGGCAGATGCTACACCGTGCCCACAGGGATTGCTGGAGATGTAGGTACCACCCTTCACCAGGGGGGGTAGGTTTTCCAAAGCAGAGGCAACCAGCCCAGCACGGAGTCAGTACTCCTCAGTTTTTACTCCTGATCCTCATGTCAATCTGGATGTAAGTTTTGGGTCTCTTTCAGTGTTGTTCTCTGCCTTGTTCAAAGCTGTTCCTACTCTTCCTGCCTGACTCCATTTGCTGCATGGATGTTTTGTTTGCCTGACTCTTGGTTCTACCTCAACTCACCTGCAGCAAAACTTCCCGATCCCTGTTACCTCATTATCCTGGGTACGTGCTCAGAACCTAAACCTTAGATTTGACTGCAAATAGCCCAATGTGCTGGTTTTGGCTGGGGTAGAGTTTTTCTTCACAGTAGCTAGTATGGGGCTATGTTTTGGTTTTGTGCTGAAAACAGTGTTGCTAACACAGGGATGTTTTGGTTCCTGCTGAGCAGTGCTTACCCAGAGCCAAGGGCTTTTCTGCTCCTCACCCCACCCC
>JAVJGG010000005.1:12451947-12468263 GCA_035590195.1 Aviceda cuculoides | reverse complement strand
GCATATAAAGCTGGGGGGGAGAAGAAGAAAGGGGGACATTCAGAGTGATGGCGTTTGTCTTCCCAACTGTTACACAGCGTGATGGAGCCTGGCTGTCCTGGAGATGGCTGAACACCTGCCTACCCGTGGGAAGTGGGGAATGAATTCCTTGTTTTGCTTTGCTTGTGTGCACAGCTTTTGCTTTCCCTGTTAAACTGTTTTTATCTCGACCTATGAGTTTTCTCACTTTTACTCTTCCGATTCTGTCCCCCATTACCAGGGGGAGTGAGCGAGTGGCTGGTTGGGGCTTAGCTGCTGGCTGGGGTTAAACCACAAGACCCAGTCATTAGAGTTTCACTGGCTAAAAGTACTTGGCTGGAAAAATCTTTAGTATATAGCAAGAGCACTAATAATCACAGTCTATAAAGAATTTTGATACAGTTAAATCCAGCTTGATGCAATGGGATATTTTTTGACTTAGTAAGCACTAGCAAAGTTATGATTGCTAGGAGAGCTGAGAACTATGAAATATTTCTCTAGAAACAGACTTTGTAAGGAACTGACCTTTGATATGTTCCTTCCCAACAGAAGTTTCAGTAGGGAACAGACAGAATAGCAGTTTCCTCTCTATTTTTCAAAAAGATGGTCTGGCTTGTTTTAAGACTACATGAGAATGGGGTAGTTTTAGATCTGAAGGAATCCCAATGGTTTAGAAACTTCCTGGTCTTTCTCTGGCAGCTTTAAGACAGAATAAGAAAAATTATCTCTTTTTTTGTGAATGTGTTGTATAATTCACCCAGAGGGATGTAGCATTCCCTTAGTGTTTCCTAAGCCTTACTATTTTTTCTCTCAGTGTTATTTCTTATGTTTCCCTCGAGAGAATTAAAGAAGAAAAACCCAAGCTATTTTGGACCTGATTCTCTGAAATTTTGAGCTTAATGTATCCATTGAAGCCTGCCTCTTACAGCTGCTCCCACTGGCATGAGTGATTATAGAAGGTTCACATGGAGAATTATCACGATCTTACAGGCTTCCCCTATAACCCATACGCATGCTGCCATGATGTAAACCCTATTTCTTAGACATTTATTTCCTTGAACTGTCTTCTCAAGTCAGTGAAGTCATTAAGATCTGAAATTCCAGTGCAGTACTTTAACCAGCAAAATCCTACAGATGCTTTTAAAAATCAATTTTTAAAGCAACTATTCCTTTCAAAAATAACCCCAAACCAAAGCTTCATCTAAAAATTGCACACTAACCATCACTTTACCTATTGCATGCACTCCATAGGGCTGTGTTAATTGTTATAGAGCTCACCATAGGTCATCTCTCTGATAAAGAAACTTGGAAGATAAATCTCCATTACGGTCTGCACATCTCAAAGACCAAAAAGCATCAGCAGAGTGCCCTTACAAAAATCGTGGTCTGGGGGGTCAGTATGAGCTAGAACCGCTTAATACTTGCATTTTCCAGTGCAGGTGACTTTATGGTAAGAATTGTTCCAAAATGTTAGTGTTATTACAAATGCAAATAAAATTATGCACCTGTGTACAAATATCAGAAAGATGGTGTCAGGTATTAGGAATGGACTTAAAAATTGATTAGAGCAAATGCTCACAAAATAACATTATGGCATTGACTTCTGTGAGGGAATCAATAGAATATTTTGCACAGTTAAATATCTTCTCCAATTTAAATTTTATGTTGTGGCTTCAAAACCAATTAGGCTATATTACAGTCTGATGATTTGCCAAATTATCCTTTCTAAAACAAAAGTAGTTTTTGACTAACAAAGGCAACGTAAAACTGCAAATATGGCATTTATTTTCATTTTTATAGTGTGGTATATTCAGAGCCGCACCACAGTAAAACGCTTTAAGCATATTTGTAAATTCACAGATATGAGAATCCCCTACCAAATCACTATTTCAACATAATGGCTTTTCCATTGACTTACCTGAGACTGGAAAGTAACTTAGCGGGTCTACTCTTGCACAACAAGTAACTCATAGGCTCAAGTTTTTGTCACCCTACTACAAAACTCCCTAAGTTAAAACAAACATATACTCATAATTCCCAGGGGAAGAAAACAGCAGTGCCAGAACATCAGCGTATAGTGGAAATAAGCCAATAGAGGTCAGCAGTACATAACAAAAAGATCTTTTTAACAGCAGCATCTCAAGTACACTTACCTATAGTCATAAAAAATTCTTAACTGATATTTGGTGGAAATTTTTTTGCCAGAAAGTGGAGCATTTTTTCATAATGAGAAGTATTTTCCTATTTTAAAAACCATCAGTATTTCATCACTTAAAATACACAAATCACAGCTTCAAAGTTTTGCTAAGTCTACTTTGCTAAGCTGTTGTACTGTTTCATTCCTTGGATGTTGGCCATGTAAGAGTTAAACTTCTAGTTACACAGCTAAGAATTTCATTGCAAGAGGGCTTAGACTGGAATAAATAGATAGTAACTCAGACACTGCAGACTTTCACCTCCTTTACTTTAGTACGTAATGTTTCACAACCAGAAAAATTTGGTTTTTACTTCTTTGGTAAAGGTATATTTTTATCTATATTTCTAATTATACCAGTGTCATAAATTGTATGATTTTTTAAATTAAAATTCAATACATCTTTATTCTTCATCTTGATTTCCATCAGGTGTGACTGCTTCTTGTGGATAAGGTCTTGGATACACGCCTGAGCTCTTACACAGGTTTAGAGATTTTTTTGAATTTTTTAAATATCTTTGAGGAAAAATATAATTTTAAAATAATTGGAGATTGTTATGAACAACAAGCACTCTCCTTTAATTCAATTGTAATGTCTATTTATGTCCTATAAAGAACAAAATTTGGATAGACAAATCCCTTTTAGTGGATATCTACGCGAGAAATACTATATTCTAGTTGTCCAAACAAGCGGCTGCCTGCAGTCTGGCAATTGTGGATTACAGTTAACTAAAGGAGTATTGATTTTGGAAAGTAACAAAGGCAGTATGAAAAGGAACAGCTTAAAACAAAACCTTTTAAAAAGGCACAGAACTAATTACTTTTTTCAGCTGGCAAGATTGTTAAAAACTAATTTGCCACCTGCTGTCATAGAACAAGTCTTGATCATCTTAGTAACGAAGTAGTCAGATATTTTTTTGACTGTACGAGTTAAAGCATATTTTAACTTGATGAGGGCTGACTACACAATGAAGTAACTGCAGAAGGAAAGCTTATTGCTTCCTAATTTATTAAATACACGTTCCTTGTGCCTGTTAATGTTCTGGAAATAAAGCAGGGCATGTTTATTTAAAAAGCAGGATCCAAGAGGTACTGTAACACTTTTTTACATTTGTTTTTTCCTTTTAAAACAATGAATTTTGTTAGTCTTCCCTCTGTATATCAGCTTATATGTAACGTTAGAATAATGAAATCCTATAGGTTTCAGCAGATGCCCTCAAATGTATTACACCCACTGGTCTCCTGAATGAACACCAGCTTCCACAGAAACAATGGCAGATGTTTCCAAAGCGGCCCAGGGAATTAATGGAATTTCTTCTACTAATTTTTAGTCCACATGCTCTCGGGGGCTTTTAAATTCAAACATTTCTCTCTTTAACTTTCAGAGTACAAAGACATAGTTGGAAAGATTATCATCATGCTGTGTGTGCATTCCTCTCATCTCCAAAGATTTAATGGACTAATAAAAAAGCTCTGCGGCTTGTGGCCTAAGGTAAACTACAGACCTGACAGTGGACTAGGAATCAAGATCGAAGTGAGATTAGGCCTTGATCATTAATGCTTTCCTTCCATTTTACAAAAAATGTACTGCCAAGACTGAGTCATGAGAAGGATCATTTCTAGGTTGATTCTCCCCAGCTCAGAGATGGTAGGACAGGCTTTACTCCCATATTTTATGTACCTGTAACTTCATTGACCTCATGCCTAATTTACCCTATCTTCAGATTAGAATCAGAGCCACGGAGTACAGCCTTTCCATAATGGAGCTATAATGACAGTCATTTTGGAATACATTAATATTATGAACTCAAACCTGCAGCCCTTATCCAGATGAAAACTTGCACTAATTTTGGTGATTGATTTCACTAGTAGTTTTAGCTAATCAAAGATTGCAAGTTTGGATGTTATAGTACAAAACTTTTCATTTTAAAATTGTATATAGGCAAAAGAACTCAGTTGTACATAAAAACATCCAAGTTTTTCATTAACAAACATCCTTTGCTTATCAGTAGGACTCCTGGTTCTCTGTACTTAATGGTAAGTACCATAGCCATTTAATCTAGGCCATATTAATTCAAATAGGTACTAAAAATAATTACATTGTTATAACACTGCATTTGAACTAGACAGCTATTGTCTAGCTCTAGCATTTAAAGTATATTACTCCTCATTTCTTTCAGAGTTGGACAATAACTTCATTTGCTGGGGGGGGGTGGGTGGGTGTGGAAATAAAAAAAAAAAAAGCTTATAACTTTCCCTGGTAGCCAGCAAAGCAAAGTTTTGGGGGTTTTATTGGTTGGTTGGTTTGGTTTTTTCCAGAAAAACTTTCACTGTCTGCTGTTAAATTTTTTCAGCCTATCAGTAGGGAAGTAACATTTAAAATTTTAATTTTTTCAGAGTGTTTAATTTATCTAAATGCTTTATTCAATATGAAAATATTATTGAGGTGCTGGCTTCTTGTTTATGAGGTACTGTCTCCTCTCAAAAAACTTTGTTGCCTGCCTAAACTGTTTATAGATGAAAGTAGTTTCTGACAACTCTAAAATAGAAGTTGTTGCAGGAGAAAAGCAACTGTCTAAAGCAGCTACAGTGCTGAAGCAGACTGAGTGACTAGTAAAAGAATCTGTATCAATATTTATATAAAAGATGCAGCAATATGTACTGGATTTTGACTAAGGGATTTCAGTTCAGCTTCCCAGATGATTTTGCATCATGATGGTCTATCTACTGACCCAAACATTTGAAAAGCAGAAGTACAATATTTTTTGGTTGTGTAAGAGTTCAGACCTTATGTTTCCTCAAATAAACACACTTTCAGTGATATTACAGTGCTTCAGTACAACGTTTTTCCATGTGGAGTCTATATCCAAACAGCTCATACAGGCATAGACCCAGCATCAACTGGCTTTGTTCAAAATAACCCTTACAAAGAAGAAGTGTCCTTTGAAAATATGCTCATAGCGAGTTAGAACATACATAGCCAGTTGGTTACCAACAAACCAACAAGTTCTATATCACATTGTTAGTACAACTGGAACTCTATTTTTGTTTTTATTAATAAAATAATTTTATTAAAAACTATTGTAATGAACTGCAAACATCTTACTTCATAACAAAAAGAAGGAACACACCCCAAGTCATTATTTGGTTACAAATTATATCATGTACACTCTGCTTCTCATTGTCTGCATTTTCTCCCCTGTAATATAGTCACAGGAAGCAATTCAATATAGAGGAGGAAAAAAATATATATATTTGGTATCAGGGTTTTTTTTGAAGTTCAATATAAGGGAGAGGCAAATTTTATGATTTGACAAAAACTGTTGGGAAGTTACACAGACAGCTTGGTTTTGTTTGCAATTAATTTTCCGTAGCTGTCCTTAAAGCTTGCATCAAAAGCGTTTTTAAAATTTGAACCTAAACCTTAATGTTTCACAGTCAAAACATAACATAAATATCATAGTGTATGTTCCTGACTTGACAAGTCTTCACTACAATAATTTTTTACTAGAAGTCACTGTCAAATAATCATGTAAAATGTGTATGTATATATAACTATCTCCACACATCATGGTGTCTTACTAATAAATTCTCATATTCACTGACGAATCACTGGAAAGAAACTCTGATTTAGTTCTGCGAAAACATATTTCTTAGGCATGCTGTGATCTACTTCAAAAGTGCTTTAAATGTTTATTTTCGAAGTTTCATGGAAGAAAACTCTTACAATCTACACAGGTCTCCTTCCATTTCAACACATTCAATGAAAGCCAGTGTTTTCCAAAAAGAAAGAAAAAGCTAGGCTTTTCCATATGAACAGCTACCCAAACTGTCCAAGTAAGTGACTTAGTTTTACAAATTGCCAGGACCTCATGCTTTCCAACAAAATTTAAAAAAATTAATTTAGAACTTGTCTTACTCTTGTGTTTTTCAATGGTCTAATTTAAGCAACTTAATTACATTTAAATTCCTGCCAAGAGAGTCTATGAACTGGAGATACACAAAAAAAGAAAATGAAAAAACTTGCTACACAATCAGAAAGCATGGTGGGGGAAAAGGTTCAAATGAGAAAACAACCTTAGGAAGACCCAGTAAAAGAACAGCTTCATTACAAACTTTCTCAGCCTATACAAGTTTGTCTTGTCCTGTGCTAAATTTTACGTAACAATGCATTCAAATAACACTTTCAGCCTCGTTCTATGATCACAAGCTGCAAGCTGTAGTAACAAAATACTTTCATTTCTTGCATGTAGGTCAGCTACTTCCTTTCACTTATCCCTTATTTATCTCCACTTACCCACCTGGTCCCCTGACAGGCTCATCAGCAGGATGCCAGAGAACTGAGGTCTACATCACAAACTAACCTGACTGTACTCTCAGTCTCGGGCTAAGGAAGAACCAGTTGGAACTCTATGCAAACACGCTATCAAGGCATAACAAGATGATGTGGTCAGAAAACGTGGAACAGGATGCTCTGTTTGATGCTGCTGAAGATACAGTTTAAGGGATTGCCTGGACTTGGCAAAAGGAAGATTGTGTCCAACTGTTGTCTAGTAGAACAGCTGGTCTGATCTGGTGGAAGAGACAGCTGCTGGAAGGGTAGTGGTATCTGCACAACAGCGTGCCCCCCACAGCTTGGTTTTCCCATCTGGAATTCCCAAAGGAAAATGAGCTCTTTCAAGGGAACACTTTGAATATCTTTCCTGCAGAAAGATTCAACTTCATCTCATGAATAACCCAAACCGAAAAGAGAACAGATATCCCACTAACTGGGTACTTTCACCTCTTCTGATCTGCTGCTTATTTTCACTTCCTCGTATATACTCTTTTATCCTACAAAATCAGACAAAGTTGTATTAAATCTGCTGGTACTGCCCAAGGATTTCTGTGGCCTCAACTGCAACCAGCACAGAACCTAAAATGGAAAGACCACAGAACCAAGAGTCTGAAACACCACCAAAGACATCCTTAAAATTACTTCTCATAACCCACCACACAAAGATTTAGATTTATCTACTTCAGAGATTTTTTTTTTTTTAGGATTCATTTCACAAATACATACATGCAACAAAGGCAGTCAGAAGATACAGACAAAAATACCTCTCTGCGTCTGCATCTTTTAACCGACAGTGGCAATTAAGAACAGGGTGAGTATAAAGCAATACTGCCATGGTGTACCTTCCAGAGTCTGGCAACCCACTGCTTAGGGACTTTGTAAACTGGAAATTGTATTTGAGACATGGTAATAGGTCTCTTTTTGTTTCTTTTAATGAACCTATCCAATCACATCACAGCTCATTTCTACTCAACATGTACGAGGTCCCATGGCAGCAAGTTCTACAATTTAATTCTACAGAACTTAACTTTGAAGTACTGCATGAAGCATTTAGTTTGTTTTCTTTTACTAAATACCTGATAATATTAAACCCTGACTCTGTACCAATTTTTATGAGGGAGTCGTTTTCCTTTCTATCCATTCATTCTTTTGTAAACCTCTACCATACATTACCTTAATCATCTCTTTGTTAAACTGAAGGCAAAAAAACTCCTCCACACATCAGGAGATACAATAGCAGTATGGCTCTCAAAGATCTTTGTGTTCTGCCTGAGAATCTTTTTTGCTCAGGTTGTTGTTATAGCTTCCTTCAAGAAAAGCCTTTGTCATCACTGACTGCCCTTCCTCTTCAGTTTAGACCACAGAATTAGCGGACTATTGCAGACTATTCAGGAAGAGTTCTCCAAAGAAGTATCAGAGCCTGATACAGAGCACTCTGTATCACTGCTCTGGAAAACCTATTCTAGAATGCACATTTTGTTTTATTTGCATTACCTACAATATATGAACTTTTTTTCCTATCTCCCAAAGACAGTTTTGGTTAATGCTTAATTTCACTTCCAAATACAAATGAAAAATGTAGTTTGTACTCTGTCTTCATTTACACTGACAATTAGGAGTGCCCTCTTCATGCTAATTCTTTTTTCCAGGTTAAAAGGAAGGCATAAACAGAAGGCTCTAAAATCCTCTGTACATAATAATAATAAAAGCTTTTTCTTATGCTTTGTTTTAAAATTACACGCTCCTGGCTACTAGCCACCCAAAAGATGTCACATTTATGTCAAGAAGTAAGAATTGAACAATTTCTTTCTTAAAGCTTCAGATTTCCCTTTCCCAAGCTTCCATTCTGTTTTGAGAAGAAAGAGATATTCCTGATGCCTTGGTTTACTACAATAAGGTGCTCTTTGAGATCTTTGTGGTTTCTTACTGCAAGTGCAGGCATCCATCTACAGCACAGGGATGCAGCTGTCAGCACAGTGGCAAGCAGAGGAGATGGAGAAAAACGGGGAATAGAAAACAGGCTGAAAACACTAAAGGCGGAAAGGTGAAATTAGGTTTTTTTGAGGAAGAACGTTTATAGAGGACCAAAGAGCCAGAACGTCTTTGTACACATAAATATGCAGATACAATGAAATAATCATACTGTTGTATTAAATGTATCTTGAGACCACCTTGACTACAAGACCCAGGTTTTCAGGGAGAGGTAATATCTGCTACTAGACACAGTTGGAAAAGTTGTGTGCCCCAAACCACATATATTGATTACCTCTATGTAAGTTGGTCTCAGTTCAATAAAGTGCTCCCAGATGAACACAAAACCCCTATGCTGGGAAGCCCCTCCTACATGTTCAGAGCCATAGGGACGTTCTGGCAGTGGCTTGTATTCCCTTCTCACACTCACGCTCCAGGCTCTTCCCAGCCATGGCTGTTCACACCTCCAGTTCTTCTAACCTGATGCCACTCATCCACAAACCCTTTTCTTTTCCAACAGCAAGCAGTAAGCCTTTGATATATTTTCTCCATTTACTTGGTTTCCTCAGAAGAATGTTTTTCTGGGGATCCCCTGTACCCGCCAGCCCTTCCCATGGCATTGCACACTGACCAGTAAAGAACACGTAGAAAAACCAATCTGGAAACACAAGTCAAGCAAAGTTTAGCAGGAATGTAAAAAAATGTTCCAAAACAGATTTTCCTGGAGATGTGATATTTTTGTCTCCAGTCACAATTCTGACAGAGCTTTGTTTACTTTTATGGCTCACCCTTAAACAAGGAGTCCTAGTCTTTAACTACCAGACCTTTTTGATGTGAAAACTTGATAAAGGTAGTAAGGTTTGCATGTAATAGAGACTCTAACATTCAATGTCACGTTGGACGGGGCTCTGAGCAACCTGATCTAGTTAAAGATGTCCCTGCTTATTGCAGGGGGGTTAGACTAGATGATCTTTAAAGGTCCCTTCCAACCCAAACTATTATATGATTCTATAAACACTGTTCACAAAACACAGAGTTACAAATTTGCTAAGTTCAGACCTTCTCCCCACTATTCTGTGTGGTTGCTAATATTTAGCTGCTATTTGCAACTAAGCAGTTAACTGCATAGTTAACAGCAATTTGGAAGCCATAGCTTCCTTATTAACATCCATTAATATCAGCTAAAATCCCAGATGTATTAAACCAAGGCCATTTATAATGCAGTCCACAGCATACAGGTCTTTTTTCAACTTAACAGCTATGGAATAATTGTTATTAGTTTGCTACAAACACGTCTATGGAAGCATAAAGACTTAAAGACATCAAATATGCCACAAAATAATACTTAGAAGCATCAAATACGTCACAAATTCTGGAAGAAATGCATGGTAGTGGAGAGATGAGAGTTGGATGAGGGAGGTTTAGGGGGAGCTGAAGTCCAGCTGTGGTACTGGTGGCCACTGGCAAGACCCTTCAGGCCAGAGCTACAAAAACTAGAGACTCTAAACCCGTTTTTGCACCTTGGCACAATCCACAATCTGAAGAGGATTATACCCCTTTTCCAGCCCTGACCGAGAGGATCTCTCTTTTTGTAGAGAAGCCCTGCAACGTGAGCCGAGATCATGAGCTGGGCCACAGAGCGTTACTGGACCCAAGAATCCACTAGCACCTTACAGAGCCGAGCACTGGAATCGAATTGCTAAGAGCATATGTGTTTGTGTGACTTGGGTCTCCGCAAAACAGAATCTCACAAAGCATAGTAAATACAAGGCTTGAGAAACAGCATTTATCTCCTTTTCCTCCCCCTCTACAAATAAATTACAAGTAATAAAAATCAATAATATTTTGCTTAGATTTCTTCCTCTCCCCCTGCACTGCCACAGCATTGTTTTTCAGACACCTACAGGAGGGTATATTCACATTCAGATTTTAGGAAATACCATAATCTCAAAGGTGAATGAATCCTAATGCAGTGCAAAGATCTACATAATCCTTGCTTGCAGAGCAGCATCATTTACAACACAGAAAATTTCTATTGTAAATTCCTTCTTGATATGTTATAGTCTAACTTCAAATTTCTTGACTTAACAGAGGGCTTTTGTTTTGTTTTTACCATAACTACTTATTTTAACTTTGGCTATTTTTTCCCTTAACATTTACTCCACTATGTGATGCTCTGTTTGAGAGGAGTAATTGGTTCATTCCTTTAGGGGAAAAGAAAAACACAAGCAAATACAATATTTGCACATAAGTTGCACACATATTTTTGTTTTAAAGCAAAAATAAATAGTCTTTACATCCTCTAAATACTAAAACCACAAAGTCTTTGCCTGGGGGAATATACTGTTAATTGTTTTAGATTTATGGTATTATTATGCCATAGTTTAATACTGTTTCTTACCAACCGAGGGAGAAAGCTTAGCTACACTAAGTAAATAATATTAAGTACTGCGAGGAAAGAAAATGCTGTTCTGGTTAAGAAGGTGTACTGAGATTAATAAGGTCTTAAATTCCAGATTCTGTCGCATTCTTCCTATGCGACACTGGAAAAGATACATCTTCATGCCCTGCCTTTAACTCCCTTCTATAAAACAGAAAAGAACTATAAAATTATTTGGCAGAACAACATTCTGGTTTTGTGCTGAATCACTGCCTAGTATAATGGGGCCATAATTTTGGTTAGGGCTTATCTGCCATGCTACAATAATTAATAAATAATAGTAATCTATGCCTTCATGAGCAAAAATATCTGGATGAAGACCAAAGGGCTCCACCGCAACATTTCAGAAACTGAGTTAAAAGAGTGTCACATTAATACCAAGAAAATGCAAGAAGCCTGAGTCCCAGCCCAAGGATGAGGGAAGGCAGTGCCAAGAACTACGTATCAGAAATGCTGAGAATTTCGGTCACGTCACTAAGACGTCTGTATCCCTTCCCACTGTCGCTGCCGGCTGAGGCAGGGTTTCGCCACGCAATGAAGGAGTGACTGCACTGCTGAGGAGCACGTGCACACAGGTGACCATCACCCTGACTCCACCAAACCCTGCGGCCCCACCAGCACCTCTGGGGCAGCAGCAGCAATTCAGCTTGGCACTTCTGCACGGGCTGGTGGCCAGCCTTGAACTGCGATCCACACCATTGCTTAGTGTTTCCTCCACTTCCTGCACCATTTCCAAGTGGTTTCTACTGAAGCTGATACCCTCCTTCCTCAGAGGTGTACTTAAGAGTGCCGATCACGTGCAGGTGTAGTCCATGGGCACTGTGTAGAATCACTGTGTGGCACGGTTGGCTTTGATTTTAATGTAAAGAGGAAAAAAACTAGTCAAATAAAATTAGTCTTGTACAAAATCCTGGGCATGTTTTGCACCTGTATACTCTCGATAAAATGGTAGATAAATCACTGTACATGTTTTCAATATTCATGTTTGCTTATGGTTTTAAATTTCCAGGTAAAATTGTACCTAACCGTTGCCACATACAAGATACCACATATGCTGTGCAGAAAAAAGACTGATAGCCATTTTATTTTCTTTCCTATGTGATTAATTAGTCTCTCACAATCTGGGGGGAGAAAAGCCTGTAATGGATTTGAGTACCACAGATTATATTTGTTAAGTAATTTTTAAAAAATGCTTAAATACAAGAGTTCATTAAAGCTTCAGAAAAGATAATAACACTCCTAAGTATTAAAAGGAGCAAGAGAGCTAGCAGTGGAATGTATACAGAGCAAATAATTAATTTCTCTGCCCTTTTATTTTTGCTGTTCCTTCTCCAACAGTAGCCAGGATGTGTTCAGTAATTAATGTTTTTTATCATCTGAGATCAGCATGATTACTAGGCACACCTTTTAAGTGGAAATCTAGTCTGACATCCTGCTCTTAATTATTCACAGTCATGATTAAAGTTTATGATAAAACCAGAAATAAAGAATACTTGAGCAACACAGATTTGCAAAATTCCATTCAGTTAAGGGACAAAACCCAAAGACCAACAGCAAGACTTTAGTCACAACATCCTCTGCGTAAGGTCAGCCAAAAGCAGGAAGGTACTAAAAGTTAGACCTGAAAGTATTCAAGGCATTACTGAAGAAACAAGACTCATCAGATGTTGCTTCTGGCCATGTGGAAAGTAGCAAAAATGTTTTTTATGCATTGCAGAAACTGAGAGACTAAAATGAAAACATTTGGGAATTAAGTTCACCAAGATACATTTGACATAACTCTACATTTTAATGAGTCATTTTTGAAGTCAGGTGGTTTGACAGGCCATCACGTAATCGCATGAGTGAATCACAAGTAAATTACTTTTTTGAATCACTCACTGAAAAACGTAGTCAAACTCTAATTTACTACTTGTGTCATTTATTTGGATGATTGCATCATTCATTTTGACAATTGTAAATTGATTTTCAACATGTATGTAAAGAAAGCTATCATACAGAATGCTTGAAGGCGTATTTTCTAAGATGAGCATAGTTGTGTCATGGCAGTCTTGGCTATCATGTTTTTGCTAATGCTTAAAGGAGTGGAGTTCAGTGAAATTTCAAACTACTTCAATTTTAAACCAGTAACTTGTGAAAAGCCATTCACTATTCAACAACTGTTAAATACCTCCCATAGTCCTCTCTAAGTTTTCTTCTATGAATACATACATTATTTTATGCTGAATAAGAAGTAAGCAAGCCAGGTTTATGCAAAACAACTGAAATACAAGCAGCTTAATACAACCCTAAGAGGTTACTTGTCACAGTATACAGCTTAGAATTTGAAGTGAAACAGAAAACTGAGAGCTTGATTCTGCAACTGATCATGTGATTTCAATGGAATGACTTGCAAGAATCAGCATGTGGAAAAGATCTCCATGCCTGGGTAAGCTCCCTTGGTAAATATTCAACTTTATGATGATACATAGAGATTGGTCAATGGCAAAATTGTACATGTGTTTATCAAATTTATTTCTTACCAAAAACTGATAGTCAGATGATGTAAGTTTCAATAAATTCACGACTCTCTTAGTATTATGGGTCCGAATTTGAATGCAGCACTGACTGCCCACTGACAGTTCCCCACTGTTGAACTGCTATGCTCATTTCTATCATTTAATTAGAAAAAAAAAAAATCCTATTATGTCCCAACTCTTACAGACACTTACTACCTCACCTCCCTAAAGATGCGGTAACAATTAATGAACACTACAGTACATGCATACCAAGCCAAAATTAGAACTTACTATTCTGACCAAGAAGTAACACAAAATTAGTTTTCCAGACAAGCTCAGATGATTTGTACAACACCAGCAGAGAAAGTAAGATCAGAAAAATAGGCTGGTTTTGTTAAAAGCCATGAATACAAAATTATACATTTGGCTTCTTATAATGACAACTTTTGAATAAGTATTAATAATAACAATACCAGACACTATACCATACAAGTCCTAGCAAAAAGATTTTTGAATGTAGGTGAAGCTAAGGGTAAAGAAAGGATTTTTATAGCTATTAGGAAACATTTTCAGGAAACCATTCTTAACAGTCCTATTAAGGGGTGTTCCGGTATGGTACAGTGATACACTTTCCCACTCATCTAGAATATGTATGGAAGTATTTCTACTTCAGCAGTGCAAAGATGCCCTACTTAGAATTGAAAACCCACTGTGATAGGTAATAAGCGTACAAAGTGAAAGATGTTAGGCTGATAAAATGTGCATTTTGTTCCAAATCAGCTCTTTAACACCATATTAAAAGACAAGACAGAGGGAAAAGCAGAGGAAAACAACAAATTGTGCTATAGTTCTGCAGTTAACTCTTCTACAGTGCACTGTAGTTATTCCAAATACATGATGATTTGAAACAAAATAGGGCACCATGATCCTATACTTTAATTTAGAAGGCATGAATGTGTCAGCAAAGGAACTGGCAACAGATAGGTTGATAGAACAAAAAAAAAAAAAACCAAACATAGCAAGCCAAAGATAGCAAGCCCACTTGAAAAATGAGAACATACATGAGAGTACAAAAACTGTTCATGTTGACTGTCTGTTGCTTCTACGATAGAATAAGTACTAGGACAACTCTACCTTCTCTTTCTGAGATCATCAGCCATTCTCCCTTGGTCTCCAATGGCCACTTCGCCTGTAGTTGATGGTCCTTGGTTTAATTCAAACAGCTGGCTTCACAGAAGCAATAGAATAAACCAGAGAGCACACTCATCCATCTATGAACACAGCTCACTATTCTGTCTGCCTGGAACACTTTTTAGACAACTATATAAGGAAACTAAGCGAATTGTTTATGAGGACACTGGGAGCATGCAGCCAATGGTGGTTTGTAACAGGGTTAGATCTAATAAGCTGAGGCCATGGCAGACATTTCTCCCCAGCATACTTAAAGTTGCTGCTGCTCTTTCCAGTTGCTTAGGCAGTTGCTGTAAGTACATCATTCATTGAGAAGGTGAGTGTCTTTTACATTTTCTGGTGAAATAACAGAAAAAAGAAAGTTGCAAATGAAATACTGCATTTAAGCTGCATTTAGGTTATATCCTTTTAAATTTAATCACTGATTTTTGTGGACTTTCTCTCTATTGCCTCTATATTTTGGCTTAAATGGACTTTTCTGAGATATGTTAGGCCTTACCTTGAAACCTCAGGATTTTGCAACTTTGGATTAAATAATGCCACTTCATTAATTTTCTTTTCATGCATCAGCTAGAAAAAAGTCCCTACACAATAAAAATTTTGAAGACCTTCATAGGCCATATGAAATTAACTCCTCCCTTTGCCTTTCTAAAGTTCCCACCAAATGAAATAAGTGCATATAGCTAAAAAAAAATCTAAGCAAATTTTCTTCTAAACACATTTGACCAACTTTCTGTAGAAGTTCCCCTATTACACCCAGGAGGCCTCATGACAGTTTATTTGTGCCAGTTCTAGGCGCAATGTTTTTTCTTTTGATCTCCAAATTCTTTTGCAGCATATGTAAATGGGACTTCACTTCTGAGGGAAAACCAAACCAACCTCACTATCCTTATGAGAAATGAAAATAGTAGAATATGCAGCCTGCTTAATTCTTAATTGCTTCCAAACTCAAGGCCAAAGTGATCTGAAGCACAGCCACTGAGCTGGCATATCCAAATTGATTATGAAGCAGATCTGATGGGATATCAACTCTTTTTACTGTGATGTGGGCTCCCAGCACGTATCAAATTAGGTGGCAGAGGAGAGAAGAGCCACTTGTTTCCTGTAGGTAGCTGAAAACTATTTTAAAGCAGTTCACCTGTGCAATACTTACTTAAGGTGCTTAAATACAGAACTGGGAGGGGAAAATAATATCCCTGTATGACATATAGGTGTATATCTGGTTCTGCTAAAGTGCTTTTGATAAATGGATTTTGTGTCTGAAAAAGCAATAGCTGTAGTGGTAACAGAACTTTCATATTTTTGCAAACAATGTTCTTGCCACATGATTATTTCATTACATGATAGGTTCAATATTTACTAAATTGTCTGTTGTGCAGAATTTAAAACACACTAAACCCCTTTCTCCAGGAATGCCACTCAAATCTCTGCAGTAATCCCCACCACCAACACTCTGGGTTCTCAGTTCAGATCCAGTTTCTCAAAAGGCTAGTTAGTAGCTGATCTTACAGAATCGTTTAGGTTGGAAAAGACCCTTAAGATCATCGAGTCCAACCATTAACCCAACACTGCCAAGTCCACCACTAACCATGTCCCTAAGCACCACATCTGCACGTCTTTTAAATACCCCCAGGGATGGTGACTCAAACACTTCCCTGGGCAGCCTCT
>JAVJGG010000005.1:12423684-12435206 GCA_035590195.1 Aviceda cuculoides | reverse complement strand
ACAGGCCCCCCCCCCCAAAAAAAAAAAAAAAAAAAAGGAAAGGAAAGGGCAGGGGGCTCTTAATCCGTTCTTTTAAGTGCACCACATGTAAACTTCAAATAATGTACTTAATATACACTAAACAGCCATTTCTAATACTGCTTACCTTAAATTAGCACACTATCATTACTCCCTGGAGAAGAAGACTGGGTCAAGTGTTCTACTACTTACTCTCTCATGGATGATTTATACATTTTTGAAGTGAGAGTAAAATGATATCACAATGATCTGGTCTCATTTCATGGCTGTAAATGACTGCACAAGGTTCAAGGTAGCAAAGCGCCAGTTACTTTGGGATCAAGAGATTCACAAACTCAGATCTGTTATAAGGTCATCCACAAAGTCTTTCTCTCCTAGACGATTTTACTTGAATGACAGCAGACTCAATCAGGGTAAATGCCTCCAAAATAAAGGCAATCTAAAAAGTACTAAATCCACAAGTAATTCACAAATGCCAAATCTCTCCTTTCACTTCAGTATTATGAGGCTGTAAAAGTGGGTAATAAGGAAATGATTTTATATGTCATCTTCTTTTATCCCTCCTTTGTCATTTTTGATAACTGGATCGTGATGTAAGACTTCACAGGAATAGGACAGGAATAGGAAAACTGGTGGAAATTACTAATTTTTCTATTTGTCTGTGTGTGTTTATTGCCTGGGATTAACAGCTATGGTTTTCTGCTTGAATTTACTGTTGAGAAAGTAGGTAAAGTCTAAGATGAAAGGGAGTGGTAGGAGAAGAGACTCACTTGGAATGTCTTAATTATGGAAAAATAGAGTATATTAGTTATTAATTGGGCTCAACACTGGACATGACACCTTTCACAGTCCTTCCCAGACACCTCTACCAGGAGAGCAGAAGCCAAAGCTTGTAACACGTTCCATGCATTGTGTTCCTTCTCACCTAGTCGGCTGGCGTCACAAGCCACTGAGCAAGAGTTTTAATGAGGAAAACCACTACTGACAGCAGCACACATTCTCAGGATTCCCTGTTATTTTTCAGAACCTACCCGGAGCCATTGCCTAAAACAGTACAAGTGATGGCGGCGTCTTAGAAGAGTGGCTGCTGCACAACCTTCACCATCTCCCAAAACCTGTGACTGGTCCAGGCACATATGGAATGCCAGGGACTTGTGGGGACATGACCTTCCCGGGACTATGACACTTCCATCCATTCTAGTATCAGATGAACAATGTTCTCTTCACTGAGCTCAGTGCTGGCATATGTACAGGACACAATGAAGTTAAAGACCTATAAACTGAACTGTTTCTTTTAATAATGTTGTGACTTGAACCGCGACTGGAAAGACCACCCTGACCTCTGTAAAGGTTTCCCACAAAAAGGGTTTCAGCAACATGGAAAAGACGATTCATTTGTAAAGACTTGTTGGCTGCCCTCATGCTGTTTTGACCATCTTGCCAAATCCATAATCATACAAGTCACCACCAGTCACATTCAGCATCTTTCCTCTGGTTATGTCCTTTGTTTTACTAAGGATTTCAAGAGAAAACAGCACATTAATTGTTTCTTTTGCATCTTTTTCTCTCAATTATATTTCTGCCTATGCCTTTTGCACCTTTCTATAACTGGAATTCTCCTTTTCCTCACGTACTGTACTTTGTCCTGCCTTTCTCTCTTCCCACCCTCTTGCAGTAAAATCCCTTCTGAAGCTAAGGGATTTCACAGTGTTGAAAATAGGCACTCTTTTATAATTGCTCCTAATCCTCCTCTTCCCCTTATCTCTACATCACCTCAAACTTGCATCATGTCTAAACACAGGAGTTCTCCATGATAACTTCTAACCATCCGCACTATACTTGTTTAAGAGGTTATCGTCCATCCTACCCCTTGCTTCCATCCCTGCAATCATTTGCATTTACCACAGAATCTTAAAAAGTGCAACAGTAGATTTTTAGAAGAACGTGCAACCTATCTGTTGACAATTAGAATATGATCAGTAAAATCCCTCCACTCCTCCTATACAGGCAGTCAGTAGCCAACATCATGGAACAGAAGGGTTTGAATTCATATTAAAAAATAAAAATAAAATTAAAAAAAGAAAAAAAATATTTCAAACTAGTTTTCACAACTGTTTATTTTGGCTGAGGTCTCAACAGTACGAAAAATATCCCATTCACATTGTAATATTCAGATGACAGCCTGGGAAGCCACATCATTATCATTTTGTGAAATGGAGTAGAATTGATAAATAGTTCAGGGGAGGGAGGGAAAAAAAAAAAGCACATGTTAGCCTTGCATGCAATTCAGCTTATTTTCCCAGACAGATTTACACAGGCATTACCCACAGTGGTAAAATAAAAATCTACATCCCAGAGGAGTTTCATAAAAATGTCAGCAGTGAACTACTGAAATTGAACTTTCATGGCAGGTTTCAGGATTACACTGATTGTAGAAGAATAGGAGCAAACATAAGTTTTGCCCCTAACAGGTCATGTAAACACACTGAAGAGCTGTTAAAGTGTACCAGCTGTAAATAGATTTAAACCACAAATTCCTGGACAGCTGATCTTTCTTTCATAAATGAGTGAAAGACCTTGCCACGCAATGCTCTGAATTCCCGATTGCTTTAAAGTGAATTTTAACATTTACCATTCCGGAAGAACAGAACAAAATTCATTCTTTAGATGAAGATCATTTTAGCTGTTATGTCTTACAGACAAAAAAAAAAATAAATCTGCAAATAAAAGTTAAAAATAAAAGGCCAAAACAAAAAAAATAAACCAAAACAAATAAACAACAACAAATAACCCTCAAAAAACCCCTGCAGAACCATCTGAATTCACACAGAGACTGGCCCATCATGCTTAAAACATAAGACATTTGCTGGAGTTTGGCAGGCGAACAAAACAAACCCAAGTCTGGCAGAAGTAGCCCACTTGGGAGAATAAGGAATAAAATATGATTGCTCATTCTGGTAGAGGTGGGGAGAAGAAGGGTGCATTTTGGAACTGACCCACAGAGTTGGGTAAAAATGAAAACATTTGGAGACATGAAATGAAACACATTAAAATGAATAAGAGAAAGATATGCTCAAGTCAAATTGGACTCCGTTAAGTGAGAAAGCTACTCCCATCTGGCCCACTGATGGAAAGATGCCTATGTATCTAATTAAAATTCATAGTTCGAAATAATCAGGAAAGAGTCAAGTGACTGATGCATGCATCACTCGAGTCCCTTTCCGTGATTTAATCTATTTGAAAGGGAATGTAAGAAAGCAGCTACCCAGTAGTGTACATAGCACAAATCTATATGTATTTTGAAACCTGATAAAGGTCAAAATTAAACCTGAAATTTTAAAACAAATGAATTTACCAAAGATCAATGTTATTAGAGTCTTCAAAATTCTATGCTGGATATCCCATAAATACTGCCTCCATCACATTGTTTCAAGAAAAAATACACAGAGAATAAAAAAAGAAATCCAGTTCAGCAAACTGTTTGAGCACATCACTAAGCAAAAGTCACATTTTCTCTTTTGGTGGAAGGATAGGCAGAAAATACAATTAATGTAACCTAGATATACCCAAACCCCTCAAATTTCCCCCTGTAGTTTCCTCTTAGCCTAATCAGTGTTTATTTCTCCCCACTATCAGCACCTGAATAGATGACTGTGGGTAGTATGAGCTACAAAACTTCTGTTCATGAACTTTCTATACCACCAATGTATTTGTAAAGTTATTATTGGTCCCAATTCTAGAAAGACTGAAGGATGTGCTGTATTCTCAACATTTAATTGGTTTTATGAAGATGCTATTGATCACTCTCTTGTATAGGAGCCTAAAGGCAAAGGATGCTTAATGTGGAAAAAAACCCACTTGCGTACTAATGTAATAATGGGAAAGGGTTACGGGAATGTCTACAAAATTTAATACAGGTGCCTTTACAACCATGAGCTGTACTAGACTCTATAGCATATGCTAGACCTTTAATCTGCACTAGAAAGCACTTGTTCACCAACATACATTTTTCACTTAAACAATTTTTAAGGTTTTTTTTGATAAATGAAAGACATCATCCAAATTTAAAATGAGCTGTAAAAAAATAATTACTATTTTTGAGCAACTAGGGATGATAATAATTTTGGCAAGTAAAAAAATTATTTAAACCACAATCTTCCTTAAGAACAGCTCTCCCTTTGATCATATTTCTAATGAAAAGAGAATTTAGAGTAAATTTCTTTCCAAGCAAGAATTCTAATTGCTCAGTTTATATAAGATTTTGAATACCATCTACCAAAAGATTTATACCTTTACTAAGTAAATATTCGCAACTTTAAACTACGCTGGCTAGTTTATTCTGTTTATGCCTCTTTGAATACAAGCTACTGAAAATGAAACAATATGTAACAAAGGAAAACTTCTCCTATGTTGCTTTGAATTCCAGTCCTGAAGGAAAAAAAATATTAAAAAGACTGACAATTTTTTAATGCTACATGGAACAGAGTAGCAAGTGAAATATTTCAGCAGTGGGAAAGGGGTATTTTTAATTGAAACAAAATTAGCAACCACTGAGCAAGTCACCAAGCAGCATCAGAAAAGACAATCAAAGGAGGTGCATTAAAGGTGACTGAGCAAAGCATTACAAAGCCATGCAGTGTTGCTGTGTGGCCAAACAAATAATCCTGAATATTTGGCATACATAACCACAAAAAGTGCCAACCTGGACAGATGAAGCTAATAACATGATGAAAGAAAAGGCTGATTATCTCCCCCTGGTCTCCTTGTTTTGTCACAGAAGTGGCAGGGGAATTATAATGAATATTGGTTCAGTTACTATGTTTAAAAACAAAACAAAAAACAACTAACAGAGATCCCACTGTTCTTTCCACACCACCAGAACTTGGGAGAAAACAAGTCTCCAGGTATTTGAAGGGAAAAAAAAGCCCTAAGAAAAGCCTCTTATAAATCTTCGGCTCTTACTGACACCCCAATCACTAGCTTATTTCAGGAAAAAGACAAGTGTGCATGTGTGTGTCCCTGCTTTTTTTTTATTTTATTTTTTTAAATTACTTCTTGGCCATAGCAGTTAATAAAAATACTACTACTAGGATTATTTGCTGTGATTAGGGTGATACGTGATTGTGCTAATTTAATGTTGTTTTCTACAGAGAGTTTTCATATTTTGTAGTTAATGGAAACAGCAATGCTAAACTATTTTATCTCCTTTTATACTATATACTACAGCAAAGTCACTGCACATGAACATTTGTTCTCCTCTCTGGAAACATTAGATACAAACCCTTGCAAGGGAAACAAAGGCAGAAATTCAGTCTTGACTCTGGTCTATGATTATCTGGAAGCTAGAGTAATGTACATATTGGCTTGAAATAATAAACTGATTGGGAAGGAAACATTAGAATAGCTGGTGATAAGGAAGTTCATTGGCATTGCTCTGTAATGAAACTCATACTCTGCATAAACATAAGGGCGGTTTTATAGCTAATGCACATTTTCAGACTGAGAAAATGAAATCAGAAATTACGCATCTCTGAAGTAAAGTTTGGAGTTAAACAACCCTCAAGTGACTAATTAATAAATATCTATACACATAAGTATTTAAGCCTTTGCAAACTGCAATGAAAATTAGGGACAAACAACATTCGGTCACAGGGCCAAGAAATGCTCTCTTTCACCCTGCCACTGGATGCACCTGTAAATGCTCAACACAAAAAAGGCAGCAGCAGCCACCTCCTCTCGTGACCAGTGCCCTGGGAGATCCTGTACTGGTTTGGACTGATGCTAAACTAGCAATTTTGCAATCTGTATCTCTTATACTTCCGTGGCCAACCTCAAATTTCTTTGTGGGGTATCAAACAAGATCCTTGTGTGGCACCAACTGAGATCTGGACAGAGTTGATTGAGCTCCAACAGTGTAAGACTTTGATACAGAGAGAAGAGTAGCAATAGAGCTGGGAATGGTCACAACAAAACCCAGCCAAGTCACAAGCATTGCTGAAACACTAAGAGGAAAGCAGTTACCATGCTATAACAGCCCACCTCCATCTCCTTATTTATAAGATTATCCTCCTTCCAGAAATTTGCTTTCTGTAAAGGCTGATAGGTCAACTCCTTTGAAGAAAAGTCAGTATATGTGAACCACATTCTTCAAGAAACCTGGCTGTATGGTGGTATTATCACAGGTTCCCAATAGAAAAAACATTTCTTTTTTCCCTAAGGAAGCATAGGAGCACTGGGCAATATGAGTAGTTTTTGCAATTTTTTGGTGTCATTTTTAATATTTTTTTTATCACTAGCTCATTAATTTGTTGGTCTAGATTAAAGTACATAAATTTAGGCATTAAAACCCTTTTATGCTAAAGATTTTCTTTGGGTTTTATATCTACATTTATATTTGACAACATAAAAGAACATTCAAGTTAGCCAGCTGCTGTGTGACCCAGCAAAGGCCGCAGAGAAGAAAGAAAGGTTTCCTGTGAAGAGATTCCTTCCCAAGACTTTTGATTTGATGATAAATTCATTTAAGTGCTAAAGTCTAAAAAACAAAAAAAAACCCCCAACAAACCCCCTGCCTTTCCCACCAGTCCATCCCAGATCCATCATACTGCAATGAATTACAAGTTGCATAATCAGGAACAAAGTTAATCACCACTTCCAAAACCAAACCAGAAGTGATTCCATAAACTCTGAAACAAGCTCAAGCAGGGATTACCAGATATCAGAGGAACACCATATTTGAGCCATAGGTAATATTAGCCTAAATTAATGTAAAACTAAAGGCTCATTTTCCTCATGAGCAGAAGATGACCCACCACTGGTAGCAGCCATGACAGGCCACCTATCAGCACTGTGCAAACAAGAAGGTAAGAGAGCACTACCAGACCTTTGTTCTCCTATGTACGCTTTACCCAGCAGCTCTTATGGAGCAGGTCAGTAACTGCTCAGTCTTGATATTTGTCGTGGTTTAAGCCCAGCTGGTAACAAAGCACCACGCAGCCACCCGCTCACTCCTCCCCAACCCTTGGCCCCGGTGGGATGAGGAGAAAATATAAAGAAAAGTTGTAGGTTGAGGTAAGGACAGGGAGGGATCACTCTCCATTTATGATCATGGGCAAAAGACAGGCTCGACTTGGGGAAAGAAACAAAATCAATTTAAGTTATTACAAATCAAATCAAAACAAGGGTACTGAGAAGTAAACCCAAACCTTAGAACACCTTCCCCCCACCTGTCCTTCCTTCCCGCCTCAACTCCACTCCTGAATTCTCTCCCTCCTCCCCTCCAGTGGCGCACAGGGACAGGGAATGGGGGTTGGGGTCAGTTCCTCCCACCTTGTCTCTGCCGCTCCTTCCTCCTCAGGGGCAGGACTCCTCACTCATCTCCTGTTCCAGTGTGGGGTCCCTTCCACGGTAGACAGTCCTCCATGAACTTCTCCAACGTGGGTCCTTCCCACAGGCTTGAGTTCTTCATAAACTGCTCCACCGTGGCGTCCCTCCCACAGGAGACACTCCTTCACAGACTTCTCCAACATAAGTCCTACCCATGGGCTGCAGTTCTTCAGTCACAGACTGCTCCAGCGCGGGCTTTCCCATGGAGTGGCGGCCATCTTGGGGGGCATCCCCCTGCTCCAGCACGGGCTCCTCTCTCCCCGGGCTGCAGGTGGGCATCTGCTCCCCCGCTCCCCTCCACGGGCTGGGGGGGGACAGCCTGCCGTCTGTCTCACCACGGGCTGCAGGGGCATCAACCTCCTCCCCTCCTTCCTCACTGACCTCGGGATCTGCAGAGGGGTTCCTCTCACATCCCAATCCCCTACTCACTGCAGGTTCCCCCTCTTAAATCCGTTCTCCCAGAGGCGCTACCGCTGTCGCTGGTGGGCTCGGCCTGTGCCAGAGGCAGGTCTGACTTGGAGCCGGGGAAGCTTCGAGCAGCTTCTCACAGGAGCCGGCCCTGCAGCCCCTCCCCCGCTACCAAAACCCTGCCACACAGACCCAATACAAGAGCATGACCCTCATCCAAGAGTTCAGAAAGAGTTTAAAACCAAAAAAAATTATGAACCAAAACTGTCATAAAGAATTTCTAAAAACTTCTGATTTTTTTCCAGAAAAGTTAGGGAGAGCCTTGCAGATAGATGAGATGATTGTTGTTGAAACAGCCACTGCAGACTAGGGGAAATCCATTTTCAGGTCAGATTGGTGAATTAATTAACTGATTAGCAGCCTGACCTGACCACACAGACTAAGTTTTTCCCCAAAACAGGAGGGTAGGAAAATTTGGACTAACTTGGAGTATGCTAAGAAAGAGAAACTCTAACACAGACCTGAAGAGATGAGCAATCACTTTGAGAAAGAGATTAAAGAATTGCAACCCACAAGGACACCAGCCACTTGGATGCTGATTTGGTTGGACCAAAAGATTTCTCTAACAGCAAACATCCACCACATCTTTCTTCTCTGACTGCACATGTAGCTGCCCCAGAATGAAAAGCTCTGGGTATCCCATATAAATAATAGAATAATCTTTAGAGGGACGCCCATGAGCTCAGACCAGCTTGGATCAGTTCAAAAACGCATCTAATGTGTGAGAAGATAAACAAAATTTCCAGAACCCCCAGAAGTGGTTGCATTAGGAAAAAATAAGCCTGGATATCAATTTCATTGTGTTTTTCAGGTACATCTTCCTCTGGACAATGATATTAACATCCACATGTGGTGCAATGCCCACATGCAAGTCCTGGAGAAGGCCACTAGTCTGAGTTGGCCAGACATAGTCCAGGGGTAGGAGGAGAGGAAAAGAAAACAACGAATCTGCATTACAGAGGACTTGAAGAAACGTCTGTTCCTGGTGCATCAGAGCATAAATATGGAGTCAAAACCCAAATTATTACAGAACAACATTTGTATCTACAGAGGTTAATTTGGACTTGCAGACCAATATCAGAGAAAGGAAGTTTTCCAGTATGTAATATGGACTACAAATGAAAGAACAGTGGATACTGGCTTGGATATCACTATTGTTTCAATAGACACAGGAAAAAAGCTGGAAAGTAAATCCCTAACTGGCTGCGTATGTTGCTGACAATGCTGGAGAGATAATTTCTCCCCTTGAAATGTGAGAAAATAAGATTTGATTGGAACTGATACGAATTTGAGAAAAAGATTCAGACAGTTAAGCAAGTACACGATCTAATACCCTGTTCAGATTTAAGGATGGCAAAAAATGCATCACACTCTTATAACACAATAAAAGCCCAATGTATTAAAAGTGAAGTGTGTTGAGATGCAGCTCCTCAAGGTCCGTAAACAACTGCCCGTTGCGAGCTGTGGTCTCATGTCTCCCCAGGCAGAAGCACAAAGGCAACAAGAAAGGGCAAAGAGTGGCTAAACCCTCTTCAGAGGCCCAAGATCTCAGGGGAATTTTAGCTGCTAAAATTTTGGTGCATCTGAGACAGCAGTCCATCCATTTGCAAACTGTTACTGAAAAGCTACAGATAATAAAGATGGAAACTGTGGTTGTAAAGGTAAACCAGCAGATGTAGGAAATGCTAGTGTGGGAAAGCTGTAAGAATAAAGGGGGGTCTCAGACCCTCTCATGCACTTGTCCCAGCCCAGTGGTTTTACATTTAAACACGGAGAAGCAGATAGTTCTTTGTGAGCATCAGGATTCAGTCTCCAAACCAACAGTCACAAATAAGAAATTATATTGCAATGGATCACACCACAGTGATAAGCTGTAGAGAAGAAGTGTGGAGAATCAGCTTTCTGTGAAGCACAGAGAGCAAAATGAAAATATTTGTAAGGCTTCTTACCTTTTAGCATGGGTAAATACCCTGGATATTCAATCATAGAACGGTTTGGGTTGGAAGGGACCTTAAATATCATTTAGTTCCAACCCCAATGCCATGGGCAGGGACACCTTCCATTAGACCAGGTTGCTCAAAGCCCCATCCAACCTGGCCTTGAACACTTCCAGGGATGGGGCATCCACAGCCTCTCTGAGAAACCTGTTCCTGTGCCTCACCACCCTCACAGTAAAGAATTTCTTCCTTGCATCTAACTAATTCTACCCTCTTTCAGTTTAAAGTCATTACCCCTTGTCATATCACTACCTTGAGACAGCAGTCCATCTGTTTGCAAACTGTTACTGAAAAGCTACAGATAATAAAGTTGGTAACTGTGGTTGTAAAGATAAAACAGCAGATGTAGGAAAAAATACATCACTACAAATTACAGCAGGTTCAGTGTGCTTTCCCCAAATTCACCTGAAGAATAGTAAACAGCCAGTGGAAATAGATCCAAACAGCAAGGATAGCACAGCTTTCACAAATACAAAATCGTCACCAATTTGCATCGATGGATGTTGCTTTACACCTGCCATGTGTGAGGGGTGACACAAGCAGCCTTTCTTTGCCAGATTGCA
This sequence comes from Aviceda cuculoides, assembly GCA_035590195.1. Classification (NCBI taxonomy): domain Eukaryota; kingdom Metazoa; phylum Chordata; class Aves; order Accipitriformes; family Accipitridae; genus Aviceda; species Aviceda cuculoides. The sequence goes on along the minus strand of JAVJGG010000005.1, from coordinate 12,424,774 downwards.
GTATCTAGAGGATATCCTAAGGCAGAGATTGGCAGAAATTAAATTAAGGGGGAATGGGAAGTGACTGATGTGTGCATATATAAGTCAAATATGGAAATAAATACCATATACATAGCACATCAAAGACATACTAGTGATTTATAAATAACTAAGCATCTTTCTTGCAAACCAAATTCCTTCAAATTTATCACCAATCTAATCATAAAAAGGAGGAAACCTGAAGGTCCCAGCAGGCAGTCTATGAGTTACACATGTGCAGAAATGAGTTGAAAACTGCACAAGTTTAAAATACTGATTTGGAACCTGATTTTCTTTCAGCAAGTGAAAATCTTTCTCAAATCAACCAGTAATTATAAAATAGCCATACATAAGTCTGCCAAACATCTGTGCACCGTTTTAATGAAAGCAAAGCTTTAATAAACATTGATCAAAAAGGTAAGGTTGTTGGAAAGTTGTAAGCAAGCACAAAGAGGCATTTAAAATGAAACTGTCTTCTAGCTACAGCTAGAGCACTGTGTAGATCCTTCTGTGCTATGGGGGGGTGGAGGAAATAATACTAGTAGTGTAACTGTAAAGCATATTGGAAAGGCAGGTGCTGCAGTTTATTGTTATGCTAAAAAACTCCTAACAATCTTCTATAGCAATTGCAGCTGTCTTTCTTTTACCAATGTATAATAATTACCCATCTGACTAGCAAATGTAACCACCTGCAGTTAACTGGTTTACCCATTTAGTTACTTCTAGGGATGAAATGCCTTTAAAAATCAGGCAAGTTAATGCTAAAACTAAAATGCACTTTAAAAGTTTTAGACTGAAATAATATGTCAGATGGCTGTGGAATTGTTTCCACTCTGGTACAAGTGCTCAGAAAATGGTTTTCCAAAATGTGAAAAAGTGTCCTAAAAATGGCCTCAATAAATTTTAAAATACCAGGTAGCTCAGTATTCTATGAAGGACAATTATTATAACCACATTTTTATTACTAACTATGTCTATCATACTACAGGTACCCAGACAACTCAGAGAACACATTTAAATTTATACAGCTATTATATATGGCCAAGTTCTCCTCCTCTTTCTTCCCCCGTCG
>JAVJGG010000005.1:12378759-12392599 GCA_035590195.1 Aviceda cuculoides | reverse complement strand
GGCACAAGAAGTTGGGAGGGGACACAGCCAGGACAGCTGACCCAAACTGGCCAAAGGGGTATTCCATACCATGTGACCTCATGCCCAGTATATAAACTGGGGGGAGTTGGCCTGGGGGGGGATCTAACTGGGCATTGGTTGGTGAGTGGTGAGCAACTGCATTGTGTATCACTTGTTTTGTATATTTCAATTCTTTTATTATTACTACTATTATTATTATTGTTATCATTATTATTTTCTTCCTTTCTGTCCTATTAAACTGTTTTTATTTCCACCCACAAGTTTTACTTTTTTTTTTTTCCTAATTCTCTCCCCCATCCCACTGCAGGGAGGGGAGTGAGTGAGCGGCTGCATGGTGCTTAGTTGGTAGCTGGGGTTAAACCATTACAATAGTATTTTCATCAAACTGTTTTAATGTGGTTATGCCCTTCATGCAAACAAAATACTTCTTTGTTCCTTTCCTCTATGGAACAAATAAGTTTTTTTTATCATCTCTTTACAACATCTGTTCAACAGAGTCAAGTCCAATACAGTTCTGAGGTCAGTTCCTGCAGCCTGAGAAAACAGAAAATGTTATTATCCTAATTTAGCAGTGATAAAGTGCTGAGGCCAGCAGTTCACATTCAGAATTCCCTGACATGCTCAAAATTCTTTGATTTTTAGATAGTTCCAGAGCCAAGGAACAATGTCATTCTGTAGAGGAAAATTCAAACAGGGCGGAAATAATTTGGGTTTGGAGGACTCATGCTAACATGAAGGCAACTGAGGGGCTTAGTGCAGGATCAGTTTAATCTACAACCTTAAGACATTAATTAGGCTCTTACCTTGCAAATAACTGTGTATGTGCTGAACTTTAATTATGCAACTGTTAAAAGAGCCACATAAACAATATGCTTGAAGCCTGCTAACATTTAATACCGAAAAATTGTTAATGATGTGAGAACGAAGCTATACATTCATGAGCACCATCTACTGGCATATTCCCTATTAGCTCATAATTTGCTTATAAGCAAGCATCACACAGAATCACAGCTGGGTTGGGGCTGGCAGGGACCTCTGGAGGTCATCTTGCCCAACCCCCTGCTCAGGCACGGTCACCTAAAGCAGACTACCCAGGACTATGTCTAGATGGCTTCTGAATATCTCCAAGGACGAGAGGTATCTCGAAAGATATTTTGAGAGGATCTCTCAAAAAATCATGTGTATACCAAGACCAATGCACCGCATGAGATTATTTCTTTGTTTAGTCAAATATAAATATAACACATATATATAAATATATATATATACATGCACACATTTCAAGTAGGGTATATGGTTAGAAGACAGTATTTTGCTCAGCTCCTCTATGCTAACTGAATAAAGGCACAAGCCAGAGATTCAGATCTAGAGTAAGAATCTAGACTTCAGTATCTACATATAACTTGGGCCCTGAAGTTTAACTGCCTAAAAGGTTTCCAGCAACACTTGCGGTGTTTTTGGATATCCCTCCTGTGCTCCCAAGAGCGCAGGAGCTCCATCACCCCATGTTCTAGCATCCTCCCCTCCTGGATGTGCTTTGCCACAGACTACGCTGCATATTGCATGGCGCTGGGGGTACATGTGTTGGCAAATTTTTGAGTGGTCAAGATGATAGAATTTCAATACATGAAGAAGAATTTCTCTTTAATAAGATTGGAAACTGCAGAAGCACTAATTTTAACTTTCAAAAACATCTCCATAGGCCATAATGTTCCTGCCTCACAAAAAAAAAATTGGTAATAAACAATAGCAAAAAAAAATTTTCAAGGTGAAAACAATGTACAGCAAAGAAATTGGATCCATTAGAGCCAACAGCAAAATTTTCTTTGAGTTAAACAATGCTAGGGTTCTTTTTGTCAAAGTGTTTAAAGTCCCACATTAAAAGCATGCATTGAGATTTCTTGCCATATTGAAGTGTATGCCCAGACTTAGACTGGCCTAAGTCTACCCAAAAGACATCATTTTGAAGTCCTAAGACTCTGAAAATAATGCAGTTCTTTGTGTTTGAATCTTGAAGGGCATTACCACATACAATTATAATTTTGACCATTCAGCAGTATGCTCAGGCAAGCAGCTGTGCTTTAGACCAGTACTACCTTTGCTTACTACAGGAAGAATAACTCCAATGACCCCACAGAACTTACACTGAAACAATTATAGCCACTTTTTGGCATATGTGGTTATCTAAAATGTTTTCTTTCTTGTGTTTATAAGAGCTAATATATCGACAAAATCATCAACAGCACTACACTGTTTAAAATACTGGACTAACATATATAAACAATTTCTTGCCTTTCTACATGTAATTTTAAGATGTTATGATTCCTACAACTTGCATGATTTCGCCAAACTACAGCACGGGTGTATCTCAAGTATTCAGAGATATGTTTATCGTGTACCCAAATACCTACCAATTTCAACTACAATATGAGTATGTACTCACTACAATTCATACTGCTTTACATGGAACCTCATTACTGTATTAAAACAGTCTAGTTAATTAATCCATGTTTTTATAAATCCTTTGCTCAAATAAATTAATACTGCATAATAAATAATACACTGCAGTCTGATTTCTGGTCAAAATTCTCTACAATGTGTAAATCAAATATGGCCACAGTGGTGACAAGTTATGAGCAACTTGTGGAAAGACATTTATCCATCTCTCAAGTCCTCAGTTTTGTACAATTTTTTTATGCATTGTATTTTCAGTGCCTTGTGTTCTAGTGTAACAAACGACAAAGTAAGTTGAGAACAATCTAAAAATGAATACAAACTTTCTTCTGTATTTGAAAACTCTTTATGGAAAGGCAAATTATCCTTTCCTGGAAATCTGCTATTAGTTTGTCCAAAAGCAAAATATTAATTTAAAATACTACCCTGCCAAGAAGAAAACACATCTCAGAAAAAATAGATTTGCAAGTTTAATTAATGCACGATTATACTGGCTTCTTAAAAATCAAGATTAAGCACATATCTGAGGCTTTTGTGCAATTAGAATTTAGAAACTTATCATAATTTTTTTATACATGTGCACACTGCCTTCGACAAAGGTTTTGCTTTATTTTTTCACTGTAGAAAACCATGAGGGGTTTGAGGGTTTTTTGTTTGTTTGTTTTAAATCTGCAGCACCAGCTATATTATTTCCAAGTGCATCACATAATAACTGGACAAGGCATTGTTCTTCCCATAAGACCATAAGCACCAAAATGGATGTGATACTGCATGAGCAAGTGTGGAAAAGCCTGATGGCTCTTCTTATCTGAAAGTCAAGAAAATGAACAAAGATTAAGTTTCCAAAGAGAAGAGCTGTTCATCATTTTAAGCCAACTTTAAGCTTTGATTCCTATATTTATACAGTTCATTACTTTTTCACAAGAAGCAAAATGTTCTTGTTCCATAGCTGAATCAAGCTTTTGAGAATTTAGCAGCACATGTATTAATCATTGCATTCTCTTCATTTTTTAAAAGAGAATATGTAATACAAAGGAAGACAACAAGTTTTATTCTCCAAGAAAAAGCAACAGCTCAGCTTCACAACATTAACTTTGACAAATATTCATGAAACCATAACTTACCAAGGTCCAAAAAAGGAAATAGCTCATATGTAAATGAATTCATTTTCACAACTATTCTCATTAATCTCTTCTCATGTAGGCTCATATTTTAAACATAAAAGAATTCCTTGCTTCCATTTCCTATGCTATTGTAGCTTCGTGCTTTCTCAGAACAGCTGTGCCCAACTGCATATTTATGCAAACATTTTCTACACACTATTTTCCAGCTACTTTTCTGTTAGTTTACAGAAATGTGCACTGTTAGACATAGAAAGGGCACTTTTCAAAAGCACTAGTGAGAGTCTGGATCTTGGTTTTCATTGAATTTCAATTGCAGATGTGACTTCACGTTCTTAGGTCCCTTCAAAATCAGTTGTTTTACAGAACAATAGCAAACTTGTTCTCTACAATGTCACTTAACCTGCACATTATTAATTTCAACTTCTGAGGGATCTAATATAATCATCAGAGTTTCCTTGTTACAAAACATACTGTGTAACACAACGAACTTTGCAATTAATGCAATAGAATCTTTTGTCAGTCTAGAAATTAGACCTCCTAGATAGGTTTCTATTTCTGTGTATGCCACTGCTTTCCTGCACTGTTTCCTTATATTCTCTGTGGCTCAATTTACTCAATTATAAAATAAATATAAAAAATGTAATTATAAAAAATAACTTTCTTCAAAGATTTTGGATATATTTGCAAAAAATTTTGAGCACCCGGACAGAATAATGCAGGCTATCATTCTGCAGATGTTTAAACTGTACTGTTACACAGTCTTTCAATAACACCTCTCTTTTTCAAAATGAACTCTTGGTGTTTTCCTCCCTTTGAAAAGTATTTTCTTCTTTGCAAATATTTTATGGTCCTTCAGAACCACTTAGCCTAAAGAAAAACAAGGACATATTTTCTTTGCACAAAATCTATGGATCTGACCATGAAAAAGGTGTTCCTCCTAGCTGTATGTGCAAATCTGAAAAATCTATAAAATTAATCTTGCCTTGCAGAAGTTGGAGAAAATCTGAGCTCCTAGAAAACATATTATGACAATAAGAAAACTGTCCAATGTGACAGAAATGCATAGTCAGGGCATGGAGGAGGGTGGCACGCACCTCTGGAGACCATCTCGTCAAGCCCCCGGCCCAGAGAAGAGTTAGCCAGAGCAGGCTGCTCAGGGCTGTGTCCAGGTGGGGTTTGCGTATCTCCAGGGATGGATACTCCACAACCTCCCTGGGCAACCTGTCCTGCTGTTTGTCCACCCTAACTGTGAAAGTGTTTTTCTGATGTGTAAATGGTATTTCCTGTGTTTCGGTCTGTGCCCACTGCATCTTGTCCTGTCACTGGGCACCACTGGGAAGAGTCTGGCTCCGTCTTCTCTACACCCTCCCCTCACGCACTGCCAAGATCCCCCTGAGCCTTCTCTTCTCCAGGCTGAACAGTGCCAGCTCCCGCAGCCTCTCCTCATAGCACAGATCCTCCAAGCCCTTCTGTGTCTCAGTGGCCCTTCCCTGGACTTGCTGTAGCCAGTCCGTGGCCTTCTCGTACTGGGCAGCCCAGCTCTGGACACGGCATGTGTCAATAGAATGTACTTGTTCCCAAAAAGCAGATCTTCTTAAGTGGTTTCAAATAGTATGATTATACCTTCATTTATCCTCTTCAAATGAATTTTCATTAAAAGCTTTATCTTTTACCACCCTTTTACAGACGAAACACCTTGGAAAAATCAATGACTGTTAAAGGTGTGGATCAATGGTATAATATGGCATTTAGTCTTTATGTGAGAACAAACTGCTTTAATTGGCTGCTCATTTAGTCTTAGGATCTCTTCCTGGCAGGCTTGGTTCATGCAGACTCTGTCCTTCATATTTGTACATTATATTCTTTCCCTTTTTGAACAGTTTTTTCTCTGCTGCATGCTCAGCTTTGTTCATTGCATCTAATTCAATGGCACTTCAAGGCAATAATGAAAACTATTATTGTGGATTTAATATTTAACACCTTATCTTAAAATTGTTCTATACAGAGAAATCAGATGGAGTTAACTGTTCCTGTGGGATCACACTGACAGCAGGCTACTTAACCTTGTGGTAAGGAAAATATTGCTAGGAAAAGATTTAGAAAAGAAAGAAACTGCAAGCTAAAAATATTTACCTTAAAATGTAAAAAAGGAACACACAATAATGACAAAAGACCTTCTAAAAATCCCTAACTACATTTGCAACAATGATGGTTAACCCAGTAGAGAAAGGAACATGTTTCAATCAGTTCAGACTAAACATTTCTTAGATTAACTTTCACTGTGCTCCGTGCTCCTCATATATAATACCACACTGGTTCCACAGACAATTAACTAGTAAATACTTTTTTGCATGCAAACATTCTTCTTTCTACATAAAGCTCCATTTCTCTACCAATTTAGTGGTGAAAATGCCAATATTAAGAATAGTTTACATTTCTTTGAAGAATCTTAGGAAAATCATACACATTTAAAAAAAATACTTCCAAACGACTGCTAACTGAAAATCAAAGGCCAGATTGTTTTACTTCTGACTGGTACAGAAAGGATAATGAGGTCATAAAACTAGCAGAAGATCTTAAATAAAGCTAGAGAGACAGCAAGTCCCAGCTCCACATGTCCATGGGAATTCTTCAGGCAGACAATGATCTGTGTGTCATCTCAAGGTAGAGAAAAATCCTGTTTACTTGCACAGAGGCTGCTCTCTTATCTAAAGTATATCTCCTGCATAGCCCGAGGGGATGGATAGGTAAACACTTCCTGTGAATGAAATCACCAGCTCTCCGATAGAACTGATTAAATCCTCTTGCAGCAAGCTGGAAATTTATTAAAAATTATTTATGTCAATTATGGATGCACCTAAACACATTAAGTACTGTGGACTCATATAGGAAAAAAGATTAAAAACAATGATTTTACAATCATATTAACTATATGATAGGAAATAATTAATGGAAACCACAAATACTTATGAAAATAGTATAGCAGGAGAAAGTTACGATTAGCTTCCTAAGCAGCTAATAGATGCTAGCAGTTGCTTAACTGTGAATGCGCGGTAGCACGCTGGGAAACCCTGAGGAAGGATTTCAATGAGGACAACATAGCAGCCAGGCAGACATCTGTCAATGAAACGGTGCTTTCAGTAAAAATTATGCAGTTTACTTCTTTTCTTCCCTCAAGCAGTGGAGGCTTGGGTGTGAAGCAAAGGGATTCTTAATAGATCTCTGATTGAAACAGCAACATTTTCCTTAACTAAGAACAGGTGCCACACGTTACCTTCTGTGAAGTGTGCCAGAGTATTGGACAAACACTGGGCATATGTTTCATAAATAAGCAATAGGCATATAGCAAATATATTTGCAATATGCTGTAGTCACCAGGTACTGAGAATATCATGAGATTTCATGATAAAAGTGTTTTGACAGGGCAGGAAAATAAAAGCATTAAAATTTTAAGCTTGAAAATAAAAAGAAATCAGATATGACATAACAGAAAATTTTATATAGTTTGGGAATTGATGTAGCACGCAGTAGGAATTTCTGTAAAAAAGACCCCTCCGAATCTCAAGATACCAAATGATGCAGGTATAAACAATAGCAAGTTTGTTTGTATTTGGGTTTCAAATGCTACCAGACACCCAGCACCACTATCAAGGCAGAAAATTCAAAATAATTATGAGCATCCTAGGGTTGGGCTGTTTAAATTTGTTTACTTTAAAAGTCTTCCTGTTATTATCAATATCTATTTACAGAAAGATGGCTACAGTAGGCAATGAAATGGTTGGATAGATTCTTCTTCAGCTCAGTGCTCAACACCAAGCATCTTTTTTGAAAGCATGTGTAGGCAACACTGAAAAGATTTACCTCGGTTCACCAGAAAACATAGAAGTGTACAAAGATGAACTATGAAAGACACTTTTTTTGTATCCTTTCCAGTTTCTATTACTGGAAATCAGTCTAGCTAGAGATTGCAGTAAAAAGAGATAAGAAATAATACAATATTTGGGAGTCTGCTTTTTAAACTAGGATTAAGACAAGAAAAGCCGGAAAAAATATAATTGGCTTGTGATGTACAGCAGGTCACACAACATGATCAACTGGTCCACATTAGCTCTAAACCTCTTATCACTGTCAGTATAAATGTCATTCCTGACTTGCCTCAAGCATTTTTCCTAAGATGTAAAGCATCCATGTGGGCAATATGTCTTCTCTTAAATCTCCTAGTGAAGTTGTCTATGCCTTCTATGCCTATCTGATCCTGTCCACACTTTTCCTCTTGTAACCAGCAAGGTGGATAAGCTAGAGAACCAAGACTGCCTCTTACGATGGACACTGCTGTAATCCCACACAGAGATGAGCCGACATGTCGGTAGTCGGAGAACGACAAGCGAAGCAGGAAACTGTTTACAGCAAGAGGTATGCATCTATATGCAACCACCAAATAAGTAGAGAGTGAACAGCAAAGTCAACAGGCTGAACTTCAATGGGACACGGACATAAAAAGTGTTCCAGGTGTTGAATGGTCCTGGAGCAGGAATGGAAAATAACCAAACTGGATGACTGGCAGGCAACCAGACTGCGCAACTGGACAGAGTCAAAGGATCAGGAATAAGCAAGACAAGCTGAATCAATCAGCAGGTCTGACCCAGCAGAGTCAGGAGCGTGTGTAAGAACAGCACATCAGTGGGTGTCCACTCAACGACATAAAAGATGTGTTGGGCAGAAGCAAAAAGCAGCATGCACTGAAAGTAGGAGACACCACAGAGGGCTATTAGGCCACCATCCTGAAATGGGAGATGAAGACCTTGTTCCTAGACCAGAGTATTTATTGTGGTCACATAGAATCAGCTTATTTTCACACATTGCACAATAACTGAAACGATTGCTAACAGGGAAGAAATAGTAACCTCTGTGAAAGCCCACAGAGGAAACTCAGGCTAAGAAATTGGAAGAGCTATGAAAAGGCACTACAAATTCCCAGTCTCTCACCAAATGAAAATGTTGTTAGTGGGAACTGCAGCTTCTCTGTAAGTAGCATCACTTAACTAAACACAGTTTACCCTTGCAGACACATAAAGTGCTCATGTTGCCACCCAGGACGCTCACAGAGAACATCTTACATAGACAAATTACAACTTCCTTGGGTTTAAAAACAACATAGACCAACAAAACTCCATCAATAGCAATTTTTGTTCCACATGATAAATGGTGTATAGGAAGGCAACCTCAATAGTAACACTGATGTCAAAGGAAACACTGTACTTCCCGATTAGACCCTTATTTGCGAGTTTAGGTTGAAATAGTACTTCTAATTAAAATGATTAAAAGCTCAAATCAGGGTTGTGGTGTTGAATAAATTATCATCATGAATACAGTTATTGGAGAGTTGCCAATATTAAAAAATATCAGAACTGTGACGATCTTCTTTTTCCTTGAGAATTAGCCTACTACACCACACACAGCTAAAATCCAAAGCACTCGGAGAGTAGCACATTCTTAAAAACTGTTACAACAGACCTCAATATTTAAATTATCACTTGCAGTATTGAGCAATTAAACTGCCATGTATTTCTATTTCAGCTGCCTGCAAGTCAAAAGAGCACCATCACATGGCATACTGCATTTGCCAAAATGAATGCAAATCTTTATTCATGCTGGGTATGTCTCCACTAGACATCGACGGAGGAGGATTTCCTCACCTATACCTTTCTGTGCTCCTTGAGTTTTCTGAGTATTTTTCAGATACTTTCTTATTACCCAATACCTTTCTGTTACCCAACACAGACTTATCAACACCACTGCAGTCTCGCTGCTGTTCTCTTCAATATATTGGCAGTTCTCTTCAATATATTGGTACAGACGGATATTAGCTTTGCACCTGGCTCACAGGGGAATAGATGAGATCCTGGCATCGATGTATTTTATAGAACTCCAACTGACTCAGCCAAAGGCAGGATTTTAACTAAGGTGTCTAAATGGCTCCCAGTGTATGAAGTTCTTATACTTAAGAAAATCATCTGGATGAAGTGTACCATACAACCTTAAATAAGTCACTGAGAACAATCCTGTTTACTATTTACATACGAACCATTAAGAGCTGCAATAGCTGCTCAAGAGCTGCACAAACTAATTAATATTCCCAATGCCTTTGTGAGGGAGATCATTACCCCCATTCATTTCAGCACTGAAAAACAGAAATATAGCTAAGTGACAGCTAGTGATGGTGAAGAATGATTCAAAGAAGACTTTGCAGACAGGCAGGTGTAGAAGACTAGATTTACAAACCGTTCCTTATTTCTTATATTTTAGAGACAGTAACAAGGTCAGGAAAAAAAAATTCCTTTTGGACATAATTTTCCAATGGTAGCTCAGATGTACAAATACAAAATCAAAGTGTCACTGAAATGTATTATTGTCCTCTGAAGAACCACACCGGTGGTTATTAACCTGCATATGAAGAGAGTTTACACACATCAGACGGGGACTCCATTCTCTTATTTGCATCTACAGCTTCATGCAAACACTTGATAGAACATGAAAACCTTCTCTGTGAAGTGGTTAAGGTTTATAGTATTCTTGTGATCTCAAATACTATTCAAACCAGAGAAATTCAGAAGGTCAAATGAAAAACTTGGTATTTATCACCAAAATATATGAAGATAGCCTGCACACTTCTGGGGAAAAAAATTTTCAGCACAATGTTCAGAGGAAAAGCTTGATAAAGTTTTGTATACCGTATGAAGAAAAATAAGTTGTAGTTATGCTATGGAGGTGGGGCATTCAGCTTCTCAGTCTGCTGCTGTTAGCAATCAAGGCAGTTTATGCAGACTTTCTCACCTGTGATAGAGACACCCTTTCATTCACGGAACAGAAGACACTCCTCCTGGATGAAGAAGAGCAGGTATAAATATTCTTAGTCATAGTTACTGTTAGAGAAAATATTTCTAGCAGCACAATGAACATTAGTCACAGTTATTCAATTACCTTTTATGGAAAAATGTAACACAAAACAAATGGTATTTAAAAAACAGGTCTCTGTTTCAGTGAGATGCACCATAGGGATTGAATTCAGCTCACAGATTAACACACCTAAATTTAGACATCTACATGTGAACTAAGGCCATGGTTTACATGTAGGCATCTGGTGTCACTTACACATGCTACATTGAGTCCACCTGGCCTTCAGCTACCACTCTGGAAGGCATGGGTCGTATCTGTGAACCCACACAAGTATCTCAGCTGTCTCAGATATCCCAAGGCAACTCCATGGCTCTAGCTACCTATGGTGGTGAGCTGAATCAAGTTCTATGTGTTTACAGTCCTGTTACTGTCAAGTGATCTAATCAAAATAGTCAACGGAGAGCTAGATGGACTCTTCCTAGTGAGCTGAATAGTCCGTAGGCTTCGCCAGATGGGACTTGGTTGCTGAAGCACTCGTTCTGAATGCTCTTAAAGACATCCTGTCTGGCAGATATGACTGAGGGACTATGTGGTACTTGCATGCTTCTGGATAGCAACTGGAAGCCATACACTATATTCTGTGCCACTTCCAACTGCCTTGGGCACTTACATGTAGGCACCTGAATCAAGCCTTACTGACCAGACCTCCAATTGCTATAATGGGAGGCTGTGCATATAGTTCATATGACACCTACAGTCAGCTGTTTTAACCTCCAGACAGAACCCCACCACAAGGTAAACACAGGTATTCCATGTCATCTCCCTGGACAGTCTTCCTACCTCCAGCTTTCATCCGAAAAAGACTCATTAAGGTCTTGGGTGATATCTGCCAGCCCTGAGAAACTGTTGTGGATACCCCAGAGTGTCTCTAATAACATTAGACCCTTCTGGCTAGGTATATGGATCATTCACTGTGTTTCTAACACTGGAGAAATGAAGACATAGATTTTATTTAATGACACCAGTATTCGAGTTCCACTTCTAAGACCTGAGTGGAAAAAAAAAAATATCCTTAATGATGTTATCAGACAAGTTAGTATCAGAAGCATATTTTGCCAGCTTCGGTAATGCACCAACTTGCTATGAAACAACTTATTTGTCTGTAAGAAATCATATGTTGCACTGGAGGCTTGTTAAATACGTTCCATGTTATGATTAAAGTCTTGTTCTGCAGGTTGTTTTCCATAAACCGAATGCAGGATTTCTGGATCTGAACTGTTGCCTGAGGTAAAGAATGCTTTGATTAGCACGACGATGGTGGAAGGCTCCTAAGAGTGTATATTCCGACCCCTAATTTCTAAACTGTGTTCTCCCAACCACCAACAGCCTCCAGTTCTGTGATAACCGGACTGTGGCTGAGCCTTGCAACTGTATTTCCTGTGTAATGCTAAGAGTACAGATGGTGAAATTAAGCGGGTTGGCAACAGTCTTGCAAGTCTCAAAATTTGGAGAGTCATTGATCATGCCAGTAAGTTCCACAGAACAAGTCTGCATTAATAAGGCTACCACTAGTTTAAGTTAGATGGCATTATTTCGCTTATTGGTCATTTCTGCGATATCCAAAATGGCAGGAGTAACAACAGGCTAAGTTCTCTGCTTGTGGTATAATTCCATTAAAACAGTGGCAATAGAGTATTGGTCCAAAATATTATTTTAGGGTTTATCATAACCGTTTATGAGATCTACTGAAATAGTTTTTTCATTTCATACCAACTTCTGAAAAATGAGGAGTGTGTAACAGAAGGTAGAAAATTCTGATATTAGTAAATGAAAATATGTGATTTTAATATATAAGCCATCTTTGTGGACTTACAGTAAATCTCCCACAGTGGAAAAGAAACGGAGTTCTGAAAACCATGATGTAAGGTACCAAAGTGCCATCAAACAAATGAAATAAGCTACAGACATGTCTTCCTCAGAGATGACTCCTTCTTTGCCTCTGCAGCTTATGCTCTGTGCTTCATGAAATATTGTTACTGTAAAAGAAATTTAGAGGGGGGTTGTGTGTTTGTTTTAGCATGATTTTTTAAAATGACTCCCAACACCTCAGTTACAGAATATCATTCAGTCAGGGGATTGTTCTCTTCCTTCTAGGGTCTGGTTCAACTCTGACAAGACAAACATCCAAGCTTTAAAGTTTACTAATTTTATTTTGTATTGCTTTGAAAAAGAAAAAGTGAAGAATGGAAGAAGACAAAAAATAACAGTGTGTGATGCAACACAATAACTAAACAGTATTAAATGTCACTAGCATTCTGGAAATATTTGTGGCCTTTCATACTCATAAAAAAATAAATCTACATAAGCAATATTTCCTCTTGAGAACAATACCAACAGCCTTTGATTTAGCAGCGAATGGTCACAAATATGACATTATAGTGGAATTAACTTTTTTTTTTATCAAGATTCATGTCCAAAACTTGTAGTTCAATACCACAAGCATATTCCTCCCTTAAACAACAAATAATACAATTTTCTGATGATTCCAGTGAAAACTGTTGATCAACCAGAATGTTCACCCCACAATTTCAAAGCATGTCTGAAGGTCATACAGTTGTTCACTGCCATAGATTTAAACAAATCAGCTCAAATATCATTAACAGAAAGCCAGGCACAGGGTCAGAGCAACAGATGCACTACAAACTCTTGGAGAACAAATACAAAAGAAATGTACAATACAAAGGAAAGGTAAAGAGCAGGATTACCTGGGGGACAAGAGGAATCTAATAAACAAAGGAATAAATAGTGTTTATTGCCAAAGGTGTAAGCCTGAAGATCTTAAACAAAAAGTGATTATTCAGAAACAACTGAGAAAATAGGAGACGGTGTAAATCTTTCATGAATAGGGGAGTTTAATTTGTGGCAGGAGAAAACATGTAAAACCAGAATGAGATAAGAAGCGTTCGGTACAGTCAGAGGAGCTAAGAAATGAACTGAAAGAGAGAATATGATAAGGGAATGGTGAGGGTCATAAGTGGTGCAATTGGCATGAGGAGAGATGGGAAAGAAATGAGTGGAAATAGAAGCAAGAGAAGCACATAAATATTTTAATAAAACTCAAAAAGTTTATTAGAAATTTTTTACCCAGCAAATCTTTTCCCAGAATATAATGTAGTAATAGGACAAGGGGTAATGGCTTTAAACCAAAACAGGGTAGATTTAGATGAGATGTAAGGAAGAAGTTCTTCCCTGTGAGGGTGGTGAGGAGCTGGCACAGGTTGCCCAGAGAGGCTGTGGCTGCCCCATCCCTGGCAGTGTTCAAGGCCAGGTTGGATGGGGCTGGG
>JAVJGG010000005.1:12354517-12371819 GCA_035590195.1 Aviceda cuculoides | reverse complement strand
GTGAGGAGCAGAAAAGCCCTTGGCTCTGGGTAAGCCCTGCTCAGCAGGAACCAAAACATCCCTGTGTTAGCAACACTTTCCAGCACGAAACCAAAACATAGCCCCATACCAGCCACTGTGAAGAAAATTAACTCTACCCCAGCCAAAACCAGCACAATGATACATGGTGAAACACCTCTGGATCTTCAATAATTTTCCCATCTGCAGAAGCAAGAGCCATCCAATCTCCTAGAAACAATTTCAAGAAAACCTACTTACAAGAACCTCTCCTTCCTCTCCCTTGCTCCATCACCATTTCCACTCTTTCTCATCTTTCTTGTCTCTCCACTGATGTTTAATCACACAAAGCCAACTGAGGCTACATTGTACTAAGACTTCATTATTTTATTTAAATTCTCAACAGTATGCTCTCTGGTGCTATCAGCTGACATTGCATTGTCCCAGCTAATTAATCATCTTTTATACATCATTATTCTTTGTCAGTTTATTGCCTGTATGTTACACTACGCAGTCACACAAGGTGGTGATCACTCTGGGAGGACCAAACCAAAGCTGAAGTCCATGTTTGCTTTCAGAATCCAGTCAATCTTAACGAGTCTTGGGCTGAATTTGTGTAAAATCTAGTGTTTCACAATTTCTCCCAGTCATTGGGTAAACTCTTGGGTTACAGTTTTTTGAGTTTTGATAAAAAAGGACAATTTCTTCACAATGTGCTCATAAAACAGGAAGTTCTGCTTTCCATCGAGTTACCCTTATTAAGATGCAGTTCTTGGGAACAATTTACTGACTTCTTTTTGGATACTGGCCTAGGTCTCTGGCAGTTTCTGCATGCCTTCATGCAGACTCGGTTGCAAAGATGTAACTCAGCCATATGAACATTTAACTCTTTCCATCTATGCGGTGTATTATTTTTACAAATACTGGACAGTCACAATTCATGAACTTTGGAGTTTTTCTGGAGTCCCTATTGATTCACAAAGGTAATTAAGAGAGGCTGCAAGGTTCTAGATATTTAAATCCAATATAAAGAGTAGAAAAGTTTATTCAAAAAAATTTCTACCCTTCAAGGCTGAATATTAAGCATTAGCTTTTCAAAACACAGACACACTAATAAATTACACAGGTTTATACTGTTAGTATTTCTGTCCTTTTTGCTCTTCAATACTATAACAAGAGGAGTGTGAAAATTCTTTATGTTGAATAGAGGTCATGGAGCTGAAAAGGTTGAGACATAGTGTACAAGATGAGACAGACACAATCTAGTTGGACAGATTCCATTGCTACATTCTGATGATGCTGTATTTCTTCACATAGATTTAAATTATGTGTAAAATATCTAATGGCAACAATTTCATAAGGTTCAATGCAAAATTCAAATTACAAATTGATCAATTACAACTGATTACAAATCAAAATACCTATTATCAAATTAGAAAATAATGTACATATTGAAGCAGCCTTTAAAAATCTTTTTTAGTACTGCAAATAGTTTTCATTCTTGAGTTTCATAAAATAATAGATGAAAGCAAACATAACTTACAGGTTTTTAACCATAAACAATTTGTATCTTTTTCACAAACAGGCCATGCTACTTTGCTTTCAAATTTCATTTTCCAAATAAACTATTATAAATTGTTCAAGATGCAAAATGGAACTGGTTTTAATTTTATATGTCATATCATGTATGTAACAAGATACTATATCAAGTCAGGTTAAATCCAGTAATGTAAGGCAAGCATCAAAAATAAAAAAGAATGATGTCACCTATGGCTTTTTGCAATTATATTCTGTACCAGGTGCTCTATTTTCTAAGTGTTCCAAATAGTCCTTCCCAGCGAAATTTAAGAGTAAATTTATATTTCTTTCTTTTTGTTCTATTATTTTAACTGTTATAATCTCATTTTCTTGAGGAATTTAACCATGTTTTCTGTCTTAACTATTTTCTTTATGTCCTCAGTTTCTTCTGGCATTTACAGAAAGGGTCTGCTGAGGCCCAGGTCCAAAGGAGAGTATCACTCCATGTGCCTTCTTATCCTGATCCAGGCTGGCTGTCGTCACCCATTATTCTCTTGGGTATGTACCATGCCAGAAAAAAATGTGAAAATGGGGAAAAGAGCAGAGTTCTGAGACGGCTTCCTTTATTAGTATCCAAGAACTAATATTAAGTTTTATCTATCTTACCTCATCTCAGATCTGTGATCTGTTTTCAGATCTCACAAGTGGGGTAGATTTTCACTGGCAACAGCTGAACTTCATAAAGACAGTGAGGACGTGGAGTGTACTTTGTGTATGTGTGTTCACTGTGGGTTCTGCTGTCTCCTTTTTAATTTTCCAGATGAATTTCCCAAGACAAAAGAAAAATGCAACTAAACCCTGCCTTTTTTGGTACGATTTTTCACTGTCTCTGTGTCTCTCTGTTGAGCCTAGGAAGAAGGGCTGATGAATGAAGAATCAGAGCTGAGGCTAGACACGTAACACCACAGCTGAGTTCTGCAAATGATGGTGGGAATGGGATAAGACACTGTTCAGGCACCGCACGTGCTGCTTTGGAGATAAGCCATCAATGACAGATGACTGCACTGGGAAGATCCGCAGCATCTTTGTGTCTGTGTGGCACCTTTGTTCAGCACTGCTGCTGCAGTGACACCGTGACTACTGCAGCAACGGCTGTGGCAACAGGGGATGGCAGAAAGGCTATCCCTGGTCAGGAGAAAAGTCATGAAACTATTTCTGGAATTTTTGTAGCTACTGGGTTCGTAATAAAGGGTTTGTATTAAAAGGTGCATTGTGAACTGACAATGAGATAGTGGTGACAGCAAAATTCTGTCTCGTAGACAAAGCTTCAGAAGCAAGAAGCCAGGTTCATGATCATCATATAGACCATACCCTAGAAAAGCAGTAAAGAGTCCCTGCCGGTCTGAGGAGTTCTGGGGAAAGGTGTAAAAGGCGAGGAGACCCAACCTTCAGAGTCTTGAGGGCACGACAGACTTCTGGAGTTTCATGTTCCCTGAGAGAATTTCGATGAAGATAAAGCACAGTCTTCAGAGCAGCAGCCTGAACTGCGAGCTGCTATTGCAAGGACTTTGCTTCCAATCCTGGTAATAAAGCAAACTGAAGTTTCCCATAGTCTTAAAGGAAGAGAAACTGATTGCTCAGTCAAGGCTGGTTGTTCTTTGTTGTTGTGTTTCCTTGATTTTTTCTTTTCCCTTTGCCACTGCAGAACTCCCAAAGGCATACAAACTCCCAGGAGACTCAGCTGCAGGATTAGGTTAATTTTTAATACCTGGTGAAGGCATGTCTGGTGCAGATGACAAGAAATGTCAAGAACTTCTGCTGCTTGTGATGCAGAGAGCTAAGTCCATGTCACCAATTTTTTTATAGCTAGCATGACTTCTGCCAGAGGCTCTCTAACAACAAAAGCAGAAAGTATGTGAGGAAACACTACCAGTAGTTTCTGCTCTCTTTTCTAGTGTGTGAAAAGGCATTAGACTCAGTATTAGTCTCAGAAGTGGCATTTTTCAGTATGTGAAATGCAGTCTCCTTTCTAGTCCTGCCAACATTAGAAGCAACGGGTGCAATGCATCTCCTCTTGCCGTATTTTATGATGAATAAATTCAAATGAATTATGGAAGTGACCATAAGCAGATAATTTTCCTGTTCACTCACAGAAATACTTCTCTCATGGGGGAATGCATGGACTAAATACATAAACCACCCTGTATCCTCTTGTTTTTCTTTAAAAATGCATTCCTTTTTTTACTGAGTCTTACACTCCAGTTTCTACATGCTTTCATTAATTTATAGAACTTACCAGTTGTAGGTATCCTCTTAAAATATTGCTTCACTGAGCTTCTGATATGTTAAATGGTATAATTTATCATTGTTGAGCATGTGGAATTTTGGACATATTATCTCCAATGTAATCTCCATTTTACACGATTCTTCTTTTAATAAGAATTTATAATCTCTTTGCTCATAAAAACACAGCCGAACAAAAATGTCAGAGATTATTCTGCTATGTGGCTCAGCAAAGCTTCTGAAGAGACAAACTGCCTTGCCTGTTGCATGTACGGTTCTAACTCCTTAGGAACTGATGGAAAATTGAGGGAACCAATCCAAAACCGAAGCGTTTCCTTTTAAAGTCCCTGACTATGCCTATACAGCTGCAAATAAGCAGTCAGGAAGGGTGGCTCCTGCCTGTTAACTCCTGGATGCCTTGGGACCATCAGCGAATTTCTGCTCCGAGCACATCTAGCCACATGCTCTGTATCTACCTGGCAGGTTGGTCAGCTGGAAGGAAGTCCTGGGCAGACCCAGAGCCACAGATACTGCTTCAAGAACTGCTCCCTAAACCCAACAACACACAAGAGTCACAGGAATATGGGGGGAGCATGTAGAGGTCTGAGATACTCTGACTCACAAAGCCTGTACAGGCTTCTACGTATGTCTGTGGTTACGCCTAGGTGAAAACCTTGAATATCCAAATGCTAACCTGCATTTTCAGTCATGAAGCAGGTACATAAATGATGAACAAAATTATAAAGCAATATCACTTCCACCAGAGGAAAAAAAAGAAACATTCTCCTATTCCTTTGGGCTGTACATTAGCGTGCATATGTACTGTCAAACACACAGGAGTATAATTCTGTTAAAAATGTGTATCCTGTTCCTAAATTCAGATGGGCTTTGTGACCTCTTCTGGGATGGAGCTCCAAAGCCCAAGATCTGTTGCAGAAGATATCCTAGCCCTCCTCCTACCCTGTCTGGACTGATTCAATCCCACTATAACACGGTTTCCCTCCAAGCGCTTGCAACACATGATAAAAGTGGGTCTGAGCTACAATGGCAGTTTTTTACTGGTGTGACTGAAGGTGTGGGCATATGTAATTTGTCTGACATTCCTATTACAGGGCTGATCGTACCTTAAAGTGCAGCAGCTATTTGCTACATAATCATGAGTCAGCTCTTGTTGACTCAATGAGTACAGATAATTGTTTTCTCAGAAGGAAATCATCATCTTTCAACAGCTGCAGAACTCTCACAGTAGCTTCTGACCTAAAAAGGTGTATTTGTCCCCATCTTCCTATACTAGAGGGCATATGGCAATGATGAACAGGATATATATTTCTTTCCAACAGACTTTTCAAACTACTGTAATTAGTATCCATAAAAAGGACTAAAGTAGCAATTAGCTAAATAATGCATGTTGCTCATCAAAAAAATATAAGTTTTCTAAAAGCGACTCAAATGAAAGCCTTTTTCCCCACTTATTTCATCATCCTGCAGGTTATTCATCCATCAAGAAATCATCATGTACTACCCCAGATACATAACTTCCCTGTTGAGAATACTATCTTATACAGTGATATCTGACCACTCAAATGCTGCTCAGTTTTACTCTGCTAAATGGCTTCTGGGTTGTCTTGATTAATTCATGCCAGGTCAATCTAGTTAATTCACTGCTTTCAATTTCATTAAAGTTCCTGGAAGCTAAGGGTGCTCAGCACCTTGAGAACATTGCTCAGCTGGATCAAGCCTTTCTAATTTTCTACTAAAGTTAACAGTAACGGTCTAGATCCCTGATGGTTTTGTTAACATTACATACATGTGCCACCAGACTCAAATCTGGAGTCACTGAGTTTTATTAAGAACATTTGGAAGCAGACTGATGAAAGCAAGCTATTCTTCTCCATCTCTTGTAGGAGAGATGCATCTGACAAAACTGCTTATGTTAAATATAAACTAAAAGGCTTTATGTTGCTAATTTATAGATGGGATGTTTTGAACTAATTCAGGCACTACAGATGAAGCACAACTCCTGGTATCAGACTGCTGAGGGACCGTAGCCTATTTCCATCACTTCAGGAATTGGTTCAATACTTACAGTCATGCCAACAATTGAATATTCATACTGTAGGAGATGAAGTACTAGAAAACCACAAAATTCAGCTGAATTATGAGGGGATTGTGGTATGTTGTAGCCAAGGATTAATCATCAACAACAATACTAGCAAAAGATGTTTGGTATAGAGCTCTTTCTTGTAGCTTTATCACACGATGACGCCTACGGGCAAAGGCTATGGTGCATCATGGGTTGAGAGCTACAGGGAATACAGTATTGAGTCCACCGGTTTGTTCACGCTCTGATTTTGCAGATTCTAAAGGATACTGCTGAATAACAGGAGAAAGGCAAAAATGGCTCTGATTCACATTGCCCCCACTCCCAACAGGGCAATTTAAACCCAAAGGATAAACACTTGTGCCTGAATGTTCATCCTGACTCTGGCAACACTGTCTGTCCTCATGTCACATATGGTGAAACCTCCTCCATGAACAGCAGCATGGAGAGTGAGGAATTTCCTTCGTGGCTAATATCCCTCCAGCAAGAGCTACATTTAGGGACACACTAGAAGAAATGCTGATCTATTGCGGCATCAGCCTTGATACAGCCCTCACCCTTATGTGTCACAGCAGCTGAGTGTTTTGGGTGTTGTTTTGAGAGCATGGAGAGCTGGACAGGCATTCAGCCTGAAACAGTCATTCAAATTCTTGACTGCCTGAGCCTTCTTGAGGGACTCAGCTGAGGTATGAACGATTCCCTCCTTAAATCCGATTGCAAATACAGTCTAGGCAGGAGGTAAGTGCTTATCTCCTCATAACAGGAATTCAGAAGCTTTCAGGCTAGGAAAGGAGATGCTTAGTAGGTTGTGCAGCCCTGGAAAGTAAATTTGCTGGATTGCTGTCTGGGTTAGTGGGTTTTCTAAGGATTTTAGTGCACTGGATTTTACATTGGGCCCCAGCATCTGAACCCCTGCCGGTTCTTTAAGGTTGAAGAAATCAAATCCCCTGACAAGGGAAGGGGTGATCTCAATCAACTTAAGGTTCAGTAAACCTGAGATGAGTTTTTCAATTTAACCCTACAGTTCAGACAATTCCATTTATGTTTGTTAATTCTAATTTAATTTCTAGACCAGAAAAGGTCTAGCTAATCACACCCAGCACACACAAAAAAGTATTTCTGATAGTATTATTCTGATTCATATTCTGCAGTTCTTATAGTATACCAATCTGTAGTTCTATATTATTATTCTAAGGACAGAAATAGCCCTTCTAGCAAATCTTTCCAATTTCATATAGCAATCTGTTCTCAGGTTAGAAAATAATTATATTTACAACTTCTCCCCTGGACAAGAAACGCTCCAGCATTATAAACACATCAAGTTCCATTGCTCAGATTAAAAAAAAAAAAAATCTGTGCAGGGAGTTTTACACAACTATAAGTTAAAGAACAGTGCCCTTTATATATTAAGCTTAATTCTGTTCCTTTACAAAAAAAGAAAAAGAATAAAGAAACATATACCAGAAGGTAAGAAATTTCATAACTGAAAAGAAATCAAACATCATGTGCACAAGGCACTGCCTCCATATGGAAAGGCATGAAGACTTCCTGAGAGGCTGTATTCTCCATTTAATTCTGAAAGGCCATGAAATACATGCACTAGTGCAAGTAACGTTCTTGTTCAAGTTCAAAGCACATGAAAACATTGCATATAGATGTCCACACTTAACCAATAAAACTACTATCATGCTAGTTACAGGCCAGATATACTTCTTGTTTCCAGTAACAGAATTTGTAATGGGTAAAAAAAAACCACCTCAGAATTTAAAAAAAATACATTTGGTGCTGGCTCTATGATTATATAAAGGCACAGGTATACTCAGCAAAGAAAATACCAAAGGGGAAAAAAGTATCCCATTTATCTTTCTCAGTGTTCAGGCACACTTTCCCTGGAGAAAAGTCTCAGAAGTTGCCGAGTATTTGTTTAGAGTCACTGAATTAGCAACAGGAATTGCCATACTTACTTACTAATCAGCCTTCTGAAGAGGAAAATAGATGAGAACACAAATCTCGAGCAGATTAGTGTGGAGAACTTTGACTCAACACGGTGACCAGAGGCTGCAGAGCGGGTGGCCGGCGGGGGACGAGGCCGGCGGGGGACGAGGCCGGTGGGGGACACTGGCCAGGGCTGAGAGGACACTGGCCCTGCACAGCAGCACGCGAGGCTCCGGGGGAACGGGGGCACTGAAGGGAGCCACAGGAGCACAACACTTGGGGTGAGTGGGGGCAATGAATTCTCTTCTTTGAGAGAGGAAGAGATGGGGGAGGAGACTCCCATCCCCAAGAGATAACCAACAGCAGTGACTCAGCTGGAAGCTAGAAAATGTTATGCACAGAGAGAACCAGAAAGCCGTAATTATTAGTATGTATCTCAAAAGGAAACACCAGAGAAGCTGTAAAGCTTTTCCTACCCTGTAAGTGAAGCAAAAGCTCCTTCAGCCTCTATCACGAGTTATTTCCAGGACACCTGCAGTGTCAGTCTTTTGGCACCAACAGAAGCATCCATCGCATTGCGCATGTAGTGACAGCATGAGTGTGCAAATACCAAAGACCAAAGGCCTGATCTTGAGAGGTGTAAGTCTTTTACCACTGACAGCAAAGGAACTTGAAGGTACTCAGTACCTGACAGCATCAGGGTCACTGAGCAGCAAGATGGAAGTTTTGTCTCTCAGCATATCCTAGGCAAGATCTCCCACAGAGCTTTAACTTTGGACAGCTTTTCCTTTTTAGCACAAATGAAGGATCTTCTATAGTGCTCTTTATGGATGTGTTTTAAAAGTAAATATAACTCAATACATGAGGCAGCTCCCATTTCATGCCGTGCCTTGAGGCTGCCTAAGGTGGGTTTAGTTGGGACATCTCAAAGAAGGGAAATTTTTTCTCGCTTTTAAGCATTGTGATTTATAGAGTCTGATTAAGATTCTACCATAGTTCATACACTTCTTACGAACTAGAGGTATAAACTCCTTACTCCCTAATTCCTCATGGCTGCAGCTAAACTACCTTGTATGGAAATTTCCAGACACAGAATATTTACCCAGCAAATTACCAGAACTGTTGTGGTAAATTATCTGAACCACATTTAGGTACTTTCCAAAGGGCACTTACAAATCCGGGGAAAAATAGTAGAGCCAGACTATTGTATTACTGAATACAATGAGACTGTAGGAATTTTAACCTACAAGTTAGTTTTTGGTTTGCATGTACCAGTGTCCAGGACTGGGTTTTGTCTCTTTTTTCCCTTTCAAGTCTAGATTTTGGTTAGTGAAATTAGCTGTAAAGAACAGTCATTAGCTCTGTAAAATATCACTATCCCTATATTTAGGCCTAAGATTTTTTGCTGTTTTCATGGTAATTATCTTGTATAAATTTGGCCAGAATTTTTTCCTTCTCTTCTGAAAAAAACTGTTGATCGGATACTACAGCCATATATACATAGAGATCTCAGTGTTGGCCCCCCACCAATGTTTTCTGCAAGTACATTTTTATAATATTCTATAAAAAACAAGTAAGTATTTGGACACTCTTACATTTAAGAAGACCTTAATAAGGAAAGCTCTACATAAACACTCACCAGTTATTAATAGTCTGTCCTCAAAACTCCCTTTGTCAAGTACAGGAGTCCTACTACCCACTCTCTACAGACAGGCAAGGTAATAAATCCAAGTGAACAAGCCACAGAAACCCTATTTAACTGCACAGCCTCCTGAGACCTCACAAACATCTTACTTTACACCAGGAAACCAAAACAGCATCTAGAGGTCTCTAGACTGCACACATCTAAAATCACCACCATGCTGCCTCAGCAGAATTAGCTAGTGCCTACGCTGGCAATAATTCAGACTCATATGTTTACAACCCCATAGGTGTATAATTTGTTAGCTTCCTCTAAGGTTACCTACTATGCCCCAAAGGCACCATGTTCAGTCCAGCTGAAAAGACAGAGCCACTTTCTTTCAAAGCAAGAAAAGACTTGGCCACTACCCACCCTTAATATAAAGGCAAGTATTAAGTATTTAACATAAAGTAATGTTTAAGGCATTCAGCCAGAAACTGGAAGACTTGGGTCTAACTGAACACCTTGAGAACATTAGGCCGACATCACCCCCCGCATCCCAGCTAAAGCTCTTTAGGCTCCATTTTGGCCCTATGCACCTCATGATTAATCTCAGAACTTAAGACTCACGACTGTAAACTGTCACTTTGCCTTAAGAAATCTGACACAGAAAAGGTAACGAAACAGAGGAGAGGAGAAGGCCTCAAGTTTAGATCGGATATTAGAAAAAAATTCTTTACTGAAAGGGCTGTAAGGCATTGGAACAGGCTGTCCAGGGAAGAGGTGCTGTCACCATCCCTGGAGGTGTTAAAAAAACACGTAGATGAGGCACTTCAGGACATGGTTTAGTGGGCATGGTGGTGTTGGGTTGATGGTTGGACTTGATGATCTTAAAGGTCTTTTCCAACCTAAATGATTCTACGATTCTATGAAACCTACCATCTACCTCATTCTCTAAAATTTCTACCACCCTTACTAAACCTGAATTATTAAAGAGTCCGATAAAACACCAGGGGTGAACTGCCTGGACCTGCACTGCACTGGTAGGTACAACCTCCTAGGGACCTTAGAGAAGAGCTGCAGGTTACAATTGCCCACTTATGTCTACATTACTGACCTGATCTGCATCTCAGTACTACATCAAAGAGGGGAGACTTTCAGGATCCCCAGATATTCCATGATTCAGCGTGCTCCACCCAGCTCTCTTAGCATCTGCCTGTTTCACAGGTAGTCACATTATCCACCAAGAAGGGTTCAGTTTGTCGGTGCCTTCCTGTCTTCACACTGATCTTGCTGCATTACCGTGCTATGACGGGTGAATACTTGTAAGGTTCAGTAAAAGCAGAAGGGAGCTAAAGGCTCCAAGGAGGCCCAGGCAAATGGAAAAGTGCAATCACCAGTGTTGCAGGACAGGCACTGGGTTTATTTTAAGGGCTTCTAAACTC
This sequence comes from Aviceda cuculoides, assembly GCA_035590195.1. Lineage (NCBI taxonomy): Eukaryota > Metazoa > Chordata > Aves > Accipitriformes > Accipitridae > Aviceda > Aviceda cuculoides. The sequence continues at coordinate 12,360,919 of JAVJGG010000005.1, read as the reverse complement.
TTACGTTGTCAGCAGATCTGTCAGGCTTGCAAGGCCATTGCTGTACTGATTGTAATTCCTCACTGAAAATGTGCAAAGCCAAGAGACGCAGTAACAAGCAAGGGTCCAAATGTGATATATGTTCCTCTTCAACACTACTGGAGGAAATAGACGGTCATTATGATGATAAGGGATATAAACCCACCACACCCTCAGGCTTCAGAAGTCCCCATGGAGATGTAGGAACTCCACAGGTAAAACCATGTACTTCTCACACACGTTCAGAGCTCCAGCATGCAGTTCCTGGGACACACTGGTACCTTGCTTCTGCCACAGAACGGAAACTCCCACTACATGAGAGTGGAAGTACTTGCCTTCGTCACTGGCAAAGCTATCTATTCTCTAATGCCACAAGCAGCATGTATGATCCTTTCCAGTGATCACAGTGTCCAGGAGTTTCAGTCATCAGCTTCTACTGAATGGCATTGCCTGTGAGATGGTCTTGATGCAAATATATGCAAAGATAATGAGGAGTCCTTAAAAATCCTGCTGTGGCTGTCTGAGGATGAGGGTACTCCAGTCCTTGCCCAGCAGCAACCCTGGACACAGCCCTAGTAACACAGCACCTGCAAAGAAGGGTGATCTGCAAAGCCTCCCATCCATGGTGCATCAGCTTTATTTTGCAACTTCAGGCTCACCTGTTTTTCCAATCCTTTCAAACTCCTGGTTTTGTCCTTTAAACAGTTCTTCCCCTGTTTTTTTCACATTTGTCTTTCTGATACAGCCAGATACAGACTGTCACTGTCTGGACAAGACTCGGAGACAACAGACTGTTCTTCTGTCTGTCATGAAAATGGACAGCAGCTTTGTTAAGAGTTAACCAATGTCAAAGTTCCCTATGTCTGCTCATCCAAAGCATTTTTTAAATGTAAGAAAATTCTTGTTTGAACTCTGTAGCTACAACTTAGGGAAGCTTGATCCATCCCAAGGGTTGTGGGGAACTACAGAATTGCTCAGCACTCAACATAAGGAGCAGCAGCAAATGTCCCAGATGCCTGCCAAGTCCAAAGGTTTGCCCAGAAAATACCAGTCATGTATTTGCCAACATTTGCCTCTTTCCTCAGTACAGCAGCTTCGCCACGGAGTCACGTCGCTCCACTCCATGCCAAATTCCCCATTTGTCTCTGTAAGAAACTAACAGTTCATCCCAAAACTGTCTCCCAACTCTGGGACAAGTGGCATTTAAACTCCATAGGACAGCTGAGGCAGTCATAAAGCTAAGTGTCTTCCCAAAGGACACCGAGTACAGAGAACAGGCACATACTGTACAGTGCAAAAAAACCTTTATTTGTTACCACATTTGTTTTCCAGTCTGACAAGTGCAAGGCAACTGTATTAACCTTATATAGAAAAGCCACTGGCAAGGAGTAGACCTGAAAGTCAACCAATATTTAACTCCATGGATTACCTACCACGACAGGACACTGATAAGCAAAAAGAGAAGACATTTCAAAATGGGACAGCTGTTCTTGTTGCAGCTAGCACACTCGGAGTCCACAAGTAGAATTGCCCCATACATAAATTTTCATACAGGCTACCCTTGTTCACTAGGACCAGACGAGATCAGGCACACTCCTGCCACACAAGACTGGGAAACCGGCCATCCTTAGTGAGCGAGGCCTTAAGTTCAGACAAATTACACACACCAAGGGGCTCTCTTTGGGCTTTACCCCTCTGGCTGATGACAGAGAGAAAGAGAACAAAAAATATTCCATGTTCTTAAGAGCACCCTGATTAAAAAATATACCTATTGCATATGTCTGTTCAAATTAAAGTTTTCTAGTCTTCTCTGCCCTATAATAATGGTCTGTGAGTCTGTTCACTTCCTCATTAGATTAGAATGTCTCCAGCTTTAATGAGAATTACCAGTCTATCCACCAGTATCTAATCTACCAGTAGATTACCAGGGCATCTCCTCCAAATGCCAAAGTGAAATGCAACAACAACAACAAAAACATTAAACAAAGAGAGAATACTGTGACCTTCAGTCCCACCAAAGACTATGAACATTCCACTACCAATATTGATGAGTCTGTAGGTGCCCCTTCCAAAGCTGCATCACCCACTGACTCAGCTGTTTGAGTGGATTTCCTAGACTTAAGAATACAAAAGCTCACAAGTGAGCCTGCAGACCAGGCATCGTAAACACCTTCTCTGCTTGGAAGCGGTGTGGGGTGCCTGGCTGTCTCCACACAATAGGTGGTTATGGACTTTCCTAGGAAACTGGCAGTCAAGCTCTCATGTCTGGATGAGAATTGCCAGGAACTCCTCATGCCCCACCAGGTTCTTCTACCTTAGGGGCTTCCAGCTGCACCAAACCTCCACTCTACACAGTCCTGCTACAGCTATGCTTCCTGCTCATCCACCCTATTGGTAAGCTTTGTTATGGCCTGGTGGCAACCGTACAGGTCTACTGGAGCCAGGAGATCTGGGATGTTACACAGTTCACATGCTCTCTGCAGCCTGGACTTCTGCTGGAGAAGTAGTGGGACACAGGAAAGTCCATCGCACTGAGCGACTTTGCCTGATGACTCTGTGAAGAAAGCAAGGGACACGGCTGTCACTCCTAACTGTTCTGAACAGAGATGGGTCAGACTCTCACACGGGCAGTAGTTCAGCAGATACATTTTCTTCTAGACAGTCTTAGCAACCTGCTCTTCCTGTGAGCAAAAAAAACCTGTAAGGTGCTATGACCAGATCATGCAAAAGACCCAGTTCTCTGAGCCCAACTTGTCCTTGTCCCTGCCTTGCTTTTTGTGACTACAGCCTGTTCCCTTTAAAATTACCTAAAGGTACCTCAACTTATCCTCCCTCTCCCAAGTACATGAGACCCAAAACCAGACTCACCGATGTCCGAGCTCTCCAGTAGGAGGAAGGAAGAACTTTCTTCTGCAGGATCTGGGCTGTGTGCCTGGAACAAGCCCTCCTCCACATCAGCTGGCAGATGTGTACGATTCAGTCAGAGGGCTCATAGCCAACTGTCAAGTGGTGGTGGTCTGAAGGTGAATAGTTGAGTCCTGTCTGTGAGCTGGGGCCTGCTGGCAGAAGGAGGAAGAGGACTGGCTGTCCCAATGCAAAGACTACAGGCTGGAGTGTTTCAGGCACAAATGGTGCCTGTTTCAGGATGAGGATCATGCCAAGAAAGATCTGACAGTGTTTCTGGAGAGAGGTTGGTCCCTCACACTGGTGGCACAATCTTGTCTAGCACATGCCTCAGTGCACTGCGAGCTTACCAAAGGTGAGAGAAGGCCTGAACCTACGTGGGCATACCAGATGTCTCACTGCTGTCCTCTCCAGCGAGCTAAGAGTTGTTCTTCTCCACCTCACAGACAGCCTGACGTGAAAGCATGAAATGAATGGCAAAACCAGGGAGTTCTATATAACCTTATATTCAGTGTAGAAGCAGGTATCATCCATGAGCAAGGGCAGCTGTACCTAACTACGCTGTAACCTCCTCCAGCTTTTCTGCCTTAATGTAGCACTGGTGACCAATCTGCTGGAGTATTCCCAGGCAATGAGTTCATTATACAAGTGAGGCTTTGGCAAAGTTGTGGTGCCAGGTGTACTCTTCCCATGTGAAGAACACACACAGGTGGGGGACCAGCTGGGACTAGCTGACATTGGGTCACCTGCACCAAGCAAGGTCTTGAAGACCAAGAAGAGAATGTAAAGACACAGGGTGGGGAGGGTGATAGCATCAGTCTTTCAGCCTCATAGAAATTAGGCTATTTTAGGCAATTTTGGTCATTCAGACCTCCTACTTGGTCCTCAGGGATCACTCATGGCACTCCAGCTGGTACTTCTAATGGCTCAGAGAGTTTGGATAATCAGAGATTTTGGGTCTTAAAGGCAACTCCACATCTTTCTTGCAGAACAGGGTAGACAGAGCCATTGCTCTACGTTCTGTACAAACCCACACCAGAGGCATGTCCCATCCCTGCAGCGCTTGTACACCTTTTGAATTCCTGTATACAAGTGACAGAATCTGAGACCATTTTCGTGAACTTCTGCTTCTATTTATTTCTAATTTTTTAAAATGGCTAATTGCAGCTGTCTTTGCTGCTGAATGAACATTTACCGCCTCGTTGTAGCCTTTAGAAATAGATTTATCATGCAAATGCTGGTAGAATATTAAGTATAGCTGAAATAATGGGTAGTACTGTAATAGCCTTCCCTAAGAGGTATTGTGCCATAGTTGGTCACAACAGTCCAAAACCAGAATGATTGTTCTCAGTAGCACACCCAATACGCATTGCTCATCTCTCATCACAAGGAACTCTTCTGTTTTGTACAGCTGGACTCTTTCTTCTCTAGATTTGACTGGTCACACGCTATGCTAAGTTAGTGTATTTTCTGGAAATGTTTTTGTTTGTTTATTTGTATCATTAATTTTGTCATACTTTTCCCACTATTTATATTTACCTAGGAGTGAAACACTTATCATACCAAATGATATCAACTGCCTGTATCACCTGGAATCCTGCTTTTGGTAGTGACCAAAGGGGATTTTGAGAGGAAAGCAATTAAAAAACATATGTCTAGGTACTACTGCAATGCAGGTGCAGAGAGAGCAGTGGGAATTCTCTCCAGACACCATCCATGTAGTCAGCTTACACAGCAATTAATTGGCTGCTCTTTCTTTACCTTGAATTCCTAAATATTTCCTTCATATTTTACAGAATATAAAACCCTGTCTCTTGAAGCGTGAACACAATGCCTCTTTGGATGACTTCATACTGCAATGAGTTTCACTATATAGGATTAAAAACTGCCAAGCCTTACACAGCCCTGAGAAACCGAGAACTCTCAGGACCGTCTGGGATGTGAATCTTAGAGAGGAAGGGGTGGGCATTCTTCTTCACACACTGGCCTGCGTTCCTTTTAGCGAGTACTAGGTTCTCATTTTGCAAAATAAAAAAAAGAAGAAACTGAAAAGTTCAATATATATAGTCAGACTTCACGTTTTTGCTTTCCATGCTAAAAAAATAAAAATATACAAAAAGAAACCAGACCTGAGGAAGAATCTGCGTGCCCAAAGCATGGCTAACACTTTCTTTTTTTTTTTTTTTTTTTTGGTATAATAATTGTCTTACAACCCCTCCCTAAAAATCCTGCCTCTTATATAACTTTGGATAATCACAAACTACAGTTCTACTACTACAAAGGCTTTTTTTTTTCCTTTCACAGAAAAAGTGTATGCCAGTTCTTTCACCATTAGCACCTCCTTCTCCTCAGTGGCATCACTATAATAGTGCAGATGCTGTCCATTAATTTTTTGGTAATTTGAATACTTTCTGGACATATCAAATTTATCCATTAGGTCTAGCAGTGTATTTCAATTTTTTAACCTGGCAGATGGAAATACATAGCTAATTCTCAGAAGAATTAAAAAATGTGGGGGCTTTTTGTGATTACTGTTTCTGAATTTTGTTTGCTGCTCTCCAAAATAAAAAAGTATGAGGAACTAAAATCTACGAACAGCCAAACACACTCTGCCTGAAGTTAAATGAGTGACTCCACTTTGATGGGAGCAGGAAAGGTCCCAACAGATAAAAAAAGTGAGAGCAAGTTTTTAATTCTACCAAACTTCCGATGTATTGCCCCAAAACTAGATACAACTTGCCAGTGATCCAGGGACAAGATACCTGCTGTAGAGCAGAACATTAACAGAACTTTTTACTCCTTACAGGCGCTGAACTATGCAGCTGTAATTACTTAAACAAAGATTACACAATGTAAGACTTATCGAAAGAAGGAGAAACCAAAGAGGGTGCCTAAGTAGAAATAAATTAATTATTTTCAACATATTAGAGTAAGATAAAGATTGTACATGAATAAACTGTCATGTGTTAAAAACCAAACCACATCAGCTAACTTTCACAGAAATGCAGTCTATCCAAGAAAGAAACTTTGGATAAAAAACCTTCTAATTAAGGACCAGTTCTCAAATATTATATGTACCCTTAGCTCCCATGACTTTCCCAAAATGCTGGGTGTTCAGATTAGGAGTATATTCTTTTGATTCACTGACACACCAAATTTAAATTTGATAGGCATCTTTGGCTGGAGACAGCCTTCATGAGCAGATTTATTTTTTCTTTCAAGAAGAATGCTTTGAAGTGCTGATAATAAATTAGCCATTTAGAAAACTGCATTTTAGAAATAGCGTAGATAATTAGCCATCCCTTTTAGCATCCTGCCACTGTTATCATCTATGTAATTTCTGATATATAGTGTCCTGGTTTCAGCTGGGATAGAGTTAATTGTCTTCCTAGTAGCTGGTACGCTGCTGTGTTTTGAGTTCAGTATGCGAAGAATGTTGATAACACCCTGATGTTTTCAGTTGTTGCTCAGTAGTGTTTA
>JAVJGG010000005.1:12322628-12354417 GCA_035590195.1 Aviceda cuculoides | reverse complement strand
TCATTTGTACATTCCAATCCTTTCATTATTACTGTTGTCATTTTATTAGTGTTATCATTATCGTTATTAGTTTCTTCCTTTCTGTTCTATTAAACTGTTCTTATCTCAACCCAAGAGTTTTACTTTTTTTTCCTGATTTCCTCCCCCATCCCACTAGGGGGGGGTGGGGGGAGTGAGTGAGCAGCTGCGTGGTGCTTAGTTGTTGGCTGGGGTTAAACCACGACAATAGTCAAGAATAAACTACTGAATTACAAACTGTAATTAAACAGTTATATTAACTTTCCAAAATGAATATATGTTATGAAATAAAGATTCAGTCACAGGGAAAGAAGCCTAAATCAACCAAGGCTAAACCAACTAGGTGCATTTCAGCTGAAAATAAATGCGGACACTCCACATGCACACAAGGCAGTTTCTGAGCTCATTTTTAAGCACTTCACAGTTCTATATATAGAAAACTTCCAGCAAAAAGTATTTTATGGTGTCACGGAAGGAAGGAGTTTTACTAAGTATTCCTGCTATTCAGATATCATTATGGCCTGCACCACACTGCTTGCACACCCCCCGCCAGAGATCAAGGCCCCATAATGGTAGCTGCTGTGTGAAGAAAAAGCCTCTATCTTAAGGAGCTTATCGTCTAAGTAGACAGACTATAATCAGTATAGAGTGAACTCAGCCTGCACAGCATTTAAGCTATTTCTTTTTTTATTTTTAAAGCTACGTTACCCACAAAAAAGATGTGGTCGTGCAACTGGACGTGAATCTCAGCATCCAGTCAATTATTCATGTGCTGTCTTTCAGTTTCCAGTACACAGCATAAAACACTACTTTGTCCTATACGCCTCAATTTTCCTGAAATTTTAAGTTCCTTCTATGCTGCTTATTTCCCACTGTGAAAGACACTATATTCCAAAATCTGACCTAATATAAGCCTGTGCACTAAGTAGTACAGGGCAGACTTCAAAAGAACTCAGTGTTGCTGAAAATGAAGACAATTCAGAACTGCTCATATCCATAATTCTTTGTGCCACATGGGAATAATTTGGTGCTTAAACAGTAATTACAACTTTGGAGTAAGAACTTAATTACTTGCTATAACCTTATTTATTTACATAAACATGGCATGTCTGGTAAACTGTGCAACTGTATGTTGAAATACAGCAGTGCTCTCTCCACCCCAAAAGCTCACCAAGCAGCCATGGCAGTGGCTGTCCCCCTATGGAGAGTGGCTTTTGTGCCACTCGTAGAGCTTTGTTTACATAGAAACCCAACTATGGCAAATGCACAGTATGCTCAAAACACTTACTTTAAGCCTTAATCCAGGTACGGAATGCTAATAGGAGTCACGTGCTGGCCCCAGGCTGATTATTTACCAAACTCAGGAGATATCATCAGCCATAGATCAAGACTAATTCACCACTCTGGCCAGTTCCCCAGCATTGCTACCAGACCTCCTCAAATGTCAACAGATTATGATTCATCATAGCTTCATTCAGTAATGACTCTTCATGTAAGACCAGAGGAATGTGAAAGATTACTAATACATTTGGCCACTGATGGCCAAGGTTCTGCGTAACTCTTCATCTGACCTTAAAATCAGAGAGCAAGTCACCACAGTGAATGGTGGCATGACCTCAGTTCACACAAAGTCACAGAACAAGAGGAATGGAGCTGACTAATTCAACATTGTTGAATGTTTTAACTTCCATTCCATATGGCAAAAAATATTCACTAATCAGAATTACATTTTGCAATCCTTTCTAACACTAAAAAAGGCTTCATCTTAAACGTACTACAGCAAGATATTTCATTGGTGATATGTTAAAAAATAATAATAAAAGAAAAGACAAGAACCACAGGTGTAGGTTTCCCATAGATATTGTGTTGATACTGTGTAATCCACCACAAATTAGGTTCAGCAAATTCTGCCCTGTCCCCAAAGCGCAAAAGAGCAACCACCCACCATGTACAATTTAGTAAAACACTCTTTTTATGTTGAGATATATATAGAACAGTGGGTTGGGTGGTCTTAAACATTTAAGTTTAGGCTTTTGATAAGTTCATACACTGAACAAATTGTTTAACTGCCTGAAAAAAATGATTCAGAATTAAAAGGTCTCAGCTGGGATGACACCCCCACTGTATGTGATAAACAACAGTAGAAGACAATTTTAACTCCAAAGACTTCACTCTTTAAAGGCAAAATTAAAGAAAAGTATACAACGAGAAAGCAGACCAGCCTGTATTCAGCTCTTCATAGTCACACAATTTCAAAAGTCCTACATAGAGTGCTTTCTCACCATGTAAGCGAGCGTGGCATCTGGGGTGAGGGTGTCTACCCAGAAGGTACCAAATGAGGTTTTAGATCTCATCAGGGAGAAGAGAATTTGCAACTTGGGCCTCCCACTTCCTGGGCAAGGGATTTTATCATTAGGCTATTACATATAAATAATATAGGCGTGCGTGTGTGTGTATATATACACACACACACAGAGACATACACATATATGTAAATGCCACCCTTCTTTAGGTATCTTTTAAAAGGCAGAGCATACCACCTGTATCCCAAACATCTGTCCAAAGAGGTGGCTCCTGCCTCTTGGCTCTCTACTTGCACCGCACACTCAGGAGATGGCAGGTCTCAGCAGCAGGAGGACATGCTGAGGGTAGCAGAGGCATCTCCCACCCTGCACCACACAGGGTGTTGTGGATTCTTCTCTGAGGTTCCCAAGTCTCCCTTCACAATGCAGATGGTAAATTTAGGGCTGTAAACTTCATTCTCAAGGACCGGTAGACCCAAGACAGTATAACAGAGTACTGCCAAACTCCTTTCAGAAGGAGAAAGCAGGGAAATAAGAACATCAGCCACCTTCCAGCAGGGCTCTGCTGAGGCAATTTGGCATCTTATCTGAAAAGTCAGGGGAACCCTGACCTATCTGAAGCCCTAGTTATTTATAGTTTATGTTTACTCTTTACTCAGTAGAATAAATGTGCAGATTGCTTACTACTGTGGCAAGACATAAAAACGTTAGTTGTTATATTGACACGTGCTCTAGTAAAAACTTTACAAATGGAAATAATGCTGCTAAATTTCTCATTTTTCATTCTCATAAATGAAATTTGAATTCACTCATTTTTCTCATTCTCATAAATTTTCTAATTTTCTACAGTCCTGGAAAAAAAAGGCAAAGAAAATGAGAAAGTAATTTAAATGTAGCTCTAAAATCACATAATTGGTCAGAAAAACAAAAGCTGCTTCTGTTAAAGTGGACCACACATTTTCTGTACATTTTTTTAAAGAGGTGGAGGGAAGAATTGCCCACTCCAGTGGCTTCTTCATCCCAGACTCAAGCAACCATTTTCATGTTTTCCAAGCCAATGAAGAGTAGTAGGCTAGAACTGAACAAGAAGGTTTTGCAGCCAGATGCCTTAAGAGCATGGGAAGTCACTTGCAGTGACCTCTCTCTCTGCCAGTTAATGCTACTTTGCAGCCTTAGGTTCCTACCAAATTGGTCGCTGTAGCAGAGACATCCAGGCAACTCTGATTGATTGCAAGAATATTTGTCTTAATCTACTGCCTGACATAATGCCACACGTCCTTCTGTACAGTATGCAGAAGGTCATGATTATCTCCCTTGACTTGACTAGACATTCCTGTAAAACATACCACCACCAAAGTGAAGGCTTGTACTTTAGTACAGTGCTCAGGATGTCTGACCGCATCTGCAGACTGTATCTGCCGGTCACTTCTGAGGGGAGAGGGTTCATCCAAGAGACAAAGTCTCGTAGAAGCTGGAAGTCGATCACAAACACAAACCAGGATGACCACTGACTTTACCACATGCTGAATCAAAGGCAAAACCAAGTCCTTTGTTTTAGCCTTCCCACAATAACCTCTTAGCACGCATCAGAAAACCCCACAAAAATATCAGCAGGTTTCGAAAGTAGAGCAAGTGGCTGAGTGTTGCCACCCTTTCCCGTATTTATGAGGGAGACATTCAGATGATAACTCAAAACTTCCCCTCCTTCTCCTCCATGTACAAAGGATTCTCTTTTAAGCCATCCTGCTCTAACATAAACATACAGCAACATGTATATAGCTTAAAAAAAAACCCCAAACCAACAACAAAAGTCTTACAAAAATACAGCACTGCAGGCATGATTCTTCCCTGGGGAGAGGATGAAAGAGCAACATGTGATAGATGTTTGTCATGTCATTTATATAGTATTTAAATGCATTCAGAAACAAAAGTGATGAGAATGGTATAAAAAACTAAACAGACCAGACTGAAACAAAGTGTTACGAAAATAACACTTGAATAAGAACAAAAGGAATTAAATATAGAATGTCCGAGAAAGTGTCTTAAGGAAGCTTTGTTGATTTTTTATATAAATTAAAAAAAAAAAAAAAGAATAAAGTCTCTTTTAAGGATTCTCAAATCCCAAATTTGTCTCCATTATCTGCTGACTCAGAGACTTCACACGACACTCTGGCTGGGAAACTGCAGGGGTTGCTTCCGACATAATATAGTATTGAGGTACCACTGAAGGATGTAACGACACCATGAAACAGAGCATCCTCTTAGCCTGCAGGGTTTCTAGCTATTCTCTTATGTTCCATATTTCCTCCCTGCAGCCAAAACCTCATTCTCCCTTATTTAAAACTCCTTTCTATACTAGTTTTATAAACAAACAGCTAAAAAGAATAAATAAATTATCCTCTGGGAAAGTGGCTGAGCAGTGAAATGTCAGAGTGTAATGGATACCTGATCATACAGGCATAAATTTCAACTATGAAGTGTAAAGAGAAGCAAGACACTATAATAATTCCTTCACTCGTATAAATATGTATGAAGGCAACTTAAAAAATTGTTCACCCAGTTTGAGCAGTATGTATTTCAGCATGCGAACTACTGCACAGTGGTTGCACATGCTTCTTCGGGGAAGATGGCACAGATGCTTTGATTTTTCAGGCTGCTGCTATTCACTAAAAGACAGTGAAAGCATCATTCTTCAGTCTGAACTGGTTATTGGTATTCCATTCTGGACCTGAGATGCTGAAATCATTCTTCAAACATAAGCTGTTAAGCAGTCTAAGCAAAGAAAAATCCTGTATAGCTTTTTTTATATCTGTTCAGATATTTGGATTCTGCAATAATTAGATTAGGAGGTATCTCCAAACAGTTCCAGATACTCCTACCACAAATGATAAGAAAACAAAAGTAAAATGCGGTTTACTTTCAGGTGCTAGAAAAAAACCCCAACTATCTGCCACCATAAACTTTTCTTCCTCACAGAAGCTCAACGTCCATGAAACTCCACTCTCTTCAGTAGCCTGTGCTTTTGACCTCAGCGTAAGAACTATTTTCCACAAACCTGTTCCTAAGTTTAAGAATGTACTTCCACCAATTTCCCCATTTCTGCAAATGTAACAAAAGTTTTACAGCATGAGTAAACGTCTTATATACAGCATTAAAGAGATGTCCCTTCCTAACGTGGTGGGACACAGAACGGGGAAGAACAGGACAGAAAAACATGTAGCTAGCTAAAGAACTGAGGTGGATTCATGGTCTGACCAACATGTGCGGAGGCAAAGAAACTAGCAAGTCCTAACCCACCCCCTCATGCATCTGTCCTGCTGTTCAAAGGTGTCTGGAGGGAGGAAGGCACTGTGGAGGGCCACTACATTTCTGGGCTTGGTGAATCCTGAACATCACAGCTACTACAAACTCTGCTACAACAATTCTGCAGAAAGAAAATAGGCATTCTCTGTTTAGTGAGAGATTCCCAGATAGGGAAACAAAAATACGAACAACCCCCCCCTCATCAGTCATCATTAGGGGGTAGTGCTGTTCCAACCATCAAAAAGCTGGAAGCCAGCTGGGTAACAACTTTTTCCTCTCTCCTGCATCCATACATCCTCAGCAAACAAGTTGAAGAAAGAAGGCACCTGGTCAAAGCACTGAAGAAGACCTCCCCTCTGCTTTTCAAAGAGGAGCTCCACTCCACTTTTCTTTAATCCATTTAGAAATTAGAACTGGCTGATCCACATTCTTACATTTAATCACGAACATATTTAGGTTAGAATAAAATAAAGGCTTCCCATTTGTAATCCTATATTAACATTCCAGGGAATGTCTGGAAAAGTCTGCGAGTGTATAAAGATGCAGCTGGCATGTAAAGTTTTCCTAAGTGCCTAAACCACCTGAAAATCCCACTAGCTGCTTTTACACCTTTCAGCACCAATCTTTAAAAATAGGGCTGATGGTCCTTGGTCAAGTAACCAAGTAATCAAAGACTGCAAGATCATACCCTGATTTTGGAGCACTTCCTTAAGCTCCAAGGGGATTATCTGTTCCAGTGACTACCCAAAGTGATTAAGTCACATGATTCTGAGTACATCACAAATAAGAGACCAAATCTGCCTTTCTTCTGTACAAAACATTTTCAGAACATGTGAATCAATACAACATGTAAATGAGGTAAATTTTATCCTCAGTGGTCAAACAGGAGTACATAGAAATGGAGATTAATTTATTCTTTTAGCATCCAGTAAAAAACATCAAAACCAAGACGTAAATTCAGTCTCTGCTTCCATGTTCTTGTTAGTGAAACTCACTTGAAGTGTACTTTCTAAAAAGTGCCCTTTAAAATTGATTTAGATTCTTTAAACTCAAGTAATTTTAAAATTGTCAAAGTTAAAGAGAATTCTTCTGGGCAACAACTCTACAGATGAAGTTTGAATTTCTTGCAAAATTCCACCATGGAGTTATAAATGTAAATAATAATTTGGACCCTGACAGGCCTTTGGCAATGCTTCCCTATTTTATTCTTATGCATTAAAATCTAGCTATTTATTTATTGAAATTAACAGGGCAATTTTACTTTCCTTCTCCACTGCTTTTGCACTGTTTAAGTGAATACTAAAGCATATAGAGCTTATGAGGAGTCATATATGACCAAACAAAAGAATCTTACAGCCTGGATAAGACCAATAAAATAAAATAAAATAAAATAGTATTCAACTACATGGAGACAACGATTTATTGAGTCATCTTACTATGTTACTGAAGGATCTAAATTTTGGTCTTCCCCCCCAAATATCTCTTATCAAAAGCAGATTTAGCTTATTTAAATTAATCTCTTTTTTTTCCCCCTAGAAAAGGATGCAGACACTGAAACACAAAACTACTCTTTGGGTTGTGATGACGACTTCTACATATTTCATTTTCACAGACTATTCCTGGTCATTCCAGAAATACAATACAGATCTTTCATTTCTTTAAAAAAAATTCACTTTGTGTATCAGGTGGTCAAATGCAGCTTAGAGTGGTATTGAGTACAAATTACTGGAAATTGCAGTAAATTTACATAACAGCTGCCATTGATACCTCTCAACCCTATCATATCTACCAGTAATCTGCTCTTTTACACGGGATCCACAAAGTTTTTGAATTCTTACGATAACTGGGACATGCAGAAATTTTCCATTAACGGCTGCAGGAAATAGAACTACCTTACTGTACATGTGTTACAAAAACTACGAAGAGTTACTGGAGGGTACCCCAGATACACCTCAGCGACACCATTCTCTCCATGTGTACTCAGCACACGCAGCCCAGGACTCCCCAGCCCTGCCATCCTGGGCACTGTCCATGTCTGACATACCTACCTCTAGGTAGCCACCTACATGAAGAGTATTTTTTCTGTTTCATTCCAAATGCTCGCAGAGCAGCATCCACACCACGAAAGCCACCAGATGACTTTTCCAGCTGGAGGTGAGCTGCTCCGCTCATGATATGAAGAAATTCACACTGCTGCTCTGTAAATGTAGCATCACAGATACCTTCCAACTTACCACTTCTCAAGTGTATCATCTGCCCTGGGAAAGTCAATGTGTTTTACCAAGAGCAAAAAGTCTTGAATACACCATGGTCACTCAATTATTTATGGGGAATGTATGACCCTCCCATTAAAAAAACCCAAAACATAAATTCTCACTTCCTCTTCACATTATCCAGTTATTTATCTCTTCCACAAAGATAAAAAAAAAAAATGTTAGCATCTTCAAGAGGTATGGCCTTCCTTTTCCCTTTCTGTAAACACTGATTCTTATTTTATATGTGTATACAATGAAGAAATAAGATTAAATGTTTCCTCCCCTTGAATAATGTATGCTGCAGAAGTGAAGACCTGTATATTACTGACTAGAATTAGAGAGCACCAAATGCAATGAACTGGTAAAATGGTCAAAAGAGTGAACTAAATCATGCATTACAGGACAGTAGAAAACAGAATCACTAATAAACCTACCAGTTTTAGTTGGTACACTGGAACCCCAGAGAACAAAAGACAGTTGTGATGTGGACTGAGGTCGAGTTGCATTTATTGTCAATACATGACAAGCTTTGGCCTCAGTCCCCAGTGATCATCAGTGCTCGACAGTCCCACAGCTCTCTCAGGGTGCCCCAGATCATAAAAGCAATTGAGGAAACCAACACTGTGCTAACCAAGTATTGAAACCTTATTCTCTTAAAGGATGTTTCAAAAGGACTATTGTATTTCAGTGATTTCCTGCTCCCTTATGTCCTTTTGAAATCCCAGTCGTGGGATGCTTTTTTCTAGGTCTACACACTGTAGTATCCCAATAGTGAATATTCTACCTCAAAACTTACACTTTTTCAATGTTCTATGGTCTGGGCTGCCCAAAATTGTAATATGTTTTTCCAAAAAAATTAGATGTCCGTATTTCCTAGTGAGATTAATGATGATTCAGAGAAGCTATGAAAACCATCTCCATTTCACCTCAACTTTGGCACTCGACTTTAACAAATGGATTTAGATCTTTGATACCAGAGCTTACTATTCAAAAAATGTCAAGCACCCATAAATGCAGCCTCAATAAAAGCTAGAATTGCTCAACATTTAATAAAAACAAATTATTAAAACAATTAAAAAAAAAATTCAAGATACTCCTGATTTCTCAGGTGACTCTCAGGTAGGACTGTCAAAAAATATTTTCAGTTTCAAGTGGCCTTTGATAAATCTGATTAGGTAAAAGTTTTAATTATCACATACTTTGCTCTTTCATTTATTATATATAGAAAAATTATTTGTCTTTCATTCTAGGTAAACCTGATACTAATTTTAACTACCCTATGAATGAATCTGTAGTAGAGTTTCTTATTACTGCTAAACTTAAGGGTTTGTATTAGAACATACTGGAAAGCTCTCATCTGAGAAATTCAGAAATAAATTCTAAAAATGCTCTCAAGGCTTATACAGCTGCTTGGCAAAATTTACCTATTTACCTGCATCACAGCTGATACAGATTTTTAAAACCCCAATCTGACAAGAGAGTTTGAATTTTGCTCAGAATGCAAAAAACCTGCACATTACTGCTTTGTTCCTAGGTAATGTAATCACGAGATGAACCTTAAGCAAATGCTTCACCTACAAATTGCTTTTCCAGCCACTGTGATGCAGTCACCTGGCTTTGAGCTTCTTCTCCAGTTCTTCAGTCAGCTGTGGTGCAGTACTGATCCCTTCTGAATACAGGTTTGCCACAGTAATTTACCATACAGTGTTTAAAAACAATACATTTCTATAATTTATGTATTGGCTAAGAGCTTGAGCTGATGAAGTGCAACTGGACTGCATAGTATCACCCATCTCAGTTGCTTTGTGGGCAGCAGATTACACAAAACTAAAGATGAAAAAAACTTACAATACTGGTACTTGGTTTATATGTGAATGACATGAATATTTGATAGGTTAAGATATTTGTAGCTGTGTAGAAAGATGGAATCAAAGATCACTTCAAGCCAGACTTCAGCTTTTCATGCTCCAGAAGAATGAACGACAAATCCTTCCCCCACAACTCCTCATACCGGACATGATGATAAATAAATAAAACAGAAGTACAAAGCAGAAATATGGAGTGTCTGGATGTTAATGATCTGGTGGATTATAGTTTGCTATGTGTCAAAGCCAAACATTTTCATCCTTTTTACTCAATATAGGGGATTCAACCTAACTTATGGAGGATAAACAAAAATTAAAAAAATATATTAGAAAATACCTATCTTCAGTAAACTCAGACATTGCCCTTGTAAATGGAATAATGAGAGCCTCTGATACCTTAAAATACAAAACAAAGAGCAAAGTGGAGCACATTGTGTTTTCAGTTTTGTCCGTGAATCCAGAGCAATTCCACAGCAGATTTAATCAGGGTTTACAATGTCTTAACTGACAGCAGATTCTGTCCCCAAACAGTAGGTAAAAATATCCAAAGAGAAATAATCTATTTCAGCCTGTTTATTTATATCTTATATTTGTTAAGGCAGGTGAATTCTTTTCCTTTAAAAGAACTGTTCTTTCAAGACTACCCAAATAAACTAACCATAGTTTTGTAAAATCACTTTGAGGCAAAAAAAAGGACAATATTCTATCTTATCTGACATCTGAGAATAATAAACAACCCTAGTCCTAGAACCTAGAATACCTAACAAGCTACCTAACAAATCCCAAACAGTTTGAAAGTGCATAAAAGAATCAGTATCTTCAGAAAAAATGCTGAAATTCAATCTTTTTAATATAAAATGGAAAAATCAAAGGAGTAACCTATACTTTTTTTCTTTTCAAAACCACCTTCATTTGGAATCAAGTTTAAAACTTAGTTGTGAAGTGAGGCCTTTTATTTTTCTTGCCTTATCCTGTATGCACCTAGTGCTCCCGAATTTTACTGAAATACTGCAACCAGCCTGTAGGATTTGTGCAATTAAAATCCAGCAAATACAGATCAAGAGTTAAATCTAGTTACCTTTAGTATTGACTCTGAGACTAGGATTTTTATAACTCTTTTAACTTTCAGTGCTGCCTCTACAACAAACAGAAGAATGCCTGCTAGTATGAATTGAGATGAAAATGGAAGTGCAAAAGCTCAGAAAAGCAAAGAAATATAATGCAGAAAGTAGATTCCTTATATAAAGAAACAAAATAGACAAATCACAGAATGATAAAACTGTAGATGAATAATAAAGCAACACAGAGATGTATTTTTGGCCAGATACCTTCCAAAGTGTTCACATACCCTCAGGAGAAAAATCTAGTGCAAAGATAACAATCACAAACAACATTAACTTCTGCTACTACAGTTCTGTTGGAAAGTAAAGAATTAAATTGTCTGGAACTGCCTCAGAGTCGAAATATTTGGCCATAGGTATTAAATAAATGCTTAAATAAAACCTTCAGCACACGTGCTACCCTGGTGAAAGGAGAAGGGTAATGCATTCCGTGAGCATCCTCCTCACCTCTCCCAGCTCCCAAAGAGAAACTATCCCTCTGGAAAAGTAATAATAGCAGAAAAGACAATTCTCAGCTAAGGGAAAGCCCATATTTGCCATGCAGCTAAAAAAAACAGAAGAAAGGCACAGTGAAAAACATCACTGACTTGATTATTGTGTCAAAACTGATATGGGAAACATCTTGAGACCAGTGCATTGTATGTAGAGAAAATGAACAAAGACAAATACACCCTTGAACTAAAAGAAACATTATAATTCATCTTTTACTTACAGAAGATTCAATTCAGCTTTGAGAGTTTAGTTTTCAAGGATCAGGTCAATATTGAATAATTAGCAATTACATGTCTCTAAGTCATATTAGTAGGCTACCCTTACTACTATTGCAGACAAATGCACCACAATTATTAAGTGAGTTACACTTAGAACATCTTTCTGAGGAACAAACCTATTATTAGTTTAATACTTTATATGATTTTATTATCATTGGGGAACTAAGGCAGAGAGATTAAGAAATATATTTAAGATTTCTAGAGAACCAGACAGAGCCCAAATCTCCTGACGGCTTGCCCATTGCCTGATCTACCTAAAATCTACGTCACCACACATTTCAAACACCTCATTGAAAATACTAAAACTAACTGTAGATTTGACAATTTAAAAAAGGTAACAAACACGCTACCGACATTATCACATCTCAGCGCTCTTTCAAATGAGATATATCATAAACTGCTGTTCTCTTGTCATGACTGTAAGACACAGACCCCTTTACATATACAGCTGCATATAGATAGACAACTACAGAAGTGAGCTTTCAAAAAGTGATGTACTAGTCTGTCTTAGTATGGCAAGGAGCGGTTATGCAGCCTACCTTTAACCCGTCCTCCATCCACTCAGGTATCACCACCAAAGCCCCCAGACGGCACTGGCACTGTTCTCCCTTCCCAGCAGCAGCCAGCCTTGCTAAACCCACGCTGACCCCCCCCGAGCAGAAGCACCCAGGTTCCCTTCACCTGGCCGTGTTGCTCACGAGCTGTGGCAGAGAAGTCCCCGGTCTCTCCCAGCTGCAAGCTGAACACTGCTGTCAAGTTTTTAAAGTGTCACATCACCCTTAATGGATTAATATTTGTTTTACATTACAGAGTCTCCCAATCTTCTGAATGCTATAAATTTTTATTTTAACTTCCCTTCTGTTTGTTCTTTTTTCTCTTAGGGTTTGTTGTTTTGGTGGTGGTTTTTTTATATCCTTACTCCTTGAGACAGTATCTTTATCAATACTGAGCTCTTCAGGAGCTACATCCATTAGACACCATGGATAGCAACAACATAATACTTCATATATTGAGTGTTCTTGCATTTGAGCTACACAATAAAACACATATTTAAAACACAGGGTAGAACTGTGAGAAGAGCTAAGAGCTGCAACATCTTCAAAACACTGTGAGATTATGCACGTAACTCCTTTCAAATCACAGGGCTGAAGACTGTGATACAGAAGTGTTTATCTGATGGATCCTGAGCACACTCCAACGTACCAGTAAGGACCCAGACACGTGGGATCAGGGAGTTGCTCTCAATCTGTTTTGACATAGTACAGAAAAACTGAACCTCTTCCACTAATAAAATGAAAAAAAACATGCCCTTAATCAGAAAAGTCACAAAAAGAGAACATTTTACATACATAACATGCTTAACAAAACTTGGATGAAAAGACAGATTTTGGTTTTTATTTGGAAATCCTTGATTCTGTTGGTTTAAACCAAATTCTTAGTGTTATTTTATCTTAACCACTTATGCATTAAATATACAGTTTTCCCAAAGGTTTTTATTATACAGATTAATAAAAATTGGGACTGTAAAATTTTTTTAGAACAAGTACATTTATTTCCTCTGCTGAGCTGAATTATATTGTACAATGAAGGACAACAGCTTTAACAAGCTGTTAAGACAAGACTTTTCAACTAATACCAGCATGTCGATTCTGGCTCGCAAGGCACCACGGAGGAGCCTGCCAAGAGCACTGGCCCTTGCCCTGCTCCCAAAGCCCGTGGGACATGCAGCCTAGCGGGGGGGGGAAAGACACAGCAAAGAGCTCATCAGTGGGCAAGACCTTTGGCTCAGCAAGCGGCAGACTCAACGCAAAGCCAAAGGCTCAGCAATGGGCTCCAGCAGCGGGTGGGTACATGCGACAGAGCCCGGTCAGGGCAGCACTTCTTTGCAATGCGCAGCATTAAGCCCTTGGTGGATTCTCTCTCTTTAGGTGCCAATCCAACTGGAAGAGATGTTGGAGGAAAGGGGAGAGGGGAGGGAAGCAAAGTTCCTCTTTGGAGATGGGCAGCAATAGCAGTGGGGAGGCAGTTGTCCCAGGGCTAAGAGCACAACTGCCCTCCATCTCCCATAGCTTCCATAAGCACAGGGGGCTGGAATTGTTTCCCTGGGGAAAGCAAGCTCCCTCCCTTCTCCTCTCCTGTAGTCAGGGTTAGGGCACCAGTTCCAGGCCTCTTCCATTTCCTAGGCTGGGCTGTAGCAAAGCCCTTCGCATACATCAGAGCCAGGGCTCTGAAGGCAGGACCATCCCCAGTTCCCACTGAAACTTCCCAGCTCTTAGACTAGATGCTGTCCTTCTTAAAAAACAACTGAAGAGTCCTATGCTAGGATATGTAATCTGAAAAGATGGAAATTCTCATGCAGTAGCACCAGCAATCCAGACTGACAAATTTTTGTAGCCTGTTAAGCAACTGGATGGAATTACTCAGCACTGTCTTCCACTCCCACCTCTTTTTTATCTCTTTCCTCACTTTTCTTTGCTGGTCAGATTATTCTTTGTATTCATAATAAGCAATTCCAGAAATACTTCAGAAACCTTTCTGAAAAACAGGCAATCCAAAATTTCCTTGTTTCATAAACAGTTCTAAGACAGAAACAAATTACAGGCATTGCTTGCAGACAGCTTTAGTAAGCAAAACTCAATTATAAACCTTTAAAACACAGCTCTAACACATGGAAATGCAAGACCTACAAACAGTCGGTTGGCAATTCTACAAGAGAAATGCAAAATATTCCACACTGTACTGTGAACTTGATAATACCGATATGAAATTGCCTTGAGTAGTTGATATTGGCACATGAAAATAAAGCAAAGCTCAGCAAGACACATGAAATTCATGCATTTCCAATGTAATTCCAACCAGTACAGCATAAATCAGCATGGGCATGTAATTCTTGGCTGTCTTGTTTGACATAAGCGAGGCAGAAATTATGTGCTGTTGCAGGTGCTTTGCAAGCAAACATGATGCCCAGCTGATTGTTAACAGATGAACTTTTTTCAAAGGAAAATGAGCTGAAGGAAGATCTCCAAGTTGACTAATAAAAAAACCCAGGTGAAAGTAGTTATGACCATCCTTGGGCTGGAGCAGTCAGAAGCTATTGCGTTATGTTAGGATGGCAGTGGAAACAGGCTCTCCTAGGGGAACTAGGAGCAGGCTCCAGCAGATTCGTGAAGCATTTCTGGGGATGACGGCCACTTCCAGCTGGGTTAGCTGATGGGCTGCTTAGCATAGGCAGCTCCGTTTGGCTCAGACATTGTAAGAAATGTCTGCCTCACCCTGAAAACTACAGAACACCTGCAATTTATACTGAGAAATCTGCAGTTTCCAGCCTCTCAAAGCCAAATTCTAAAGTTATATAACCTATAATATTGTTAATCAAATTGATTATTTCATTTTCCAAAGGTAGGGGGTTCTTTGTTTCTTATACAAAGCCCCAAATGTGTAAAATACCCTCTGCTATGGGTCCCTTTTCCTTTTGAAGATAACATTTTGCATGAAATTCAAAGCATTCAGAGCAGTCAAACAGCCCCTGCAGTGTGCAGATTAAAGCAGCAAGGTGGAAAAACAGGGTCAGAAAAAAAATCTGATATTTGTAAAGTCATCTATACTTTATAATAAAACTTAACCATTTGATTTAGAAAGTATTACTGCAAATTCAACAGATATGCTCTTCGTAACAGAAAAATGTAAAAAAATTGATCTAAAATATAAAGAAGGATCCTTGCCTTGCAGACCTGAGTGAATCGCCTTGGTTGCCTTTTTTTTCCGCCCTCTCTTTTCTACTGCCCCTCTGAAAAACTCCTGTGTAAATCATGCACTGCAGGTCTACCCTCCGTAACTGCAGGCTGTTTTCAGGAGACAGCAGTGTCAGTAGCTGCCAGCCCAAGGGGAAAAAAAAAAATTAAAAGGCTGTTCCTGGATTTGATCAGAAATCGCCTCTCAGCAGTGACACACAACACTGCAGGCAAAACATGAATAAACGTGCATAAACTTTTGACTCAGAGCAATGCTACACTAGTTCTGTGATCCATCAGATCTTGGAAGACAAACATGATGGGATGTGGTTGACTCTCGCTAGGAAGACTTCCAAACAGGAACTTAAAAGCTGCAACTAGTTG
This sequence comes from Aviceda cuculoides, assembly GCA_035590195.1. Lineage (NCBI taxonomy): Eukaryota > Metazoa > Chordata > Aves > Accipitriformes > Accipitridae > Aviceda > Aviceda cuculoides. The sequence continues at coordinate 12,338,667 of JAVJGG010000005.1, read as the reverse complement.
GTGGTTGAGTAGATGGCACTCTTGTTGTGCATAACCCGTGTCCAAGCAATGTGGCAGGGAGCACTTGCTCTCGAGTTAGATAGAACTGAGAAAGACTGGTCAGAAAACAAGGATTCTGCTTTAAAAAAAAAATTGAAGCATTGGCATTTGGTTTCATTTTATGCTTTTAAAAAATGTAATAGAAGAGAAAGACGGAAATCTTGCAAGTATTAGTCGAGAAATTCCTACACAAGTGTAGTCCCGCAACAAGGGTCACTGGAGATTACTCTACAGACCTGCACCACAGGATGGTCTCCAAGTCAGATTAGGAGCCCATTCAGGTTACTTGTTTGCAAGCGTGTCTTCAGGGACAGCTTTATAGTGCCCCTGATGACATTTCCAGAGTGGAAGCTCAGGTCCCCTAACAACCAGACAGCTATCCACTCAATACTCACTCATCTTTGTTGGGATGTGGTTGAGCCCAGCCCTCTGTGCAGCTTCTGCTTTTTCTGATGACAGTATGAGACACACAAATGCACAAGAAAAAGCTCAGTATTCTCCAGCACAGGATGACCCCAGCACCCTTCAAACACAGGTACTTTCATCTCCTGCTACGAGGACACCCAGCATGCCTCAACAGCCCGATCACTGGCTGAATTCAGGACAGCCAACAGCTCGTGATGCTGCTGGGAGGGGAATGATCCCAGTGCTATTCCGTCAAGTACAGCTTGGACCTTTTCTTTACAGGAATATGGACTGTTAACTCTGGTGCCTGAGCCAAAACCCAGCTCATCTCACCTATTCCCTGGTGATATTGGCTGCACAGATTGTTACACATTTTCTATACCAAATTGTTGCATAGCATCACCAGGCTCTGTGAAACAGCTGCCCTTTTTCAGGCTGGAGATAACAGGTTTTCAAAATTTCTGGTTTGGGTTTGTGTGGCGGGGTTTTGGTAGCGGGGAAGGGGCCGCAGGGCCGGCTGCTGTAAGAAGCTGCTCGAAGCTTCCCCAGCTCCAAGCGGGACCCCCCTCTGGCCCAGGCCGAGCCCATCAGCGATGGTGGTATCACCTGTGGGAGAACAGATTTAAGAGGGGGAACCTGCAGTGAGTAGGGGGATTGGAATGTGAGAGGAACCCCTCTGCAGATCCCGAGGTCAGTGAGGAAGGAGGGGAGGAGGCTGATGCCCCTGCAGCCCGTGGTGAGATGAGATGGCAGGCTGTCCCCCCCCAGCCCATGGAGGGGAGTGGGGGAGCAGATGCCCACCTGCAGCCCCGGGAGAGAGAAGCCCACGCTGGAGCAGGGGGATGCCCCCCAAGATGGCCGCCACTCCATGGGAAAGCCCGCGCTGGAGCAGTCTGTGTTCCTGAAGGACTGCAGCCTGTGGAAGGGACCCACGCTGGAGCAGTTCGTGAAGAACTGCAGACCATGGGAAGGACCCAAGGTGGAGAAGATCATGAAGGACTGTCTCCCGTGGGAGGGAACCAACGTTGGAGCAGGGAGGAGTGAGGAGTCCTCCCCCTGAAGAGGAAGGAGCAGCAGAGACAAGGTGTGAGGAACTGACCCCAACACCCATTCCCCGTACCCCTGCACCACTGGAGGGGAGGAGGGAGAGAATTTGGGAGTGGAGTTGAGCCGGGAAGGAGGGAGGGGTGGGGGGAAGGTGTTTTTTTAAGGTTTGTGTTTACTTCCCATTATCTTGTTTTGATTTGATTGGCAGCAAATTAAACTGATTTTGTTTCTTTCCCCAAGTTGGATCTGTTTTTTTCCCCATGACCATAACTGGTGAGTGATCTCTCGCTGTCCTTGTGTTGACTCACGAGCTTTTCATTTTCTCTTCTCACCCCACCATGGGGCTGGATGAGTGAGCGGCCTCGTGGTGTAGTCATATGTTTGAGTTACAGCCTAACTGTGGTGATACTGCTCAATTTAGGGTTAAACACGATGCATTGTCCGTTAAGGAGGACAATTACTCAATAGTTTCACTATGTAGGCCTGGTTACTTTGTATAAACGATGCAGGCTTTGTCCAGGGCTATACCCTTGAAGAAGGAACTAAAGACTGGTAAGAAGGAAACACCCTGCTCCAGATGGCACTGAAGGATGGATGATTGCCAAAGAAGCATGAGCTATGGGAAAGGTAAAGGTGGCAGGGGGAGATCATGACCACTGACTCAATCCAAGACCTAAAAGACTTACCCCACACACACACTCCTTGAGCATGTGATGTAGAATAAAAGAACACTGTGCTTCTAATTTGAAGTGGAGAAAACCTTAGCCCAATAGAAATGGTGGCAGATAAGCGACTACCAACAATGATTTTGGAGGACTTAGGAAACTAAATGGGTGAATCTAACACTGTATAAATTGCTTGCTTGTTTAACTGCAGGGTGTGCTAGCTTTGTGGGATTACCACCTAGCACCCATCTTTGCACAAATATGAAATAAATAATGTCTCTCCCGAGTGTGTGATTATTGGCTCATTGCACACCGGGTGACAAATCCGCTTTTCGGACAACAGTGGTGCTTTCTTGGCAGCTGGGCTTAAACCACGACAGTTTCCTTTGTCCTTAATGCTACAAATGACTGCACCTGTAAAAAGCCCTGATGAATTAATAACGCAAACGCAGGGCAACAGTGCACTCATGATCAACTTCAGGACCAACATCTATCAGACTAACTACATAACGAAGGGTGCTGTACAGTGAACAGTACTACGTGGTTGTCAAAAGGAAACATGATTTTTTTCATGAGTTCAAGTGTCCATAATGTGCTGCACTGGCTTGTGCCAGTTTTATTTAAAGGACCTAGAAGTATTGTGGTACATAAAAGGGGATTAAAAAAGGATGGTAAAACCTCAGCTGGATGTCATCCTTGTTGTTATGCAACATCTTTCTCCTGAAAAAGGAGGGTGGATTCAGCAAGACCTAGGTCTCATTGCTTGTACAAGGCAAAATCCTACTCCGATATCTCATTGATCACCTCTAACTCTGCACAGGCCCCAGGCACTGAAAGAGGACATGGAGACCTTCTAGAGCGAAATGTACTCCAGCAGCTCAGGCAGACGTTCACATGGGATAAGTGCTAGGGAGTCCCTCCACCCTTTCCTTCGTGCCAGTCTCTCCAAGGGGAGTGGGAGGGAAGGATGCCAAAGAGATGGAGGTGAAAGCACAAAGAGGGACCAACAGCTCTCCACAAGAGGGACAAAAGCACAGAGCCACAAAGTATATCCTTTGGTGTAACCGCAACTGAAATGGCCTTAACAAAGTCCTGCCTAGGATTACCAGATGTCCTCATAACATCAGGACAGTCTCACTTCTCCACGATTCCACAGTAATTTGGAGGGATGTCATCTGACAACTCTAAACCCTAGCCCTAACTTTTTGCAAGTTGGGCTAAATCTAGGACTCTTCCAATAGCCCCACCCAGTTTGGGTCAAAAGATGGCAACACCAGGGCTCTGAAAGAAGCCACCATCCAGCAAAGCCAACCTGAAGTCCCCCAGCATTGTGAAAAATGAGAGGTTCCCACTGGGTTTTTAATTAGTATTTTGTATGTGTCACTCGGTAGACCAAACTTTGCCTGGGGTAACATTTTTTTAGGACTTCTTATATTTCCAAAACAAATTAGGAGAGTCTTTTTTTTAAAGAAAAGGGAAAACAAAAAAATAAGCACCCCCAAAACCCCCACACAAATTATTTATAATTTGGTACTTGTCAGCAGCTTTAACAGGCCAGAAGAATTTTAATAAAAGTCTCTCTCATAAAGTGTGGTCAATGTACCTACATGTCCAATTAGCACTGCAAACAAACATAAATATCTCATTAAAATATATAAATGTATATTACTTTGGCTTCCTATGCTTTACCACTTCCAATATCTTTCTGAAATGCATTTTATTTTAGGAGACAACACTCCATCACACTCTTTCCTCTGTACACACCTTTGTATGCTTGTGCTTCTTTGTAATTGACAAAGCTGCTGCTTTACATGGAATTTGTCACAGAATTTAAAATAAATACCTAAAAAATATTTTAGTCAAGCAATCAATAGAAATCTTCATGGAACACGAGAGGGTTTTGTTTGCAGTTTTTGTGCCTTTACTTGGACGCAGTACTGTTTGCATAGACTTTTAAATTACATTGCAGGGTTCTTCACTCTGTTATTGATTATCTTAGATTTTTGGCAAGTCATTTCACCACTGTGCAGTTCTGTCTCTTCCTACCTATCCGCTGTGTCTAATTAGCCTTTATAAACCCTTTGGGGCAGCAACTGTTTCTCACTGCCAGCTTCTAGTACCTGTTTCCATGGGACTGATTTCAGTTGTCGTCATAGACTAACAGTATCAGTCATGTTTTAAGAGATTATTTTTTTTAAGAATAAAAACAAAAAACTAAGCAATTGCATTGGAGAAATACAGTCCGAGTTCTGTTGGTAAACCATACATATTTAGATAGATCCCTTCTTTCTAAAAAGCTAGACAGGCTTTAAATAACATTAAAAAACCCCAAACCATAAAAAGACAGCACACATGATGAAAATATAATCACTGTGATTGTGAAACTCGCCAATTTCCCAAGAGTTTTTAAGCACAATAACTCATAGCATACATCGCGAGACCAAAGATATGAGGAAGTTTTATGCAGTCCCAGCTTCCCTCCCCACAGTGAAATTCATGGAGGCTGGTGAGGACACCAAGGGTAACTCCCTGTTGGGGGAGTCTGAATAAGCAATTTTTGTAAAGGATTCTTAGAATCTGGAAGCTATTCAGATAGGTTAATAACAAAAGTAATATTTATGTCCCGAGGGATACATGTGGAGACTTCTGTTTTAATGTCTCAGCTGCAAATCTCTTTCCCAGCAGCATCCTCCTCACTAGCTGGCCAACAACACGCAGATACGGAGAGAGGAATTCTGCAGCTCACTGCAAGCAACTGGCGAGAAAGTTGTTTACTACTTACTAGAAATCTACTTAATATTGACCCGAAAGAACACTATTGGATCCCAATTGGATCTGCTACATTCCCTAAGAGAAATTGATACTGCTCTGGTAACACGAAGGAGGTGCTTTCCCAGGTATGCAAAAAAAAAATAATCTTCAGTTTCTCCAACTTCTACATTCAGAAACATAAATTTTATTACCTTTAAAACATACACACAGACATGAATCCCTATAAGGGCAAAGCAGCTGTTATACTTCTGCAAGTCATATTAACTGTACACAAACCCCTACAATATTTCACACATATTTAAAGGAGACATTTTTAAATTTTATGGGTTCATCTGTTCTGAATAGTATTTCAGTACATAAGTACCACAGGCATAACATAAAAACTCAACATAAATTTGAATCCAGAAGACCTTGTAATTAATATTTCAATTACTGACTTTTAATTTTAATTAAGAAAACCCAACATCTTGATTTCACTTTATTTTCGCAACCAAACCTCCAGTGGTGTGATGCATTCTTTTCTTGAAATCTTTTATGCTATTTTTACTGGAAAATGACCAAATAGAGTGAGTGTTGAAAAAGCTCTTTTTATTGGCTTATCAGAAATTCCAGTAATTCTTCTAGAAGTTTACAGAGGGGAAATGTTCTTCCACAAGTAAATGGAGCAGATAAAAAGAAAAACTGAATTATTTGGGAAATTTATTCTCTGTATACAGTATAGCTACGGTTTTTTGAACAGGCTTCACTAGCAGTATCTGTAATGGAAAGACCATGAGACAACAGACCAGTGCTACCAATAACAGAAGCTCCACATTAGTGATAACCAGGTATTTTCTTTTAAATCATATTGCTGAACTTTTGTCCACTTTACAGCTTCTATCACCAAGACTGAAATATTGTCAATTTTAGTTACAGATCCTACATTAAAATTATACAGAATATTTCCAGTAACTATTACCAAGGAAGTCATTATGGCTAACTGTATTTAATGTGAATACTTCCCTACATTGCCATAGAAACTGGAGACTCTCAACTTGAAATTGTCATGCTAGTTGCTGTAACAAAAAGGTAGTTCCTCTCACCAAAAGGTTTCAGACTTTGTGCATGAGACAACAGGCAGATACAACAAACGCACACGGAAAGAGAAATCAGAAATATCAGCAAAAACAATCACTGTCAATATAATGAACAGGAGTCACAGCACACCACCTAATATTGTCAAGTGCAGAGTAGGCATCTCAGCAGAACTGCCCTTCCAGGAGAGTTTTGCAAAAGAATAGTGTAGTGGCTGTGCAGGAAATTTGGTGGGGTATTACACTTTACCTAACCAAAACAAGCAATAGTTTAAACTGAAAAAGTGTTCACCTCCTGCCCCGATCTGCTACAAGAGTTTAGCAGCTGCTGCCTTTCCCACTCCACAGGGATTGCACTTCAATGACGGGAGCACCTAGGTGCTCCATAAGCTTATTAAGTTTGCAACAGGACTCTGCAACACTTCGAAACACAAAATGCTGTTCTTATAAAAATACAAGGACAGAGAATTAAAATATAATGGGATTAATCCTTGTTTATACTAACATACTATTTTGGAAGTGTAAGAGAGGCTTATGTGACATTTATTAATGCAGATTTAGCACAAAGAAGGGCTTAGCAACAAAATAACAAAAAATAACACAGCCATTTCATTTCATTTCATTTCATACTAGTTAAAGAACCAGCCACGTGAATGCAACACATTAGAAACTATTCAGTATAACTCATATGGGGTACAAACAGGACTGTTCCTCAGTTTTCGATCTGAGTTTAAAATCAAGCAAACAAAAAATATGTGTGTTATAAGAATTTGCATGTGAAATGGATGCCCTGGAATGAGACTGATGCCCTAATTTTGTTTCCTTTCAGCTTCCGTAGCATGAGTTAGGTGTGACTTTATGAAATGGATATATTTTATCAGAAATATGCAAATTAAGTCATGATTGCCATGAAGGAAACAAAGCTGGAAGATTTTTTTTATTTTAAAAAAACCCACCATAAAATGTGCAATCTAACAAATCATATTCCACATTTCATTTTGACAAATGCAAGGACAACATGAGATATGAAGATACCAAATTTAAATAGGTAGGTAGTAAAAGATGACTTGTACCTGTTTCCAGGAAGGATTTCCACTCTGGGATACTAATGTTCCATTAACACAGCTATACAATTTACTTGCTAGTATACAGTGTAGAAAATTTTGCTCATTACATTCCTACTATTACTTGCCAGTTGTTCTGCTATTCATAGCGAATCTATCAGCACTACTCATAACTCTGAAATCTATTTCTAGCTTTTTTCTTTTTTTTTTTTTTTTGCATACTGAGGAAACAATATTTCTTCTATTCTGAGTTTTTAAAAACAAACAAACAAACTTGCTATGACTCTGTAGATAGTGAGTGATCTCAATTTTGTTCTCAGTGTCTAACCTAACAGACTTCCAAAGGAAAACCCTGGCCCCCAGTGTGATAATCTGGGGACTCTGTAAACAATTTCATTCCGGATAATTCAGTGAAATGACTGCTATCACTAGCTATAGAGGCTACCATATGTTGTCAAGGCTGTGTCACGTATCTCCCAGACCAGGGACAATGGGAGATTGTTACACCAGGCTTGCTCCCATCAGAACAGGAATGATCTGGAATCATGGAATGCCAAAATTCTGGGTCAAAACAAGTTTCTGCATGCTTTCTGAAGTAAATTCGAGCAGAGAGGGTAGAAATATCTTACTGGCAGAATAAACTAGTTGGTGCTAGTGCCAGACCTGAAAGACACACTACTTGAAAGGGTCAAGGTGAATTCCAGCAACACAGGAAGCCCTGAACAAAGATGCTTCAGTAGTAGAAAAGCTGTGGAGCAGGCAAGAAAGAAGGACATTGGTGGCAGGTAGGGCTCCATGGTTTGTAAGAAAGAAAAGGTACAAGGGGGAACTCCTTTAAGTACACTGATCTGAACCAAGGATGACTGATTCAAGAGAGTCAGAAAAATGTGATATAGAAATGTAAGGAGGCATTATTGCACCAATAGATTTTTCTCTGGTAGTGGACATAGCCACTCTGTTTTGTCTGCAAACCATAAAACACATGCATGCTTGGTTTGTTCTTCATTTTCACATTGTCTTGAACACCTGAACTGTAACCCTTGCTTCCCAAGGTCCGAGGTCCGAAAAGAAAGGCGCAGAAGTTACTTCGTGTTTGTGGGCCAGCACTACTTCTGAAGGTCAATGACACCACAAGCATTTTGGTACCTGAGAAGAGGGATGCAGAGAGTGAGCCAGGGAGGTCAAGGTACTGCGTCAGCAGCAAGGGACCCAGCATGCAGTTCTGGCATGACAGTAACTAAACACTACTTGGTAAATCTCCATTTTTGTAAGACTGTCACACACGTACAAAAGTCATCCTACACAAATATGTGTCATCCAACACAAATATGTGTTTCTCCCCCATTTCTCAGGGGGCACCACTGTTTCACCCTGCTTTGGTGGGAACTTGGGACAGAAACATAGATGCATTAAGAACAACTTGTGATTTCAGCCAAAGAAGAAGGAATACAATTTTTTCATTGGAATGAGTCAATTGTGGGTATTTTAGAGAGCCAGCTTTAGCCCAGCATTCTCCTGGAGAAATTGGCTGCTCATGGCTTGGACAGGTATACTCTTTGCTGGGTAAAAAACTGGCTGGATGGCTGGGCCCAAAGAGCTGTGGTGAATGGAGTGAAATCCAGTTGGCAGCCAGTCACAAGCAGTGTTGTCCAGGGCTCAGTATTGGGGACAGTTCTGTTTAATATCTCTATCTATATTGAGTGCACCCTCAGTAAGTTTGCAGATGACACCAAGTTGGGCAGGAGTGTTGATCTCCTTGATAGGAGAAAGGCTCTACAGAGGGATCTGGACAGGCTTGAACAAGCCTTATTCTCCAAAGAAGAGCAACAAAGCTGGTGAAGGGTCCAGAGCACAAGTCCTACGAGGAGTGGCTGAAGCAACTGGGGTTGTTTAGCCTGGAGAAAAGGAGGCTGAGGGGAGACCTTATCGCTCTCTACAACTACCTGAAAGGAGGCTGTAGCGAGGTGGGTGTTGGTCTCTTTTCCCAAATAACAAGCAATAAGACGAGAGGAAATGGCGTCAAGTTGTGCCAGGAGATGTTTAAATTGGATATTGGGAAAAAATTCTTCACTGGAAGTGTTATCAAGCATTGGAACAGGCTACCCAGGGAAGTGGTTGGGTCACCATCCCTGGAGGTATTTAAAAGATGTGCAGATGTGGCACTTAGGGACATGGCTAAGTGGTGGACTTGGCAGTGCTAAGATAATGGTTGGACTTGACGATCTTAAAGGTCTTTTCCTACCTAAATGATTCTATGATTCTGTGATTCCAACCTATTTTGAGGAATTAAGACAGACCTAGGAAATGCATGTTCCCTGTGCTGGAGAATCTCCCCAGGGCTGTACAGTTTCTCTTGAATATGACAGAACATGTGATTTCTAAAACCAGTAATATTTCAGTTACAGAATCTCGGAATTTTTTTCCTGGGACTTTCTCTCCCACATTTTACTTTCTTCATTTTGTTCCTTGTCTTACTTTCCTTCATCTTGAGTTCATGCATTGTGGAAATAATCAAAGACATCCAGGAGAAATGTCTGAAGCTGATAAGCAGAGCAAAACAGCATTATTCATGTATTACTAATCATAACCTATATATGAAAGAGAAGACACCTGGAAGTGCTATGTTGACAGCAACATACTTTTTGATTAAGCTGTCTGGATCCTAGCAATCTGCATCTGCTGACTAAGAGTTCAGAAATAATGCATTTGTGGTTCATTTATACACTATAACAAGGGTAAATACATGGCAGATATACACAAACAACAGCCTTCTATCAACTCAGCTTCTAGTCAAGAGTCCAAATTAGGGATAGGAGTTTTGAATAAATGAGACTTTTTAGGCTAATGTTAAAAGAACATTCAAACCATAAGAACTGGTTTAGAGATTATCAATTACCAATGAGGATTTTTGTCCAGTTTAGGAACTCTAGATAAAGTTCATTTTTGTTAATGCCCTTCACTCTCCTCCTTTTCTCTTGCTTCTGTCTGCCATTCCTCTTTCCACTGTGGTAGCTTCAGCCTACAGTGAGAAAGCTATACAAATGGCCAGAAAAATTGTTACACCTCCTTACTGGATAGATTTCCACGAGGCTGAAAGCAAGTTGATTTGTAACAGATTAGGTGTGCTGAAGAGATACTGTTGGGAACACAGCCCCTGTGATTTTAGAGAATTCAGTTAAGGCCAGCATTGCAATGACATTCAGCAACAAAAACCAAAGATAGGCACTTTGCTACAGAAATCAATACCTTCAAACTCTGTGCTATAGACTGCACCTGCATGGGTAAGCATCTAGTCAATCTTATTCTAAAGTTTATGATCCATTTTATTTCCTACTGCAGAACACTGTGCCATACTGCACATTGCTTGGCCACCAGAATGAACAGGTTCACTGTAACTATCATATATATATATATATATATACACATCAAAACTTGTACGAAAAACATTCTAGATTAGTACTGTAGCCCATAAATATCATTATACATTATATTACTGTGCAGCAATACTACACAAAGTCTTACACACTCCCAACCTACAGATAAAAAGTCCTACCCGTAGCTCTCAAAAAAATATATTCGGATGCGTATGTATACTCATATATTTATAAACGCATATTATATGTATGGAAGAAAAAGAAGTACTTCCAGAATGTTAACACAGTCAAGCAATAGCACTGTGTTCTTTGGCCCTTGCCTTGATACGCTCCAGCAAAAAAAGTTTCGTTTTTTTTTTTAATTTGTTTATACCACTACGAGGAATAAAAGAACAAGAAACATCTGCTTCTACAACTACTGCAGCACTTTCCTCTCCATCGCCCTTTCTAAATCACATTTACGACCACCTCCTCACATAAATCCCTTCTGAAGGAGCACTTTCTCTGTGTATACACCACTTTTTGTATACAAAAAATGTAGATGAATAATTTTTCTACTCTTTCGTGTCATGAAAGGAGCTCCTCATCTATAAAGAGCAAGATCACACCGAAAGCAAAATCTCAGAATCCATATCTTTCATAAAATGCTGAATTAACGCGGGTGAGGTTATAGGATGCATAAAATAAGTCAGACGCAATTTTACCCCCTCATACCAGTACTTTCCTGTGATGTCAACAGTATCAACAGATGGACAAGTGTTAGTGTGAGATTAACTTTACCATATGGGACTCAACAGAACTAAGCAGAGCACTCTCAATTATTTCATTTCTTCAAGGAAATGATGCACTAACAAAGTCATGGCCCCATCCTTTAATGGCACATTTGTAACTCACAGAGAAGGAAAAAGACTGATGAATATAATTCTACTGCCAGTGAACACACAGAGTTTCTGACATGAAACATCACAATCTCTCTGGAGGAGCTGAAGAATAAATCACCAGCTACATGAGTCAGAAGTCAGCTTCAATGGTCTTTAAATTAAGATGGACAAGCATAAGAATGACATAAAGTAATGGTAAAAAGAGAACTCTGAATTTAATTTCTAGAGTTGGTAAAATCCTAAGGAGCACAAGTTAGGAAAAAAAGCGTAGGTCTGAAGTACAGTTTATTTTCAAAGACTATCTTTGCATTATATACCAGAAGTGCAACCATGCAGGTTTTCATAGTTCCTTGGGTTTGTTTTTTGCAAGACCCTTGTGATTTTTTTTTTCAGGAAAATCATGCAGCTTTCTATTGTAAAATATTGTTCTTTATATTAGTGAAGAAAATTTTATCCAACATTCACAACTTGGAAGATAGTATATATTGATACCCAGGAAGAAAAAACACAAAAAGACAATCTGTATGCACAGAGTATTTTAATGAACATAGAAGAGACTTACTGATGAACTTAAATAACCAAAGAAATGTCTTAAAAACATAACTATACACAGGAATATGTGTATGAAAAAGTCTGTAGGAAAATAGTAACATTTTAACTAGCTGACATGGTATTTACGTCTGCAGGGAAAAACTTTGGAAAACCAAAACATTCCTGCACTTCTCTTTCTAAAGGCTTGTCACAAACTTTTAAAGATAAAAAAAAAAAACAACTTAACTGCAAGCCAGGTTTTAATTGCAAAACTCATGGATGAACTCATTAAGAAAAAAAAAAACCAGAAGACAAAACAACTACAAGGCTACTAAATTCCTGAGCCACAAATCACTGGGTGCTGGGCTAGTACTGTCCTGTCCTTTCACTCTTTGCTGAGAAACCACGATCGCCACTACCAGGATGTGGGAGATGCAGACCTGCAGTCTGCCCAAACACGGCCACTCTTGTCACCATCCTAATGAGGGTCCAAATCTCCTGACTGAGAAAGCACTTGCAATTATGCCCAAGTCCATCTATAGTCAGCAAAACATTTTAGCTTATGCTTACTGTTAAGTAAATGATTAGACAGAGAAAGTAAAACTGGTTTTAAGTCCCTCCTTACATTATGTGTATTAAATGCCTTTTTGTATAAGGAGCTAAAGCGTTATGGGTTGAAGCTTAAAGTCTGATCATTTAGAGTCAAATCAGAAACATTAGAAAGCATCAATATGATGTATCAATGTTATCCGTATTTCATATGGTCATACCACTAAATACTTCTAGAAGTAAATTAAATTACTCAGTTAGTAAGATCACCTGGTTACTTAGTATGCTCAAACCATTTTCCTTGAGGAAGAGTTATGTCAGGCAGCAGCTCCAGGACAAAATCTGCTGCAATGCTCCTGAGGTCTGAAATCCATGTTTTCGGATTGTTCATTGGGATTCTGCTGAGGGCATCTGTGGAAGTTTACAACTCTATGCAAATAATAAAAGACCCTGGTTTATGCAGTACAACTGAGTGGGCTGTTCCTGCAACCCTTCAAACTAAAACCAAAGCTGTATTGGAGTCTGTGCACATCATGGACCTGTGTCACCTACTGTTGGGAATTACTGGAGAAAGATACTGTGGATCTGAGACAGCAGTGATGAACAGAGTGGAACTGGAGACAACATTGCTCCTCACATGACTCTTCCCCATGTGATTACTTATCCAAATTAGGATGCCTTTCCTTAACACATTGCTACTTTTACAACTACGCATCTGTGCGTATGTAGGAAGAAGATAGTACTTAATCTAAACTGTTCTGCATGTAACAATCATCACATATGAAACTCAGAAGTATGTATTTCAGAAACAGTAAGGCTCTCCTCTTCACCCGAGAGAGCAGAAGGTCAGAATGCACAATATTTGCAAACATGCCTGACTAATTTGACTGCTGTACAAAATTCTCCTATTGGAAGGATATATATTCAAAAAAGCAAAGGTCTTTACATGTGTTTTAAGAGAATCTCTGTGATTCTGCCAACAGTAGCACAATAAGTGGCTCACCAAAAACAACTAACAAAAAAACCCAAACAGGAAATAGTGTCCAAGGAACAGTTCTCTGTGAGCTCTTACAATGAAGATTAAATAATAATGATGGTTCTTACAATCTTTTCTCCCCATGCAAAACCAGGCAATAATTTCCTGCATTAAAACCTTATTTATTGGGTGTCAGGAGAGTTCTGTGTCGGCTCATATCGTGGAACTGCTAATTAGTTTCTCATGATGTTTACTCCTCCTCATGATATACAGCAACTCCTACATTATATGATTGTTTCTTCTAAGTTAATAATTTTAGCTCAAGATGTTCAGCTCACATAAAACAGCAATATTCCATCAGCGTTTTTTTAAAGAAGCATTGCACCTCGTAATGTGATAAAAGATGAAGTATTTCATTATTTCGAAGTGGGGGGTGTTTAATCAAACACAACGTAATGAAAATCATGAAAGCACCTTTATTTTCCATACTTCAAAACAAGTAAGCTAATTCCTGCAAACTGAATTAGCCATTCCCTGATTTCATCTACAAGTGAATTTTCACTGCTGAATTATCAAAACTTTCAAATGAGAAATACTCACGGTCTCTTAAGCATCACATTATAAATAGTCGTGTCCTACCTCCACATTTCTCTCTCTGACTTCATTCCTAGGCAGCACTGAAGAAGCAGCTACAGTCACATGGTGCATTCAAGGTCATGCTATTCTAATTTGCAGAGATATCATTGATAAATTGTGTGGAAACTATGATAATGGAGTCATTAACCTTGTTCCAGCACACTAAAGGTGTTTTATAATTAAAAGGAGAACAAAAGTTACAAAAACATATAAAGATTTTAGTGCCCAGTTTTTTTCTCTCCTACACACTGCTGCAAAATATTGTTAGGGAATAGTAATTTGTTACTGTAACGTAGATGCCTGCTGCCTGTGCTTTGTAACCAAGGGGTGCATAGACCAGACAGTTACACTGAAGGAGGAGTCAGGTGGTAAAATACACAACCCATTGACCTTTTTTTTAAAAAAATAGTAAGTTGGATCCAGAAGGCCTCTCCCTTTGGCAAAGTAAAGGATGCTGGAGCACAAGAAAGATCATTCCAGCCAGGAAGTCTCTCAGTCCAAGATTCTACGCCGGACTGTCACTTCCAAACACACAGTCATCTGGCCAGTGCTTTGATGACTTGCATCAAAAGTGTAGTGTGTTAACATGCTGAAGTGAAACTCCTCAGAGAGAGAGAGAGATAAACTAGGCGGAATTTAGAATTCATCCTCTATGTCTCATTCAAGAAAGTTGCAGTAATCCACGGGCTAAAAGCCTGACTAATGTCCCTAATTCATGTATGACAGATATCTTTATTAAGGGTGTACACATTAATGAATCAGTGGTGATTGCTTTGACTTAAAGAGAAATACTAGAAAAACAGTGAAGAGGTGGGACAGAGACTGTTTCACGTAGTAAATGAACGTAACCTTAAATTGGCATTACTGTAAAGCATTTATAGGATTTCTGGGAAAAAAAAAAAAGAATTTAAATAACTTAACAATGTACCCTTCCTGACACTTCCACCGCTGCTGCTTTTTGAATTCCACCACAGTAAGACCACTCACACTAAAATTGTTAATAAAAAGAGGAAACTACAGAGCAGGTTTCCTGGAGTTCAGGTGCCCAGAGATGACACTGTACTGCAAGACAGAATCCATCATACTCTTTCCTAATCTTCACTTATCAAATAAACTATTGTGTCTCCCTGCATTGCCTATCAAGACATAATCTACAACATATTGCACAACTTACCCAAAAGGACAAATAGAAAAATCCCTGATCATATCTGTATTTAGAGGTCTGACCTTATGTAGATAACTGAATGTATCATGAAGTACATTCTGAAGGCCTGAGTGAAAGTCAAATTATTCCTACTGATTCTGTCGGTTTGGGATAAACTAGCAATTGGCACGTCCTTCGAGCATTCAGAAGTATCACAAATGACACTTTAAACAATAAACCACCAATTACAATGAGGAAGTTAAATTACAAAATTATACAAAACGTCAGAGGAACTCTCCTGTATGTCCTCTGAGCAAGGGCTGCTGGCTACAGCTACAGGGCACAAGTGTCTCCCATGCACAGCATCGAAAATCTTCCCACCGCAGAAATCCCCCGGGTTTTCAAAGGCTGAGCTTACTGCCCGGCTGACACGCGTACCGGAGCAATACGCGGACAGCCGCTGCACCGTCCACGTCCACGGAGCACCCCCAGACTCGGCGGGTTCCCGGAGCAGCTCGCAGCTCCTGTGCTTCAGAAATGCTGCTGGGGTAGCAGGAACCTCCTCAGGAGCGTTCAGCTGCAGACAGCCCAACAGCATAGTTCAAAGAGGACAGAAACAAACACGTAAACAGCATCCGTGGCGTCTTTTCTCTACTGACTCCCCTGGAAACGCATTAACCTATGACAGTCCTTCCAAAATGAGTAAGAGAAACGGAGGAGAGGCGAAAGTAGACCGTTCTCTCCCAAGTTTCTTTCCGCCTCTCCCTCCCACTTCTGCCGAGCTCCCCGCGCCCTAGGATTAGGCGATCGCTTTCACCGGGGATCAAATGAATGACTTTTCCGCTAATGACACTTAAGAGATGCTAAAGCCGCCCTTAACGCC
>JAVJGG010000005.1:12272860-12321154 GCA_035590195.1 Aviceda cuculoides | reverse complement strand
CTCGGGCGCTTCGCGGCCGGCCTCCCCCCCCGCCTCCTGCGGGCAGGCCCAGCCCCGCAGCCGTACCGCGGCGCCCCGAGCGCGCGCCGGGCGGCCCCCGCATCGGTGGTCTGCTGGAGCTGGGGTGGTCTGCCCGCGGTGGGGAGGGAGAGGGGCGCAGCGGTCCGGTACTTGTGCTCACGGCGGGGAAGGGACCCAGCGGCCGATGGGCTTCGAGCTGTGGCCAGAAGGAGCAAGTGACAGCCGTGTACTTGGAGGGTCTCGATGTTACGAGCGTTTGCAGAGCGGTTTCCCTCCATTCGGGGGTCTCGCACTTCAGTTTATTAAGTTGTACGTGGGCATAATTAGTTCTTAATGCTGGTTACCGTGGCCGCGGGAGGCGGGAGCCGATGGCTCAGGCGGGTGATACACCTGAAGAGGGTATAACGTGGAGAAGGGTGGCAGTTTTTTCTATCAAATCTACTTACCGTCACCCGCCAGATGTTCACCACCCTCACTCAGGTTGCCATCTGCTCCTTGCCCTTAAACCCCAAATGACCTTAGCGGCCAAAGACCGACGTTTCCAACCTCCACAGCTTCGCCCTGCCCCAGGACTGGGATGCATTTTGTTCAGCAGGTGATGCTGTAACCCGCTCCTCCTGTGGGCTCTCCCTTTATTTAGTTCTGTCATATGCCTAACACGTGTGCGCGCAGCGGAGTGTAGCAGTTGGCATGTCTTTCTGAGAAGCTTGCCTTGCCTGAAAAAATAGTTTCCATCTGAAGGGGAGATTGACAAAATACAGGCAGAGCAACCTCCTGACTTTTAAGCACGGTTTTTGTGCCTGCAGGACATAGGAGAGCAGGATACGTGAAGACAGGGGTCTGCAGACAGGGTACTGAATGGGGGAAGGCGGGAGACATGTAGCGTGTGTTACAGCACATGATTTAAAGCTGGTCAGATATTTTTAAAATTCCAATTAAAGTGACTCGGCAATGAAATTTTTCACAAATTGTATTGCTGTTTTCCCTCTAGGTTCCTATGGAAACAGGCCTTTATGCGATCATGCTTGGCTATGTCTCCTTTACTTCTCCAATAACTTTCGAAGCTGTTGGGCAGTTTCACCCACATCTATCTCAAATATAATTAAGTTATTGCATGAAAATAGGCAGCTGGGTAGGGCTGAGAGATCCTGTAAATGTCCCAAAGTCTGTAACATGAAGTTGCCTCTTATTAAACAGTGATTCACGTGGTTGAGAGACCATATAAATGTCTTGGTAATGAGAAAAGTTTCAATTACAGCTCATTATCAGCCTCAGTATAAGTCTGTGGGAAACCAGGGTTCTTCAGTTCATGTTCTCCCAGAATTACTTTTTTAACATCCTTCTGCACTCAGAGGTGGAATAGACACATGCAGAGGGGAAGAAAGCAATGAGAAATTAGTAAAGTCTGTATCCTGTAAGTCATTTAACCTGCTTCGCTGTGTGGTCCTGGCCAGTGGTGCAAAGCTGTGTATGTGAAGGGCTTCACAAAAGTGGGATTAAAGAATAAAAAACCCAAACCCAGAACCCCACAGAACTGGAAATAAGGGATCCATAAGCACAGACAGCTAAAGATGGGAGGGGAACTGGAAATGTACTTTGACTGGAAGGTACTAAGAGGATTACAGAAATGGTCTCCTTTTCCAAAGACCATCAGGAGTGTCCTGCTGCCACTAGGAACAGGGTCTCTGGTCTGGACAGAAATGGGCTAAGACACTTGGAAAGAGGGCAAGAGAGTCAGTAGGTTTGTTTCTCTCTAGCCCTGCCCTTGCATTTTGCCTTACTTTTTAGTTCAAAAGTGGGGTAGGAAGCAAATGGCTAAAAAAGAGGACTTACGAGACATAACAGCTTGTTATCCTTCAGTTTCCCAAATGTTTCCACAATCACTTCTGTGCAGAGTCCTCTGCTCTACTAAAGCCCACTCTACTAAAGCGGTCTCCATTTCTTTGAGTTTATAATCATTCTGTTAGTATAGTACTGCAGTTGTTGATTTGTCTGATAATTAAAAGTAAATTTCTAACTAACTCCATGTTCACCACAATATATGTACAACACTAGGACATCTGCCAAAAATGCAGCTTTTAAGAAATATGTCAGGAAGTATTTGAAGTAGTCATAGGAGATGGGGGAAGGGAATCCTGTGGCTGTGGGTGTTTTTTTCCGATTTCTTAGGGGTCTCCGATAATTTATTGATCAGAATTTTTTAAGTGCTCATTAGCATTTTAAGTCAGCTGACATTAACACTAGGTAATAGGTAGATGCCTTGCTAAATAAGTGGTGGCAGGCACAAATGCCTGTTTTAAAGGGCCTACAAGTCAGAGCATTTCTGATTTAACACATGTTGTGGGGAAATCAAGCTGAAGGAACTCTTCATTTCTAACTGGTTTAGATAGTTGTATTCATCTGAAATAATACCTTGTAGAGCTGTCGGAAGCGATGGTCCAGTTGCATTAACTTTGCCTTCTGAAGGTGGGCGGCAGCAATGTGAGCCAGACCCCAGAGCAGGCGTCCACAGTTTGGCAGAGCGATGGGGGTAGATGGAAGGAGCCTTAGCAGTTTTCCCAAAAGAGAGCTGCACGTTAGTTGGTCTTCATACCAGGAAAGGATGGCAGTTTTCAGGTTCAGAGATGAACAAAAGTTGGTGAGTGGAATGGCAGGTCCTACCTGTCAAGAGCAGGATAGAGTGAAGGATAATGTAATTACAGGATGGCAGAGGGATGCAGTATTTCTCTCCAGCATTCTCTTACAGCAGGCATAATTTTTTAGAGTTTGGGGTTGACGGTGTATGGATAAAGTCTTGCCATCATATCATCACTGGTTTAAGTTCTTGGGGTCTAGGGCAGTAATGACGCTAATAGAAATGCATATTTTGTTTTGTTCTCCTACTTGAAAATATATTTTGAGGAAATTAAACCTCATATCACGTCCTTTTGCAGCAGCTGCACTCTTTCAGACAACTTAGTTTCATTTTTACAGTGATAGAGGGGTAGCTGTAAAACAAGATTATCCTTGTCACTGACAGCAAATGTCCCAACATGTGGCCGAGGGGGCGGGTTTGCAGATTTTCTGCCTGGCTCCTGAAGACCCTGAAAAGGACTTCGTGGTTTGCCAAGATCTTTCTGTTAGTTCTTTCCATTGGGTTTCATCCCAAGAGGGCATGAACTGGTCCCAAGTGTTAATGTAAGGGTATCTAACACAAGGGATTTCCTATGGGTAAAAGTAACAACAGCACACAATGAAACACGTTCACCAAATACAACACAAATGCCTTTTATTATTCCTTTAAATCTGTAAACACAGGAACCAGTAAGTCTCTGTACTTTGGGGAGTAAACTTGAGCACATGAGTAAGCTGAAGTGTGAGACTTCAGTAAATAAATGTTATTTTGTTGCTGGAAAGTAATCCTTCCTACTGTAACACTACAGATTCATGAAAAAAGAAACTGAATTCTGTCTGTATTTTCAGTATGCCACATTTCTGGATAAGTGAATTCCTCAAATAGAAAATGATGTATTAAATGTACCTATTACTTATGCAAGAATTGAGTTCTTTACCTCGTAATTGTGTTTGTAACATTGGAGTTGAACTCAGAAGATGTTAAATTTCCTTCTTCGGCACATGCATCCTGTGTGACTGAATGCTAACTACATGACATTGCCAGCTCTTTTTTTTTTCCATTTTATATGGCCACAGTTCCTCTTTTCTCTCACAGTTTTCTATTTACCAGGTCACCTACCCGACAGCCTTATTCTTACATGAGGCTTCTCAACACTACAGCCTAACTCCACCACAGGACATATATCTAGGACTTGGGCAGAATTCAGATGTTTAAATCCAAATCCACAAAAATTTTGTGTATGCCCTTAGTTGCCTGGAAAGTTTGTAATAACTAATCTTGCCAGTGGAGCTCCAGAGTTTCTTAGCTGATTTCACTGTCTTCTGCTTGGAATTTTAAATGCTCTCCTTGGGATTCTGAGAAGAATCTAAGTCCTTTCTTTCTTTCTTTGGATAAAAACTACAAATTCGTAGCCTTTGCAGTTGCAAATTTCATCAAAAAGTCACTAAAAGTTTGTTAAAATGTTTACTACTGCTATCCATGTCGTCTATGAGCCTAGTTTTACTAGTATGAGCCTAGTATTCTTACTGTTATAATCTTTTCCAATTTTCTGGCTTCAGATTTTGAGAACTTTTGCTTCAGAAAGGCTAAAACCTCAGACTGTTTATCTAAAACCTGTTCTCCCAAGTCCTCCAAATTCTGAAAGCTTTGATAAAAAATACATGTTTTATTGTACTACAGAGCCATAGAAGATTTTTTTTTTTTTCTTAGACCAAAGCCTTCCATAGTTTTGGGCATCAGTGCTTCAAAATAATCTATTATTTAATTGTAGACTTCAAAACTTTGTAAAACATATATCTGGTTAGAATGGAAAGTAATGGGAAATACTCAGCTTTATCAACCCATTAAAGGATTTCTCTTGTGGCAATAGCTCTTGCAGAGGGCAAATCTGATCACTTCCGATATGAAGAAAATAGTCTCCATGCTTGTACTGAAAAAGAAATGCAGCCTTTGGGGGTGAAGGAAAAATTAAAGAGAGGACTTCATCTAAATAGTATAGTTCACAATGAGTTTGTAAGATTGCAGGAGACATTTTGTTCTCTCCTGATCGTCTCTGTATTGGTGTTTGTATTAAATGTGATCTTTTCCAGTTTCCTTTCTCTCTTTTCTTATCAAACCTCAGTATTATGTACTTCCTGTGCTGCTCTTGCTAGCTGCTCACGAGTTGATTAAGGTGAGATATAGAAAACTTGTTGGAGGTCAAAAACTTCCTCAGGGACAAAGTTCTGGGAGACAGGCTGTCAAAATAAATTTGGTAAGAGCCATTAAAATAAACAAGTGATGGCCTCTTTCCACAGAAATGCAAGTTTAAATTGCATCCCAGTAAATACCCACACTAGGAGACAGAATAAGACAGAAACAAAACCGCACAGAATACGCTACCAGAAAATAATCCTTTAAATTTGGCCTGACACTAGAAAGACACCAAACCTACAAATATCTGTTACTGCGAATGGAAAGAGAAGTGAGAGGCTCGCGCAGTGAATTACTGCTGCTGAGATCCTCGCAACACACAGGGCCGAGGTGGCTGGGATTCTGAAAAATACCAAATGAAGTGGCCAGGTAGCCGCCTGGGTTTGGAATGACGACTCCTCCACCGCCATGGCACCAGTTTGTGTGCTCGCTAGCTTAAATTATCCTGTATCCACTGGTAAGCCTCCTTGGATAGCACTAGGCTATTACTCCGTTGAATAATGTGGATTAGCCTGTATCTTTTGCTGAATTTGAATTTCTAGTATCTTCATTTCCCATTATAATATTCAGTGATTTATCTCACCATTAAAATAGCTATAAAGATTTAGTTACTGCTCTTACGTGATGATGTCTTAGATTAACAAACTACAAAAGACCTATTCTCTGAATTCTTTTTTCCTTGTTTCGTTTTCATTTCCCTTGGATTAGACCAAAATGAGACTTTCCTCTTTCATGTCTATAATCAGTTTCATTTTACGTTTTGTATGAACTAACAGTGCTGCTGAGATTGATCTCACAGCATAGTTAGGAAAGAAGATGAATATTTTATGAACTTATACAAGATAAAGTGAAAGCATATTAATCTAGGGATGTATTGTTCATGTTCCACATAAAATTGTGACAGCATGTCCATTCAGAACCTTATTTGCACACCTGTCTCATCTCTGAAAGGAATCACCTTTCCATGTCAAAATTCTTGTGCTTAATATGATTGCAAAGACTTTTTGTCATGAAAATTAACAAATATTTCTGAAGTTAGAAGTAGCGTATTTTCACGCAGACATCACCATGGAAATTTATAAAAGGTTACATGTTTTGTAGATACATTTCCATAACTTTTGAAGCACAGTGCAGTGAGGAGTTTAGAGAAGACAGCTCTAAAATAATACCTGCGCAAACTCACCCACTGCTTGTCACTGCTCAGAGGCCGAGCATGAGCAAAGCTGTGTAGGAAAGACTGACACCCGAAGCACTGAACTGGCCAAATTCTCAGCTTTTTTACCTTAGTAAGCTTGAAGCTTTAGAGTACTTCATTGGCTGAGGATGATGTCTTATTTCCATTGCTTTACCAAGCTTTTAAATTCAAGAGAGTTGCTGACTTGTGCTTCCCCATGGCAGCTGGGGGGACAGGGCAACCCCTGCCTGGGCAGAGGGTGCTGGGGACCAGGATCCACCTAGTCTCGACTCCTTGCTGTGGATGCTTTTCACAACTGCAGAAACATTCAGATTGCTTCCAAAAGCTGGTTGTACTGAAAGATTGTCTAGTGATGGATGCATGTTTAGGTTATCATCACACTGAGGTTAGTGGTAAAAAATGTTTTTGAATTACCAGGGCTTCATTCCAGAATGATGTATAAATACTCCAAAAACTTGAATACTAGGGTGAACTTAGAGGCTGGTGATAACTCCTTCTCTCTGCCCTACACCCAGAGTGTGTGTGCTCCAGATGATGTGACATAAAGGCATTTGCGCCACCATGCATATGCATAGCATCCTCATAAAAACTCATCACCAAGTTTTAATTCAATTTTGTTTATATAGTTCTTGAACTGGTGCATGCATGCTTAAAAGCACATGAAGGGCTTTGCTTTGGAATTGGGATGATAAACAAAAGTGCATTCAAGAAGGCTGAATTACGTTATTGTGCAGTTTTGGCGTTATTCTCAGAACATGGCTGCATGCTCAGTCATGCTAATGGTTGTACGTTAGACTCAATGAGAAAATTTCTGCACAGGTGCTTCCATCAATAGTACCTCACAGAATAGGACTGCACTGTATTGCCAGGTCACTGATGCTGAAGGTCTGTTCTTGGATGACTTTTTCAGAAAAAAGAAGGTTCAGCTGCTTTAATGACCTAAATCTAATGACTTGAAGGCGGAAGATTCAATCAAGATTTCGGTTCAAGATTTTTGCTCCTGTAAATTGTAGGTCAAGTCCACAGTCTCCAGGAATCTTTGAGGCTCAACCACAGAACCCCAGCTTGTCCCAGGGAAAACTCTCAGATAGGCACTTGCACTGAATTTGAAGAAAGAAGTATGCCCCACCGTCATGAAGCAAGACAGGCACAATTTAGTTCTTACTGCATTCAGTTGAGAGATTTGTGTTGAACACGTAGAATATAAACATAGATAAAAAAAAGTTTCAAAGTCAAATTATTCTGATTTTGTCTTTGGAAATGTATTTTCTTATGCTGGGAGGAAAAGATACTGTACTTTATCATTGCCTTGTTATGTGATAGCTGGAAATGAAAGAAATACTGTGTTAGCTAGACTGGCATAGGTATTGAATTTTTTATCACTATTCAAAGGGAAAAAGGTTCTTACTAACTGACTGTGTAGTTAGAAACACACATGAAAAAGAAACATTGCATAAGCAATTAGATTATGTTGGAAATTTCCTGCAGATTATTTAATTAATCTGAGATCTTTCAAGGAGAAACATGTTGGTTTTCTTCAGCATAAATAATGTTGGAGCTCTCATAACCTTCATACCATGATGGTATTTTGTTCTCATAAGGATTCTTTATTTGCAAGTCTTCTTCTTTCTTGTCATAGCCAGGGTCTGGGTTGCTGTGTCTGAAGAGAGTAACACTTACTCTTTTGTCCCTTTCAACTAATGATGTATGAATTGGTGCCTCCAGTCCACAGTTCTGCTGCTGCAACAGGATGTCCTTCACTCCATTGTTTTTCATCCCAAAGTTAATAATGAGGTAGTGGTATAAGCATGAACTATCAGGTAAATAAAGAGGCTAAAGCCATGTGTTGAGATTTTAAAATGAGTTTTTTGTTAGGGTGGAAATGAAGAGGGAAAGAAGTACTGTCATCAGAAAGAACTTTAAAAAGAATCAAATTACTTCCCCAAGACATTGTGATATATATTGATTTGGGATGTGTCTTGTTTTCACTTTAGCCTTCAAATTGCATGATTTTCTAGGCAGATACCGTTACCTGCATTTCTTGTAGGACTCCTACTGTCACCATGAGCTTTGTGCTATGCAATTACATCATAAAAGATGGGTTTTGCTCTGAACAGTTTATGATCCAGATGTCATGGGTAATATGGGTAAAAGCAGGCAGTATCGCATAGCTCCAAGATCACTTTCTGAGCATATAACAGAAGTTGAGGGTGTTTGAACAGGTTGCTCAGAGAGGCTGTGGAGTCTCCATCTTTGCAGGCACCTAAACCCCAACGAGACTCAGCCCTCAGCAACCTGCTCTGCTTGACCCTGCTCTGAGCATGGGCTTGGACTAGGTGATCTCCAGAGGTCCTGTCCAACCTCAACAATTCAGTGATTCTCTGTGATTGTGTTAGGAGCAGAGTCAACTGGACCTAAGACTCTGGAGCCTTACGACATAACTGTTAATTGAACCACATCATCTTTGTCATAAAATTGTACAAACCCAATATTGTTATGGATGGAGACAGTTCTGCAATTATTAGATTGAGTAGTACTTCATACCAATTGTCCCATTGACTTACACAATAAATGGACTTCTGAGCACCTCTTGACCTGAAGGTTAAGGTGTTAATATGCAATTCAATTTAAAAATTTATTGGCACTATTAAGACACTTCTTCCAAACCCAGATTAATATCCCTCTTAATTTCCAGACTTAGGAGCCCTGAATGAATTAATAATGTATTAACTGGCTTAATATATTGGCATTCTTAGAGTAGTAAAAGGGTGCAACTGGTATTAGTTCAGCTGATCACGGATTGCAACTGATCTCTCCCAGTGAAGAGAGAAAATGGCAAATTATTCATTTGACAGGACTTTGTCTCCTATGGGATACGCTTTAGAAAGGAGTGCTGCAAATAGACTAAAATGTTGCATCATCCTATGCAGATAAACTAATAATGAATTATTTTTTTACTTCTTTACAGGAGGTCTCAGTAAGTAAATCCAAATTTTCAGTTGGCCCCTCATACTGCTGCATATAATGTCTGACTTAAATGTTGTGTATGCATTTTTATATGTCAATGGAAAAAATCTTCTGCCCTTGCTGCTTGCACCTAAAAAATGAGCGCTGCACTGGCAGCTGTTTCCCTGCAATACTGATATGAGAAAAAGTGTGACCTGCTCAATTAACATTACTATTTTCTCAAGTACTTCAGTGTTTTCCTGATATTGCTCCTCTGATATTGCTCCTTCGGTTTTGGTATTTAGTAACCTCAGGGTGCTCTTCTCTCAAAAAATACGCAGGTTTCCATGGGCAGATTTTGTGTAAGCACCGATCTTTCTAAAGACCTGAGCACTGTTTTACCTTGGCTCCTACAAAAGTCCATCAGTCCTAGTGTTGTTTTCAAAAGAAATAAAGTTAGTCATACTTTTTTAAAATCCTTTTTGTATATGAAAAAATACTGAAAGTTATTGCTTTTGCATTGTACTGTTGCAAAATCTAAAAGATATTAATATTTAAACTCATATCTTCTGTAGGTAGCCAGTTTATTTTTAAAAAATTAAATCCACAGCAAATAAAGAATTAGACTAGATTTTTCGAGGTTGTTTTATTACAGAAAGACTTTCTGATGAACACGTTTTCAGTCCTTGCAAAAGAGTAAGAAGTCACCTTGTTTCTTAGCAGTAACCAAACTGATAAGAAATAGGTCAAAGCTGAACCTTCTCAAGGTTGGTTTGGGTTTTACATATTTAAGGAAAATAAGTATATTTTGTGATTTAGAAATAGTGAGTCGATAGCAGCCAAAAAGAGCAAGTTGAGTCATTTACACTCCTTCTTCTTGGTGTAAATATGATAGTATTTAATGCCAGTGAGTTGCTTTGTGTAGCATGCATGTTTTAATTATTTCATAATTAATTATGAAAACAAAGGCTGTGTTAATATTAACAGAATCACTTTAATCCTAGTGTGAAAAAGAGTTAAAAATTAAACTTGAATTTTTGTTCTTAATGATTTTTTTGAACTTCAGTTTTCTACTATATGTGTATACATCCCTCAGTTTGACATTTATGTGTTATCTTTGAGTAGTTGTAAGATTAGTTATCATTTGAAAAGTGGAAGATTTTCTAGGATAATTGCTGGAGATGTAGAAAGCAACATAAAATCTTTACTTTCTTCTGACAAAGAATGTAACTGCTTACTTTTTTTTATTCTGAATCACAGACTTTTTTCGTAGGTTTCTAGAAATTATGACTGAGGCAGTGATTTTAACTGTTGTGAGTGCTTACTCTTTATAGGCTCACTCCTTTTGCAAAACCATGGCACTTGACAGTATTTGTTACTACTAACACTCGGCTTTCTGCAGTGATCAGAGGACGGCAGTAGGCAGGTGTTACGCTGTGACTACTACTTACCAGGAAAAACTTGCTCCTTAACCTAGCCCTTATTCTTCCATCTGCTTACTTCACTCACTGTTATGTTTGGCTGTGATCCAGATTTGTAAACTCTTTTGGGGACTTGGATTTTTTTATATTCCATGCTTCTAGATGACTTAACACAGAGAGTACAGTAATTATCTATGCTTGTAAGACTGAAGGGCAAATATTTTACTCTGCAGTTTTGTCTCCTGACCATCAAAACTTAACGAACTTTAGGACTGCATTGTGGCTCCATCCCTGACCATGCAGCTCACTTTTCTTGTAATAGGAATAAACCTCCTTAAGTGTCCTTATTTGGGTTAACAAAAATTTAAAAAAAGGAATTGCTGTATCTGATACACCAGACTAAATTAGTAAAGAAATTTAGCCATTTATCATCACAATATTTTGGTGTTGGTGAATTGAATTTAATCGACCCTTTTTAGTTAAACTAAGAGTATTGCAACTATTAACTGTTAACTTAAACTTCTCTTCTGAATTAATCAATGAGCTAATCTTTGGATAAAATAAAAATATAGTCAATACTTTTTAAAATAACCTGCATTTTTTCAGGTTTCGTTCATTGTTTCATACTTGGGTTTTGGATGTTTTTTCTCAGAAGTATTAACAATTACTGTAGCCCTTTGTAAAACTGCGATTTATGGCAATGTAAAACAACATGAATGGATTTAGATTCTGAATACTCAAATTTTTAAATATGCATTGAACTTTAAACAAATAAGCGGTTTCTTTACTTTAGAGGGTTAACATATCAAAGGAGTACAAAATTCCTGCAGGTGTTTCTAAGATCAGTGACCTAAAAACTTATGTTGACATAGAAAATGATGTTGATATGGCCTTTAAGAAGCAAAAGGGGAAAGAATTTGAAATTATGTTTGAGGTGTACAAAATGAATTAAAAGACACTATCTACAAAGTTCACAAACTTTTCTCAGGCTCTCCCTCATTTACTTCAGATGAGCTCTAAAATAATTCTGTACTTCCATTTCCTAATGTAAGTGTTATTCTTAGGTTCACCTTACCTCACAAATTTTACAAGTACAGATGAAGTTTCAACTAGTACAATGAATTATGAATCCATTATTCCATTTTATTAGCACAGTAATGAAAGTCTGATGCTCAAGTGTTTAAACTTAAACAAATGAAATATTTCTGAATCTATGGGCCATGCACTTGGGAAAGAATCAGTGGGACAGAATGCTGTAGCCATGCACTGTCCTTTGCAGAATACCATTCTCTATTATGTTGTTGTGTATTCATTATCCTTTTAATGCGTTATTGCGCTCAAACAAGATGTACTTATATAACAGGACAGAAAAATAATCTATGGGGTAGCAGATGGAAGTTAAAACACACTGCTCTCTATGTTATACAATATTAAGTTTGAAACCTAAGAAAAAGGTAATGGAAAATGTAATTTTCCCTATTTTTTCCTTGTCCTAATCTTTTCTGTTTCTTCTCTGTGCATGGTATATTTAATCAGATCCATCAGCCTGAAGATTCTTGCATCTTTAGATATCCCTTGTTGGAAGAAATTAATGTAAATCTAGCCAAGCCCTGATTTGAGCAGGGAATTATCTTAAAACTGGCTTTGAATGTCAGTCATGTTTGACTTTTTTCTTACTTAGAAGTATTAATATACCTGTCATGCCAAAAAGCTTTTGACAGTGAAATCATCCTGTTTCTCAAGCGGGGCACTTTAATTACCTATATATACACAAAAGTGAGAAAAAAATAACGTTATTATTTAGAGAAAATTACTACTATTGTGTCCAAATACCAGTTAGTATATTTCAATCATTTATGATTATTTCCAAGATCTGTTAACAAACGTGTACATGCAAACATGATCAAATCTGTACTATGACATACAATGCAGTGTTTTTAATGGCACCTGATAATTACATGACTGAAAGAGATGCAGATTGGTACTTGGTAATATTATTAGGAAGTGGATTTGCTTTCCTTACTGTGTACCTCCTGTCTTCTCTGAAGTGTTGGATATAAGATTCAGGACCATTTCTGCAAGGTGCTGGTGTTCATTCTTCCCGCTCAAATGAATAGGTGTTAAATTTAGTTTTGGTGTCTGAAGCTTTCTTTGATAACACGCTAAAACCCTGGGTCTACCCAGCAAAGTCCACCCTATCCAGACTCCTCTCAAGCACCTTTGGCAGGGCTCAGAGAAACAACTGAGCTGTCAACAGACAAGAGGTGGGTGGAATCACTTGGCTGTGGGGTTTTAAGTCCCTCTGAACATCTGGTGTCACGTCCGAGAGGTGAGATCTTCCCCCGCTCAGTAGATCTCGGACTGGAGGGTCCTACCAGCACCCTCAACCACACGGCTTAGCCAAGGCTGTGGCAGGAGCGCCGGGGAGAAGCAGAAAGCCTCTGCTCTGCAGGAGCTGCGTGGAGGCCTGCGGTGGGGAAAGGGCGGCCGCTCAGGGGGCAACCCCAGCGCTGCAGGAGATCCCGGGAGCAATACGGAAAGAGCGGTGGTGAGGCAGGGCTCAGTCAGGTTTCATTAAAAGCTGTAAAATGCTTTGAAAGTTAAACTTACTAGATATTATTCCTTTATTATTGTGCTATACTCCTGCATAGATAGATATATGCGGGTGAAGTAGGGATATATATTTGTCTCCTTGTTTGTGTGGGAACTCTGAACCTTATAATTAATGTGTATAACAGGTTATGTTCAGAGAAATTGACATTAGTAGCTGCAAGAATCATATACGTAATTCTTTATAAATATAAATTCTACTTTTCTTAATACCCATAAAACTCTGCTGTACTGTGGGCAAGATTCCAAATGCTATAATTTCTGTAGAGCAGCTACCAAAATCAGCTATTATTCATTTGAAGTATCATTTGGAAACCAGGTTTTCATGGAAATATGAAAACTTAATTGGAAAAAAAATATTTAATTCTGTATGCTTTGTAAAATATTGTAATGAATTCAGATCCTGCATACAGCAGATAACATAGCTGTGGTGAAACTTTTCAAACAGGACTAAACAGGTGGAGTCCAAAGTCCCCAGTCAGGATTATAAATAATCACCCTGATTTCTAAAAACTCCTGCAGAGGAGAAGAATTGACTGATTGGTACTAGACCTGGGTAAGCATCTTTCAAAGATACATTACACTTATTTCAGATGTAGGACTCCAGAAGGATTTGGGTCTTGCAGCATTAAAGTGTTGCAGGAGTCAACTTTGAGCAGTCAGAGGAAGCCTGGAGCTATATGCCTGGGTATGTATAAATTATACATTGATAATTAGGTGTCTGTGTGGTGTATAGGAAGAATTAGGTGCCCGAGAAGGAGATCCACTAATGTCTTCAATATGAGCATGAAAATTGTAATGACATTTTTATGCCCTATGTCCTGTTAAAATTGTAAGAAAGGACATTTATCTGCACAAAGCATGTTTTATATCTAATTTTTCCAACACCTAATGATTAGTCTTCATTCAATAAGTGAAAAACCTGGGATCAACTCCCTTTGATAGCCTGATGACATGGTACATGCGTTTCTCAGTTTCTCATGATGCAGCTTTTTTATTTTACAAAGAGCAAATAACTGTTTATATTCAAGGGAGAGGAGGCATGACATTTTGACCCCCCAGTTAGAGTGCTAGCTTCGGGTAGAGAGCACACGTTAAGTATTGTACTGCCTGTATTAAACAGTACTTGGAGCAAGGGCTGAAATTTATGTAACTTCACAGCAGGAACTGATCACCTTTATGTTTGTAATGTATATATCATATCACACGTAATCTCTGTCTTTGGTTTCGTCAAGTGGGTGTTTCTATATGCCATGCACAGTGGAATAGTTTGAAGGACTGAGAAGTTGCAATAGCCTCGTGTTTAAAAGCATTAACATGGAAAACATGTGGCAGGTTCAAAGCTCTGTGAACAGAAAAAAGACTTTTTTCTTGTTGATCACACAAACAGTGTGCTGGCTGCTACGTAACAGGGAGGTGTTTTTATCAGCTTTTAATTCTGGGGACCGAAAGGTGGGTATGCTTTGGTATTGGAGCTGTTTGTAGGAAAAAGGTGATGGAAGACCTAGTATATGACTTTCAACAAAGGCTAGACATGGAGCTGGAAAGGGGACCACAAGAAGGAATGAGTGTACCCTGCCTAAACTTGTTCGTAGTTAGACCAGCAGTTGAGATGTAATCAAGTTCTGCAGTAGCTGCGAATCCTTTCTGGCTAGTTTGGTATGGCGCGTACACAGACAGACCAGGGCACTGTTCGAAGGAAGACCTGGAGGAGGGCTAAAGGCATAGGAATGAAAAAAGAAATCCTCACTGAACAAAAACTGTGTGGGTGGGTGTGAGAGGGGAGGAGAAATTATGTTCATTTTTCAACCTTGTTTTGCAACTAGACAGAAAAATCCATTATTTTTTTTTTAGAAAAGTCAGTCTAATTTTCACTCATGATAGGAGGACATGCATGAAATCATTTTAATGAGCAATTGCTTAAAGGAAACATAATCAGGGAGATTAGGGTTTTCTGTCCTTTCTCAGCTTTTTATGTCTGTATCTACATGTGCGAGAATTTTCAAGAATTAATCATTTAGATTCAAAAATGCTTTGGGCTTTTCAAGTAATACGTTTTTAAGCATTGATGTAGCCACATATTTTTCCATTAGTGTTTCAGAAATAGGATTTGCTTCCATGTTTTTTATCTGTCAAAGTCAGTAGAAATCATAAGGTATTTATGACATAGTAACCAACTTACTGCTCTGCAAAACACAGTGTTGAAACCATGGGTGTAAAATGTTCGGCTGTTTCATGACTTCCTAGAGCTCTCTGCATGGAACACATCCGTGTAGTATTTTGAGATCTTTAGCTCTATATTTCTATTTACCTCAATATAGAAATATGTAAGCGAAAGTTATTAAAATTATTGAACTGATATCTCTAAGCCTAATGATAGTTTAGGCCATTGTTATCGTAACTGACTGAGCTAAAAAGAAAATAGAGGACCATTCTGAAGGATCTGAACACCGACAGAGAATATCCTAATCAGAAAAGAAATACCGCAGAAGAGCAGGTTTTTATTCTTAAAATAATGAAATTAATATTTGGATTATGCCAGAATTTTCCCCCTGTTTTTGTTATTGCCATCAATAGTTTCAGCCTAGGCAAATCAGCCATTCCTAATAAAGAACAAAGGCACATAGTAAATTCCTGACCAAGAGCACAACCATCTGCTACTCGATTGCAAGTACAGTAGGCTTACATGAAGGACAAAATGCTGGAAGTAGGGAATAAGGGTCCAGAGCCTGCCATTATGAACAAAGATAATTAAAAGACCATATGAAACCATGGTGGACAAGAGGATATGCTGGAAACTAAGAATAAAGCCTAGTGCAAAATACTTAATAAAATTAAATTTTTCTTTTCAGTCTTCCCTAGGAAGTGTCAAACAGTTATTTTAGCTATCTCTTTCTGCTTTTATGCTCTTTTCATTCTATTGCAAAAAAAAAAAAAATTCTTTAAAAAGTACTGATAGAAGCAGAGAAGTCAAAGTTCATGCTTAGAAATAAGGGCATGTGGAGGAGTGTCCGCTTTTCACTGCTGCAAAGGGTTTTCAGAAGATGTCGCCCATGCGTGTGCTTGTTTATGCTCTGCAAGTGGTAAGGCATTTCTCAGAGGAATGCGGCAAGCAGCGTTTCTGAAAGCAATCGGGAAATTCTTGCTGATGTGGGAGTCGCCAAGACTCTCCCAAGCTAATGAAAAACCCGAGATCGGGATTAAATGCGAAAGAAAAGCGTCTGCTAATTGATTTTCGTTACGTATGGCGTAGGAAGGGCTAGAGGTTAGAGGCAGAGCTGTGGCTCCCTCCTGGAGGGCCGGACTCTGCTGGCGCTCAGGCCGCCCGTGCGTTATTGTCATCCGCAGGGACCCCTCTCCAGTCTTCCTCGCAGAACTTGCAGTTCTGGTGTGTCCTGCGCTCACAGTTCGCTGCTTATTCTCCTCACTGGCTCCTTGGTTTTCTTTTCGGTTTCTGCTGGGGCGCCTTGCTGCAGCTCTGCACACCCAGTCGCGGTTACTTGGGGTTTAAAACCCGTCGGAGGGAAGCACGGCCGTGCTCGGCGGGGCTGCTGCCCGCGCGCCCGACGCTGCGGTGCGCGGGGCGAGGACCCTCTACGCTGCGGGAGTAACCCAGAGCCATTCCTGCTTCCAGAGGGGATGCCATTGCCCACACGCTGCAACCGATTCTCTTGGGAGTATTTCTGGTGATGTAGTTATGAGCCCTGACCGCTGGTTCCCTGGGAGGGAGGGAGGGAGGTACCTTTGCCGCCCAGCAGCAGGAGGTGGGGTGATGCTGGGTATTCTGGAGTGCCATCTGCTGGCACTCCATCCTCTTGCTGTTTACGCGAGGAATGATGCCCCTGTGACGAGAGATGTACAGGGTGGTAGGTACCAGCAAGCGTGAACTATCAGGACCCTGTAAAGTGCTCTACTCAAGGGCAGGGACTGAGCTGTCATGATAACCAACCATCCATAACTGCCTCCCAGTCCCCCTCCTTCCCACTACAGCAGGAGCGAGCAAGGCAGACTGGAGACAGTGAGGCCTGCATTTTGCCTAACTTTCTATTATAAACATTAGTTACATTAGCATTATAAGCATTGCAAGTCTGTACTTTTACCAGACATTTCTGTTTGACATGACATGTTTACAAACAGTTTGGTTTCTTCTGCTGCGTTCGGAGCTCTGATTTGAAGGCATTGACTCTGTGTTTCCTTTCCATTTCTATGGAAACAGCTAACCATCTTCTAATATAGCTGTTTTGTAGCTGCTGGGCCTGATTTCCTTCTCATGTGGGTTGTTTTTAAGCCAGTATTGCACTGTCGATCCCACCTGCGTTACTTGAAGCTGACAATTATAATTGAGAGCATTCAGATCTGCTGCTTTCCCAGCACGTTGCAATGAAAGGGACTTACATGCAAAATGTAAGCAGGTTTGGAGCAGATACTGTAAAACATCTCTTACCATCCATCATTTTATTTTGATAGCCCTAGTTCTAACTCCAGAGCTAGAACAGCCACAAATTTCCATTATATGGCTCACACTGACCTGCCAACTGTGAAGAATCAGCTTTTTTCTATTCATTAGGAATATGGAGTTAGATTTGGTTTTCCTCCAAAAGCTTCAGAATACAGGATCAGAATTGCATTTGGGTTTGGGTTTTTTTCCCCGTTTGCGTTAAAACACATAATATTATGTGTTTCAAAATTAAAAGATGTTCATGATTGTTCGTCCTCTTATGTGCTGGCCTGGAACAGAAGCAGGAGAGGTCATTGGTATGTACACTTGACTGTGGGAAAATTTGTTCTTTGGTTTAATACTATATGCCTTCCCCAGAAAAACACAGTAGTTTCTCTTGGGGCTTACTGTCTTTATTACATCTGATGCTGAAATGAGTTTGATGTCAAATGAGTTTGATCCTCATATCAGGCGGTTGTGGCCCCCGGAGGAATCATGAATGATGCATGGAGAGCTAGCTGGTCATATTATGATAACACCTTTCACGTTTCTAAGAGTGAAACTACATGAAAAGTTAGGCAAAAGGTGAGTACTTCCCTAAAATGGATTTTCTGTATTATTTGGTCATTCAGAGATTGGATAGAAAGATATCCCACACAGCTGTGCAACAGTGAGAGCAGGAGTGACCACTACCTCCGTAGGCTTTTTGCAACTCATGCTCATCATCCCCTGCTCTCCCTGGTTCAGAGGACTTGTGCTTACTTCTCCTGAGCTGGTGACAGCAGCTAGCGAGGCTGCAGACATTTAGCTCTCGGGAACACCCCTCTTCCTCTTGCTGTGGCTGTGAAAAGAGCTAAAAAGTGTACGCATGAGGCAGACTTTGTATTTCACTGTGGCTGGCACCATGGGGCAAATTATTTATGTATTATTTGTATATTTATATATTATATCTTAGATTGGATATTAGGAAAAATTTCCTCACCAAGAGGGCTGTCAAGCACTGGAACAGGCTGCCCTGGCAAGTGGTTGGGTCACCACCCCTGGAGGTATTTAAAAGATGTGTAGATGTGGCACTTAGGGACATGGTTTAGTGGTGGACTTGGCAGTGCTAGGTTAATGGTTGGACTTGATCTTAAAGGTCTTTCCAGCCTAAACAAATCTATGATATTTGAGTCATATTTGCATGGTTCCCTGATGGATTAAGTAGACACTTTAGTTCTTGTTGATTCTTGCTCTCCTGAATTGAATCAACCCATCGACCAGTTCTTCTCTGTGCTACTTTAATTTTATGGTAGTAAATATATTTGCAGATTTACCAGTCACAGTAGCTTAAAAGCAGAGTAGTATTATGGAAACTCTGTGACCTGTAGCTTGTAATATTTTGTCTGAACAGCTAAAATATACATAACACTAAAAAGAGACTGTTTATATGCTAAATAAACCAAAGGGAAAAATAAGAACAAAATAGTTAAACATCTACTGAAGCATATGAAATATATATAATTTCACATTTTCAGCTAAGTTATGCCATAGAGATACTGACAAATCCATTTCTAGAGGGTAAGAGTTGGGGTTGTGGTAATATGACCAAAGAAGAAAATTTAGTAGGTGGCAATATATGCCTTATCCAGGTCGGGGAAGGGGGTGTTTGGTTTTGTTGTTGTTTTGGGAGTTGTTTTGTTTATTTATTTACTTTCGATTTATTTATTTATTTATTTATTTATTTATTTATTTTATTGTCCCTAGAGTACTGTCATATTCTCTTCCTGTTTGTGGATGTGTTTGCAGAGAGATCTGACAAGGTCGATATTTGCATTGGGCAGCTTTGGAACTCTCAGCATAAACCCACTTATTAATGAAACAAATGTGCTGGGTGTTATGCTCTCTGTTGTTATTCACATGGAGGTTTTGGGTCTGAATGAGCTCATCTTCCTAGCTAGCGGGGTTCTCTCTAAACAGGCATTTGCCTGGGAAAATATGCAGAGGCGCATTCAGACCATCTGCTTTTCTGATTAAACCGACACGGGAGATGCGTGCCGCGGGCCAGGTAGCAGGGGCACAGTTTACATACCGCGGAGAATCCGGCTCCTCTGAGGCCGCAGGAGGAGGAAGGGAGTTGCTGCGCCTGGAGCCCGGCAGCAAATCGCGTTCAGCAGGACTTTGGGCGCGGGGCGGTGCTGGGGGTGTCCCAGTGCCAGCTGCGGCGCAGGGGTGCAGACCGTCTGCTGGACCTCCTCATCCGCCGTTCATACGGCACAGATGTCAGGGGCTGGCTCGGCGGGAGGCTGCTGGTGCCGTGTCAGGCATGCATCATGGTGTGTCCTGTGAGGGAGAGTATGGAAATTATCAGGTGTAAATTAGGTTATTCTTTAAGTTAATCTCATCACTGTTTCGACATCACAGGGGCACGCCCTAGTACCACTGCAGTTTTGGACTCTGGAAAGTGGGCAACCTTCTCCTTGGTGGGGGGGAAAGAATCCAGGCGCCTGTGTGACACTGATTTTCTCTTGGAAAGGCTGGGTCAAACACACCCATCAGGCTTGAATCCATGACTGTATATATCCCAAGCGCTCTTGTGTTGGTGCTACAATGATAAAATACAAAAGCGGCACAAGACAGCTTCCAATAAAAGGTTATCACTACAATTCAGAAAAATTGTGTTTAGAGATTTAGAAATCCATTTCTAAGGTCTATAAGTCTTTCTGCCTTGAGCCTATCTTTTCCATTTTATCTCAGTCTCTTAATTGTAGTTCAGGTTTAGTGCTAAGAAGTTAACAGTATGTGGAGGGACCAATAAAATCTCTCACAGTACTGACCATGTATTGGTTTTAAGCTGTATAAGACTGCCTGTATTATTTAAATGCCTGTCTTTTGTTTTTACTTTGCAGAAATGAGGGAGAACACTTTTTGCTTTAGGGTAGCATAAATATAGGTCATATGAGTTTTAGTGCCACCAGTTTTTTGGCCATTGCAAGGGCCCACCCCATAGGTGAGAGTCTCAGTTTCTCCTGTCATCACACATGATAATTTTTTTAGGGTTTTGATTCCTTAAAGTGAAAGGTCTTAAGTGAAATACAGTGGGTCGTCTAGTGCATAGTGGTACAGAGGATAGAGGGGATGTCCTTGTGCACCCTTCTGGCCTTAGTGGCAGCAACAAGCTTGCCTGAGATTATGCAGGGCTGGACCCAATGACCCATGTTGTCTCTTCCAGTGTTAGTTAAGCTGCCATATAATTTCAGGAACTGAAATGTAATTTAGTACAGTGATTCCTACACTGTGAGGTGTGAACCACTTGCACCTGCAAGGCAAAGAAAATGCCAGGTGATACAGAGGGTTGTGACTGTGGACATGGTCCTTTGCTTCGGTGGTGTGCGAGTCCATGGACGATTGACAGGGAACCTCACACAAACACAAAAGCTGCATGTGATTCTTCAGGCCAGACCCTGAGATCTCATAAACTGCCAGCATCATCAGGATGTGACCCTTTGTAATCTGTATAAATAATGTGTAAATATATGGAAGATATATCC
Source organism: Aviceda cuculoides (assembly GCA_035590195.1). Lineage (NCBI taxonomy): Eukaryota > Metazoa > Chordata > Aves > Accipitriformes > Accipitridae > Aviceda > Aviceda cuculoides. Next base: position 12,300,186 of record JAVJGG010000005.1, on the reverse strand, counting down.
AGAGTTGGTCTAAATTTGCCTACATCTTAAATAATCTAGTAATTGCCTAATGTTCATGCATCACACAGCTTCAGAAATCAAACAATCAGCAGTCAGGAGACAGAGTTAAGCTTGAAAACACAATTACCTGTGTTCTTCCTATAGAGCCTTTCTGTGTAGCATTATAAATAATTGCTTATTATTGGTTAATATCTAATTTAACGCAAAACGGAACTTCTTATGCACGCTAGCATAGAACAACGTTCGGTGTGCCTCTGTGATTTCACTGGTTTGTAGGAGCAAAGGCAAGACTTCAGCTTGTTTAGATAACAAAAGGTGATGTAGCTCAGTTAAAATGGTGAAACACTACAGCTCAGGGGAGGCTGCACCCTCTAAGCACTGGAGCCTGGATCTGCAGTAAGGAGTTGGTCTGATCCATGACATTTCAAGGAGCTCTAGAGCTCATCTGAAAATATCAGACTTTGAGAGAGATCTGTCCGAGTGGCTTCCTCCTTTTCTTCCAAATATGTCCAGACTTTGGTGAATTCCCAGACTAGGGTCTTCGCTGTGTCACAGTGGATCCATGTTAGGAATGTGTTTCTTATGTCTGTTTTCTTCCTTTCATACATTGCCAAATTTTTTTTTTCTCTTCATAATTTGAACAAGAAAGACAGACCATTATGCAAAAGCTTACTTGGAAAAATAAAATGCCTTGAACTAGCACAGCTGCTTTGCTATAAATAAAGTTAAATATACTGGGGTTTTAACATAGCTGTTTCATTAGGCTAGATTTGGAATAACCTCACTAGATACAAGCCCAGTGCATAATATCCCTGAAGAACTTGTGTTTTATGTGTATTTCAGTTCTTGTGAGCAGAAGGACGCAGGAACAATTTGTTATGAACTGTTATTTATAAATTACAACTTCAGGCACCCAGAAGATAGGCACTGTGTTGTATATAAGCAGTGCAAACACTGAGAAAAACAGAGATGGACCTGCAGCAGTATGTTACAGCTGAATATCCCAGAGATCTGAGAGACTGTGATCTGCTTAGATCTAAAACCTGGAGGGACTGTGTGATATGAAACAATAACTACTTTTCACTTTTTAGCCACTTTTCAATAATAACTGGTTTTGATACATGATTTTTTCTTCTTTGTCCAGAACATAAGAAATAATTTTGCATAAATAATAAACAGGCATAACTGAGACGTCTGGCATTTTGAAATGGATTCCAATTCCTGCCAAAGCAGGAAATCATGAGTAAAACAATTAATAAATGCCATTCCTCACTTTCTAGCACAATAAAAGGAAAACAAATTAAGACAAACTATAAGCTTTTAAATGTGTATATCCGTGTGGCAAAATGTAGTGTAAAGTTCATATCTGTTCTGTCTGCAGTGCTTTAACTAAATGAAGAGCGTCAACTTTTCTTTAGAAAAATAAGTACAGATTGCACAAAAATAAGATGAAAATAGATGGCTTCATCTGTAGAGTTTCTTGCTTCCTGATTTAAAGAGCGTTGATAAGAGGTAGTGAAAGCTTGTTGGAGATTTTCACTTAAGCTGGGACACTGAGATTGACTCGTAGTTTGAAGCTTGTCCAGCACGTGTAGCTCACCCACTCCTCTCTGATGCATGAGGTGAAATTCAAAGGTTCCAACATTTTGGGACTGGGGGACTTGGAGTGGTGTGAGAAGGCTGAGATCTAGAGCAGAGCTGTTGAGCTTTATTGCACATGCAGTCAGAACTATTCCTTAAAATTCAAGAGAGCAGATGTTGCCCATGGGATTATGACCTTTACCCTGATGTTCAGGTTTTCTCTGTTTACACCGGGGATAAGCTAAAATAAATATATTTACTTCAGATTGCCTGGGGCCCAAGTGGTCTAAAAATATTGAGACTCACTGCAGCATCTCAGCAGTGAGTTTATTTGAACAGAATCAGCATTATTTTTGTAGAACACAAAAATATTTTACATACTTATGAGTAACGGAGTTTGTTATTAAAAAGCCATCCTCAGCTTTCCTCCCAACTATGTAGCCTCATGCATGGAGAAACAATTATCATCAACTAAAACCTTAAAACAGTTTCTTTCCAGCTTTTAAAACACTCTTTGAAAAGCTCTGAGGAATGACAAAAAAATAAAAATCCAGTTACTAGCCAAGCATGGAGCAAAAAATTTAGTTTGAGTATCAGTGACGTACACTGTCAGTAGTCCCTGAGCTCTCATAATCAGGTATCTGGTACAGCAGAGACATGCCCACTCCATACTACATAATACTTGAAGTATTTTCCTTCTAGACCTGACCAAGCCCTTAAGAAAGTACAAGCCTTGAAGGCTCTCAGCACCTTTGCCTCTTGGACTCCAGGCACAGGGCATCAACTCCTGGAAAAGTCAGCCTTTCGTTAGCAGGAGGCTGACAGGGTGCTGCTCGCTTGTCCAACTTTATTGTTGATTCTCCAGAATACGTCCAATCTCCTTCTTATTTTTCTTTCATCGCTTGTTCCTCCTGGAGCCTAAAGGCATGAGATTCAGAGGGCACTTTTTTTGATATCCCTTCTTACAGTCTCGATGGCCACCTTCCCTACCTGCTGGTGAGGGCCTGGTATGGCTTTTCAGAACATAGTGTGTTTCAGCAGTGTGTTCTCCTTTGTTTCCCTTACTCATTTCAGACTGGTACAGATGGATGAAGAAAAGACCTATAAGAAAGGAAAAAAAGTATTGTGTTGAAGCATAGGGAATCGGGTTAGGATGGTCAATGCAGGAGGGTCCTTAGGCAAATTCCTGATGCTATGAATGACCTTCAAGTTCACGTACTCATTTTGGAGGTCTTTGACTTGAGAAATCTTGGACATGGTGTCCAAGGAGGCCAAATGCTGTTGTCTTTAGCTGAAAGGGATGGAAGATTCAGATGCATAGCATTTTTCAATCAAGTAAAAGGTAAATGAAATTGATTGCCCAAGTTTTATTACATTCAGATTAGAGAGACAATTTTGACTTGACCTCTCTGTACCCGAGTTTTCTGATCAAAAAGGGAGAGATAATAATCTTTATCCTGCACAAGTGATCTAAGGCTGAATGTGCTCATTTGTGTGAATTGAGGCTCAGCTGCACTGAGTTTGAAGCACCATGGAAAGACCTGTGCCTACGGACAGTAAATGCATTTCTAAGCAGCTGCTAGTCAGGGACAGCGTTTTTACTTCCCTGTGCCAACCCTTCAATAGCTTTGTAAATACGAAAAGAGGGTTGTGGTCTACTTGTATTGTTACGCATTTTGTTCATGTTGCATTTCAAGCAACATTGAACATAAACATTTTTTACATATTTTTGTCCGTAATTTTTCCTTGTGGTAAATTCTTAGACTCTGACATATTTTGAGCTTGCCTTCAGCAATCTGTGCACATGTTTCTTATTAGGATCTCCCTTGTTACATCATTTATTATAACACTGTTTTGCCAAATGTTTGAATTAGGAAAGGCATGCCATTTTGACATTTTTCAGGGATTCTTGCAGGGAAGTAAGGTAAGATATGGATGATACTCTGTTTTGAGCCCATAAGCACAGACGTTTCTGATTAGGGTTTTCAGCAGCTTGTAAAACCAAATGGGATTTGATAGAAGCTAGCTATAAGGGAAGTTTTGAAAAACTTCTTAGAAAGATTTGAATCCTTAATTTGTGTGTATTCCCAGCTGAAGTTTCATTGTGTAGGGAAATAAATATGGGGAGCTGTTGCATAACAAGCAAGCTCCAATTCTGATTTCAGAGAAACATAGTAAAATGAAAATAAATTACATGGTAATAGTTGTTTTGGACTGCAGGGCTAGCACAACTTCCATGGAGAAAAACAAAAGCTCTGATTCACTGTGGTCTTACTTCATTTTTATACCGATTTATCTGTATTGCATTCAAGGAAAAACACTGGCAAAAAATTAGAATAAGGTCAAAGATGACTCAGGTTCCCGCAGTGGTGGTTTATTTCTTATTATAACAAAGCACATACAAGCAACCTATAAAAAAAGGAGTGCATCTCATTCACTTGACATTTTCCAGTGATAAAGTCACCATCCATCTGAACATATTTTCTTTTTAATATACGGTAGATTGCTCAATTGTACCCATCAGCACAATATCTGGATAACAGCGTCCCGCAGTGAGGCAGGAAAATATTATTACTCCATTGCAGACTGAGGCAGAGAAAGACTTAGAGACTTGTTCTAATTCAGGGAGGAGTAAGGCAGAGATAGGAATGGAAACCACATCTACTATTTCGATATCTAGTGCCTTACCACAGGGTTTGCCTGGTTTCTTAAAGATGGCCTTCCCCCATACTTACAGGACCAATGGACCACTGCTTCTCCCTGTTCATTCAAGCACATCACAGTTATTCATTCATTTTAACGTATATGTCTTCTGTGAGCCATGTGCTAGTTCTTTGCAGCGCCCACCGTGAAAAACTAGCCACATTAAGAAGTCTAACCTTAATTTCAGGATTGCTTATTCTGTGCCTATGCTATAAGGAACAGTCAGTGTAGGTGAATAAAGATGAAAGGGATTGAGAAGACTTCTCAGTTTGCTTGCTTTGTGCATTCCCAGGGTTTTCTCTGCCATTATCCCTCCTGTCCTGCTAGTCAGACTCAGTGACTTCTCAAGGACTGTGAGCAGAGTGGGATCCCTCACTCTGGAAGCTGTAGTGCTTGAAGCCTCTTTTTGTAAGCATCTAAAACTATTATTTTGTTAATCATGTCACTATTTGTTGAACGTTTAGCACAGACAAGTTTTTATTACTGAGTCTATGTTTCAGCTTCCACATGCTTTGTTTCCCTTTCCAAACAAGGGGTATTCAGCCCCATCTAGCTCTGCATGCCCACTGTATCCTTTCCAGTGGCAGTTACTGCCAGTCACATACAGGTGTTACCCACCCGATAAAACAAGTCCAGCTCTCCTAGCCCAAGGCAGACCTCTCAGCTGGCTGTGTTTCCATCCTTCTCTCTGCAGGTTTCCAGAAAAATCTGCTAAGGGCAGTATCCCAGTACAGAAGCAGGGACACCCAGCAATGTGCTTAACAGGCTCTGGGGAACTGTACCCAGAACAACCCCTGATGAGATCCTCAAAAGGAGAATATTTTAGAGGAAAGGCAGTGTAAAACATCAGATGAGGGAAGAAATGCATAAGTCGATCACTGGAAGAAATTACTTCAATCTCTCTCTCATGGCTCATCTTTCCAATTAAAGATGTTGTCATGTTGTGCCTTCTCTTTATGGAGAGTCTGATACCGGTATTGAAGATTAAACCAGTGCTGATTTTGGAAAGGGTCAGATTTTCAGTCTGCTCACCCAACACTAATATTTATTTGCTCTGATAAGAGAGAATATTGAAAAGAGATACCTCTATTTTCAGACCTGTGTACAGATGATGTCCCCAAAACTTTGCTGTATCACTTCCAGAACATACTTTGCTTTGTCTGTTTCTGTCCAGAGGATCACTTTGCAGTTACAGGCTATCACCATACTGGAAATACATTGACTTTTACCATTATTCCTGTGAAGATGAATACAACAATATGATTAATTAAAAAATTTTAAAAGTCATTATTCCTACTGCTTCCCAGAGATTTGTGTCTAATCTGGTCCAGCCATTGTCAAAACCTGTATGTTAAGTGACATTGAGTGTTTTGTCAAATTATAAAAAAAATTCCCAGGAGAAGGCTAGGAGGCCACGGAGGCCATCCCCAGGGGAGTCCAGTGGAAGCTCTGCCCTTGTGCCATGGAGGCGGGGAGCCCCCAGCAACTTCTCAGCAGCAAAACTGCTGTTCTTTCTCTTCACAGCAAAGTTAAACAGGGAGTCGGTTTCACCGACCAGCTGCCATGTCTATGGAGCTGCTGGTTTGGCATAAAGTTTGTACTGATTTGCCGCTTCATTTGGTTCAAACCAAAAATCACATTTCTGGAAAAATAAGTCTGTAGACTGGAAACTTGTTTTGTAACCAGATTTACTCTGTATTTTTTGAAAATTTAGGCTTTTTAGGTCCTTAAGTAGGATTAAAATAATGCAATAATATAGGTAGCTGAATATGAAAACATAACTAACTAAATAATAAATTGCTGTAGTTTACAGGAAAAGCCACTACCATAAGTCTACATATAGGATACACAGCAAAAATCTGGGTATTAAAAATAATAATAGTTTTGAGGATTTCTGAGTCTCTTTTCTGGGCCCATACATTTCTGAACTTTCCAATAACATTGTAAAGAGTAGGAAATTTCCATTTAAAAAAAGAAAGAAAAAAAAAATTCCTGATGATTTAGGAAAAATGCCAAATGTTGTGAGGTTGTGATAAAGGCACGAGTGTTAGCAACATCAAGAGCAAGAATAAATTTCTGCAAGCATTGTGAACACTGCTGCTCTGACAAAAGCAATGTGATATATCTTGAGGAACAGCCCCCTTTACTATGCTCACATACTGCACTGACATTTTTAAAATTTCCTAGTTTGCATTGTGCCCACTGTTTTTACATACTACTTGCTTTGTACCTCATGGTTTTCAATTTTGCAAAGTAAAATTATCCATGTGCAAAGTAAAATTTAACTATATATGGTATAAACAAATGCTATATAATGTTGCTTATACATGTAAGTAGAAATTGTGTTAGCACTTTATAAACTGGCAGGCATGATAAAATATAATAAGCGAATAATGATTGTGTATTGTGTGTTTCTCAGGTATCGGTGATCAGATGGAGAAATTGAGCCACTGCTGAAGATGTCTTACACCCAGCCTAGGCTTTGCCATCTATATTTGACAATACTAATCCTTAAAATGGGCGTTCCTAATGTTTGATTCATGAGGAAATATGGCACATAATCCAATAGCATGTGCCCAGTCCCAGCTCTGATGGAATTTAATCAGTACAAATCTGGCGCCAGTGTGCGGATGAGCTATCTCCTTTCGGTGCGGTGTCTGCATCTAGGTAGGTCCTTGTCCTAGAGCAACATATATTAGCCAGAAAGAAAATAATCTTCAGAAAAAGATCCTGTACCCATGCCCAGGGCATGATGCAGTCCTTAAGGCTTTTCCACTGTCTTCTCTAGCCTTGTCACTAAGCAGTAAACTGACAAGGATAAGTATCCTAGAAGATCAACTATGGTTTAATTTGTATTGAAGCAATTTAGCATTACGAACATTATTCTGGAAGAGTAAGGTCTGGAAATGGACGTTCGCATAGAGAAGCTACTCTGAAATAGTTGTCACAGCACAGCTTATTTCATGGTAGTAGCTATGGCAGTTAGCAGCCCTGGTCAGAAAAGACTCACCCTATGAGCAACCACTACCTGAACTTTCTTAGTGAGTCATGTAGCAGCCAGACAGTCCTTGACTGGGTGCTGCACTCTGCTGGACCCGTATGAAATTGTTTATTGGAATAGCCCACAACTTGTTGCTTCTTACTTTTTGTGGAAGCTTTTGGGAAGAGGAACCTAACTCTCATTTGGATGCCCTTATTTGGCTTTCTGCGGATGTCTCCAAACAATGCTGTATTGTATTTGCGTGTCTACAGTTAGACACGCAATGCAGCTCAGGAAGCTGTATATTGTATAAGTATAATAAGTCATTTCCTAGACAAAATTGTAAGTCAGGCTCTCTTAGGTGGATCCCAGAATTCTATAGCTTTTTATTTATCTAGAAACCTAAATGTGGAATGTGTTGTTGTACGTTGCAGAACTTTCTATAAACCTATTAATGCAATGGTTTACTTGCATTTCCCATATTCCAAAAAATAAACTCCTTCAGCACTGAACTTGGCTCATACACCTAAATAAGAATCTTCATGGAAGCAACCTAATCCTTTTACAATCCAGCATCAAGGGAAAAGCTCAGCTGAGTCAATGGGAAAGACTCAGCCTGTTGGCATCAGTTGGAGGTATGTGGATCCATCTCAGGGATATGAGATGAATTCTAATTCAAACCAGGAACGTAAGATTATCAAACAAAGCTGTTGGTTAAAGAAATGTGGGTATTTTCAGTTGTAGCACTGGAAGGTGAAATTTAGTTTAATAAATATAGTTTGTATTTTATATCTGAAGATTTGCTTCATTACTTGGCCATTTTAGTTTTGGACTTGGTGCTAGAGACCGTAATAGTGTGGACAATAAAGGGAATAAAATCCTTACACTTCTTTTGAAAATGTATCATACTTTCAATTGTTTTTGATATCCTTTCCAAAAAAAATTACTTGTGAAATTCATCTCTTGAAAACGACAGTACACTTGAGCATTTCTTTGCTGAAATGTTAATATACTTTAGCATCTAAGCAACTGGCATATCTTGAATCTCTCCAAGTAGGAATTTGTTTACTTTTTTAGCAAGTAATGTAGTCATTAACAATAATCTTGGATATGCAATCAGCAGGAACTTGTGCCTTCTGCTACCTTATTAATGCACATCATTATTCTCAGCCTCCTGCAGATCTAAAATACTACTGGCTTCCGAAAACTTAAAAACTGCGTGGGAAATGTTAACGCACAGACTAAGAAATGAACATTGAGGTCTGAGGACCTAAGATTCTGCATTGTCCTGTATTTTGCATCAGTGTCATCTTATACAGCAGATGTGTAACACTAATGTTGAGATACAGCAACATTTCACAAGTATTCTGAATTTACTCTTTAGAAACCTTCCTGGTAAACCCAAGTGCAACTGGGAATCCGACCCTTGAAACTTCTGTTATAGCACCAAAGGGTAAGTTACACACCCAAGTTACACACCCGGTGAGAAAATACTATTCATTAGGTTTGTATGGATGCAATTAAGATTAAGATGGAATTAGTTTAGCAGCTACTTTAAAATAATAGATACTTAACAATAGGTGGTTTAAAAATCTGTTGATAAAAATCTGTATCTGCACAGATGACTGGCAAAACATATGTTTTGCCATTCAAGACTTCTCTCACCTAGAAGGAGAAAATGAACTTTCATTTTCTGCTTTCATAGATGAGTGATTTGTCTATTAGACAAATAAATGGGGTTGAGGAGAAAGGTAAAAAGATATTGGCAACTTTGCTGCATTTTTCTTTTTCTTTTGAAGAGGACAACGTGCTGTTGTGTGTTGATGTGGTCTGAGAAGATTGTTGTATTCAAGTTTCCCAGGGAACGAAACAAAGCAGCTCCTCTGTCTCGATCACAGGGTGACATACTGGAAGCCAGGTGCTGAGGTGCTTGGCAGACTGGTGGTAGTTCAAGATAGGCCCAAAGTAAACCATCATCTGGAGAAATGTAAGGTAGAATAATGAGGCAAGCCTGAAGTGTGGGTGCCTCCTGGACTGCATGCAGCTCTTATGTTGCTTTCAAATTTACATTGTTTTGTATTCAATACCTATGTTTTGCCTTTGCCATGCTGAGGTTGCCAAGCCCGTCGCTGGCTCTGCACCTTGGTTCCTCTTCCCTCCTAATAGCACGTGGTGACCCCTCGTAACAAAAGTGCCTGTAGTTCAACTGATTTTTATGTGCCTCATTCTAGTTGGCTGCAAATCTTTTGTTGTGCACAGCAACCCACTCAATCTGGTTAAGAGTCATCTAGTCAACTTCAGAAACTTAAAAATTAGCCATTTGTTCTAAACTATCTGTGGAAAGTGGTAGGTGCCTTGAAGGCATCCTATCAGATGAATAATGGAGGATGACCTGAATGCTGATCTCTCTCCACCTACAGAGTGAATCTAGATGACCAGATTAGTCTGGATACCTAACTTTAGATGGCTAAACATAACATAAATATCACCTCTCATTGGGAATCTTATCCCTTAAAGACAATGTTTCTAATGGCTTGAGTCACTTCTCTTCAAACTTAAGAGAAAAAGACACTTCTTCAAGATTATCCATTTTTCCTAGATGTTTTTACTTTTCTCTAAATGTAGCTCTAGCTTAGGGTTTTAGCTACATGCTGACATAAAGCCCAAAGTCTGCAAATTATAATATTTTTGGATTCTTTAAAGCTTTAGTCAAAGCAGTGGATTTACGTGCCTTGTTATTCTGGTTTTCAGGTGCTTTCCAGAATTCCTCTGAAAAAAAGATCTTACCAGATTTTGGCTGATTCTTTTATCATCCAGGTGTGAGCATGTTATAATGACCCTAAATCCTACATTATAATTGGAAGTATCAGCAAATGAAAAACCTTTCTCTTCATTATCCTGGGTATCTAAAGCATTTAATATTTAGAAAACATAGCTGACTGTAGGAAGTGAAATAATTCATTATTTTTTGGTTTCAGAAGTCTTTAGATACTGTTGTGAGCCATTTTCAATTTACTAAGAGGCTGAATTTATGTTCTCCAACAAATGGTAACAACTGCAACAGTGATACTGGATTTTCTGCCTCTTTCTTCTCCCATCTGTTTGTCTCCCTCTACCCCCCAAATGAACCAGCCGGTCATTAAAATTTGAAGCCAAGTACAGAAGGAGTAAGTTACTGCCCTTTGCTAAGGGAAAGGCAAATATACCTGCAAGTCGGTTGATCAGCATGCATGGCTGTCAATCAGTGTGTCCCAAACTCAGAAGCAGACAACACATGTGCTGCCACCTACCCTGAAAAGTCGCTAGGGACGCTGAGTAGGAACTTGGAATACAATGTACTTGTTCTGAGAAAAGGGGGCATGTGAGGTACTTATCTACAAGAACTAGCCCTCTACTGCTCACATTGTTTCTCCCTTGCTAGTGAAAATGAGGGATGAGAAATAGAGCAGCCAGAAAGAAATAACAGAACTGTTGGTTCTTATGTGCTTGAAGTTGTGATGAAGAGTGTATGTGAGCATATAATGTCATACACCTGAGAACCAGGAATCAGAGGCGAAAATATATATTACATACTAAAAGGAAATCTGTCGTATTAAGTAGAGAAGTGAGGTGAGAATTTTTATTTAAGAAGTCTCTGTTCTGTTTATCTTTACCATTTTGAAGGGAATCAGAATGTAGAACTAAATTGCTATGGCAGCAGTGTATAAATTAAAGCAGATAACATTATGCTACAGGCACAATCAAGAGCTCGGCTGCAGAAGGCAGAGAAGACTGGCTTGCCTCTGCCATGTATTTCAGTTTTATAGCAAGACAGGTTAGGATACCTCAAACCTCATGTTTGATTGGTTATCCCTTCTGCGTCAAAATAACCTCATCACTGAGAGCCATGACATCTTATTTGCTCCAGTTTCAGGTATGGGGTGGATTTTGTATTCCTGGAGAGGGTAAGAGTATACATAGTTATTCAACAATAAGACAAAATGGTATGCACAATCATATGTGCAGTTCCTATTCTGGACAGTAGTCAGGTTAGCTAAAATATTTCATCTGGTTCTACTCTGTTCATAGACATTGATGGGAAACTCTCAAGAGTTACTATGGTCTTGAGGATTTCACAGGATCTCTGGCACAGATAACATCCTGAAGATACCTGTACACTATGCTTTGTTGTACTTTGCCATCTTCTTTCTAGAACAAAAGCTTTCAAGTTTCTCAAGGTCAGTCACTTGTTCTTTTAAGTCCCTGTCTGCTGAAGTGGCTGCAGACTTGGAAGGTGGAGGAATCTGCAGAGGTTCCTCTCTGAAGAGTTGGTCTTATAACTAGAATACAGATTTCGGAAAGAAACTAGAAGAGACTGTTTGAACTAAAATCCTTCTAGCATCTGTGACCTTAACATTTCTAGAGACTAAATACTGCTATATTCCTTTACCTCAAGGACCCCAACTTAGAGGAAGACTACAATTTCAGTATTTTTTTCCACAAGTCATAATATCACAAAACACATTCTTCTATCAACTCTGTATGTTAGTGCTTATAAGGTTGAAAGTGTCCATGGCAAGAAAGATAAAAGTGAAAGGGAAATTGGACTTCATTGACAATATAATTTCCATAGTGATCATGCCCTGACAAGATCTATAGAGATAAATATCAGAGACTCCATTGTTTTGTTTACTGTATGTTTTGTTAAATGAAGCCCAGAGGGAATGAAGGGAAGAAATAGAGACTTGAAAACTGAAATACAAATAATCAGTTATTATCAGTATATATTCTGAATAACAAATGTTTTCATGGAATGACCGATAGGTCTGCAAAACTGTCTTCCAAATGTTAATTTGTCAAACTGAATCTGTGATTGCAAATCTGGAACACTTGCATGCTGTGTTTTCTTTTTGTCTTTGTCTGCTGTAGATCACAGATACTAAAGATGAACAAAACCAATTACAATAATCTACTTCATCTCAAGTCACATCAGGATTGTTTCTTGCAATGTCATATTTTTTCCAGTGTGCTTACACCTATCCCTGGAGATGGGATTTCTATTATTTCCCTTTAAAGACTATTCCACAGTCCAATAGCCCTTATCATTATTAAGACTTTTTTTCTTCTCATATTCAGCCTCAGCTATTCTGTGTGTATCTTCTTGTTGTTACCTTGTCACACATCTCCCTCCTTGATATTTATGCTCCTCAGATGTTTAGAGATAACTATCATGTCTTCTCTTCTTGGTTTTCATTTAATACACGTATGAATGTGATATATATTAAGTGCAAAAAATATAAAAGAACAGATTTTATACTGAGGAGGAATCATCTTAGCTCAGCTAGAGCTAAAACACCTTTGGTACTTGTAGCGGGAGATAATTTAGCTCTTTAAAGTAATTAATGTGATGTTATTAGTGCTTTTAGCCAATGCAGCTACATTATTATGGTGTGGTATATACATAAGCAACATTTAATCTTATTATTTCTCTTCCATAGCTCTTTCTCGTGAAAGGAACACCTTTGCTCAAAGGATTTGCTCTGAAGATTTATACACTTACAAACATTTTAGACTTAATACTCAAAGGCTGTTTGCTGTAATTGTTTTTTATGATAAATGTTTCAGCATTTATGCAGTGTTCTTTTTCAAACATCTTTGTACAATTTATTTATCTTAATATATTAAGCCTGAAAGCATTTTTCTGTGTGAGAGTTTTAAAATTATTAGATTGAAGCTTCCACTGATAGGAAAGGGATGCTGAGGCACAGGGGAGGAAATTCTTTCCTCATAGGCACACATTGAGTGTGTGCTATTTGGCAAATTGAGTAAGACAAATTTGGGACTGGAGCATAAAATGCTTAGGTTAATGTTCATGTATACGTTCACATATATGAGAGAGAAGTTAACGATGGAATCTCTGTCTCTAATTTTCAAAACTACTTCTGAAATCATTGTTCCTCATTCTTTTTAACATGAACCGTGGAGGCTTTATATGTATTAATCTGAGGTCTTTGCATAGTGAAAAATGGTCTTCCTGGCACACTTCCAGAGTCCCAGACTTCTGAATTTTAATCCCACATTCACCTATGATGCTCATTTGTGTAATTTCTCTCTTTGGGCCAGAGTAAAACCACTGGATGTCGGGTGCCCCAGGTGAGAGCTGTGCTGTCTGGCCAGGGCAAAGCTGAGCAGATCGTCAAGCCAGAATTTGCCCATTACCCAGCCTTCCCCTGGTGAGACCTGCAGGCTCCGGGGGAAGGGACCCTCCAGCAAGGCAAAGGGGCTTGTGCAAATTAGCCCTTCGCCTTCACAAGCAGTGTGGACACAACTGGTTTCAGTCCGGTGGCAAAGAAATGTTGGGAACACAGCTGGGTTTGGCTGGCAAAGACTAGATAAAGTCTACTGTGATCAGATGCTCCTGTAAATGCCAATGAGTAGGTACTTCTCACCATCTTAAGGTGCTCAATTACCTCTGTAAATCCATCCCTTTGAGCAGCTCTGCCCTTAGAGTAATGTAAAAAAATAGCTTATTGTCAGTGGGCACTGTCTGAAGATAGCCTATGGAAATGATAAACATCAGCAGGGCACAAGACTACCTTAGAGCACCAAAATGGTACTGATTCCAAACTGGGCAAGCAGTTCCCACTGTGAGAAACCTCCACAGATATGTTACAATTTCTAAATCATATTCTGACCACGACCTACTATGTACAGTGGAGAGCTAATTAACTTGCTAATATTAACAATAATTATTATTACGGAAGCGTAGTGTTAAGCAAGAATCTGTTTGCTTTGTTGTCAGAAAGGTTATACCCCTGGCATTTTTAATGCAGAGCCTATTCATCTTATTATTTGCTTTTCATTTCCTGCTCACAGTTCGACATGCTAAGCTCAGTGTTTCTAATGTGCTAGGAGCGCTCTGAGAATATTCAAAAAAGTCCTTTGGCCTCTTGTTTTGCCCCTCGATCCTAGCCCCAGAGGTATATGTTACCCCATGAGGTATAGCCAGGAGTGTGTCACCACTCAATTTTAGTATAAAGTACAATGTTAAATCATATTCCAAGTAATTCTGAAGAATAACTGTTATTGACAGACTCAGGTTAAGTAGTTTGTGTGTTATGTTTGTGCCAGATGGGATACAAAAACCTGTTGGGTGACAGCAGTTTATTAAGTAGGAGAAAAAAGATGCAGTATATGTAAACAGGATTGGTGCCTGAAGGCATTATGAGGCTTCACAGAATGTATGTAGGTGGGATTTTGATCAGGGATACAATGATGTCAGGTGAAAGATAATCAAAGAGAATCTTTCCTAATGATAATGACAGAAAGAACAGATAAATTTAGCGAAGTACACTCAGATACTGCAGGAACGAGAATGGGGAAAGAGAAACTGTCCAGAAAATTAAAAACCTATGGATTAAAGAGGAATTAGGTTTCACATGGCGTCAGTCCTGCAACTCTGGTGACAGACTTCCAGGATTTGAACGTGTGGGTTAGACATCAGTTCCAGGAGTTTGGCCTCTGTTAGATCTGATTACATTAACATCCATTTCTGTTATGAATTCATGCCCTACGTTCTCTACGTCAGCTCAGCTGGGGAATGGTGAAGCAGGTGGTTCTGGGGGATATGAACAAGTTTTTCTTTTCCTTCAGGCTTCAAAACTGCACCAGTACTGCTCTATGGTGTAGGCATTTCCTCCTATACTCTCATCCTTGTTTCCCAAACTCGGGTAAGTACTAGCACAATTCTGTATGTATAGGTTGGCTGGCTACCACCAACATACAGTTGCTTCTTGTTAATTCTAGTGCATCTGGAAGAGATGAAAGAAAAAGATTTTTTCTGGCACTGCATAGTGCGTGGCTTCTTTACTTCAAGCTATTCCTCACTTCACAGAGAGTTCAAGTTAGAAATTTTAATATGGCCATTTTGGTTGCTTTGTAGGTTGAATGGGAAAGAGCTCTGTCAGATTTTAGTTCTTGTTCCGCTAAGAAGCCATCAGAAAACAGAACTTAGAGCTTTGTGACAATACAGATATGAAAATTGAAGTAAAAGGCTTGTGAAGGAAAACAAAATAAAGAATCCCATCTGCTTTCCTGGTACTAGTCACTGCTTTGATTATATAACATTACACATCGGGCTCACTTGTCTTGTAATCTACAAGCTGGAGGTAATGGGAAAATGGCGTGCAGAAAAATGTGCCAAAAGGAGCAAGTACAAATAGTGTTACAATAATACCAAAACCCTCTCAAGGACCAGGGTCCTATTTTACTGTCCCCATGCAAACTGAAGTCTGCTAAGGGTGTGAGACTGCGTGTCGGGCGCTAACTTTACACACCTCGCTCAGGAGCCTCCATGAGACGCACACTTGTCGTAGCATCTTTCTTCAGCTGGAGGAGAGAGATGGGCACCTCTGGCGAGGACAAAGCCCATCCAAGCCATGAATGGCTTGTGGGAGTTGCTTGTCTTTCTCCACTGATTTTACAGGAACTGAGGACAAGTACTGTCACTTATATTAGGTGTCTAACAATAGGTGAGATGAATCTGAGCTGAAAAGTCCAATGGGCAACTCAGACAAATAATCTGGAAGGATGAGGTAGAAAAATGATCAGAACTAGCAGAAATACATACTAGTGTCTCCTTGCAGCCTGAGATGATCTGTAGGCTTTTCGAAAGGTTTGGTGAAGAGTGCTGGGAGAGCGGATGTGCTCAGGGAGTCTGTGGACTCCAGTGAATAGGAGTAAGATGTTGTGAGTTCAAGGACAGAATGCATGTTCTGTATTTAGGAAGTGATTTTCCTGTGGCAAAGATTTGAACCAAACGTGCACAAAAGAATTACAACAGCATGAAACCATGAATTCTTCTCTGCTGATTAATTAGCATTTAACCCATTCTCTTTTTGTGTCACTATATCAGTGGTCTCACAAGTGTTGAACTGGAAATACTTTTTGTTTTCTTCTAACTACTCTGTCTCTAAGGCCTAAGAACCAGGTGGCTATCATTTGTGCAAAATAAAGCCGGTTCAGGGAGAACTTTGGCACGATGGAAGTTCACAGAAAATGAAACTCAGTTTGGAGCTGTCTTCAGAAATACACCACCAAGTTCCCGAGTTGCTAACACAACTGGAGTCAATGGACTTGCTGAGTTCACCCAAATTAATTCTGATGCGTTTTGGTATGAGATCAAACCTGGGTCTCATGGGTCTGACAGAATTAAAATGTTTCCAGTTAGCTCAGTATAATTTTGAATCATTAACTCTGAGATGTAATAAAGACCTAATGGCACCACTCTTAACTATTTCATTTTGGATTGTTTTAAAGTGAAAATAGCTACTGTTCTTGGGTGGACTGTCAAGCGATGGGTGAGCATCAGATGTGGTTAGAATAAAGATGACTGCTAAAGTAATAATGCTTGAAGTTCCACTTAAAAGTATTTCAAGACATAGCTGCCCAAAGGGGTGAAAAGATTCCTTTCACAGTTATAAATTTCTCATTTTTCTTCCCTGGAGTATCATAGGAGTGATGGAGAACATAATATAGCAATTAGGTTCTGCAGCTGAATTCCTCAGTAGAGATGAGTATTGTAGCAG
Organism: Aviceda cuculoides; assembly: GCA_035590195.1. NCBI lineage: Eukaryota > Metazoa > Chordata > Aves > Accipitriformes > Accipitridae > Aviceda > Aviceda cuculoides. The sequence continues at coordinate 12,283,356 of JAVJGG010000005.1, read as the reverse complement.
GCAAAAAAATATGTGTTTTTTTATAGTTGTAAAAAAATATAGAAAACTACTGACAAAACCTTGTATAGACTGCGGATGATCCCTGTGATGTTTTATACAAGAAATAGTGGAAGAAATGTACATAAAGCCAACCAGAATCACCTCCCAGATCCTGCTTACCTGGAAGATCCTATTTTACCTCAGGTCAGTAGATCTTGACCTGTGTTAGTCTGGAGACACACCATGTCAGGGTAATATATTTTTAAAGCTTTTTAAAAGTTATTGTCAGTTGTTTGTCATGTTATGCAGATGGCAAGAAGAATTACATTTAATTATGTAAATCAAAAATTGCAATTTGGTTGATAAGAGAAGTATCTGATACAGCAACTGCTTTGAGAGTCTTGCCTAATTGTTTTGTCAATCTGACTTGTTTGTTGAGAAAGCCGACTTCATCCCACTAAGACATTCTGTATCTGTTTTCAATTGCCGATTTCTTAGCTGTATCTCATGGGGAAAAAAAAGCCCTTTTTAAAAAATGAACCACATTCTGTATGTGAGTTGATTAATGCAGATGAATGGCATTATGGAAAGCTAAGACAAAATGAGCTCTGACTGACAAAACTTAATAAGATTACCACTTCAACGTACTAGTATTCTTCATTTCTTTCTGACTTCTATTTTCTTTTAGAAGAAGACTAGAAGAAAAAAAATGAAAAATATCAAAGGCAAGTAAACCCAGATTTGTCACAGTGGATTATTTTGCTTATATTTGGGACTTTAAAAATTCCAGTTTTAATAACAGAAGTTTCTGGCTTTCCTTTCACCTGACCATTTAGTTTCAAGGTTACAGTGTAACATTTTCTGAATATCATTAAATAATAGCCAAGATTCTGTGAAGTAGTTAACCCAAAGTAAAGCAAGAGAGGCATTGAAACAATGAAGCCTTCATTTTGAAATAGCTGGTGTGCGAACATTCTTGACAGGAATTAGTTAAGATATAGTAAAAATGTCTCTGGGTGTCTGGGCTTCTAGTTAAAGTTGAAAGCATAACAAAGTCAGAATTTGATCACTGCTTCTTGTGTTTATTAAATCCTGTATTTCCTATGTAGGCATTGCTTCCCCAACAGAATTTGCTCTTAGAAATGAGCTGTTGTTATGTCCTCTATTCTTAAACTGTTGGCAGGTTCCTGTAAAGTACAGTGGCCATGAAATGTGTGTTCTGCTGCTACAGGAATACAGCATCACTCTGACATAATGGTAAGAGTACTGGTAACTTTGCCTAGTATTGATCCCAACAAAGAGGTCGGATCCCAATAAACTCTCTGGTAGTATTTTTTCAGACTTTCACTACACTTCATCTTTTCATTCATAGAAAGAATAGAGGTTGCTAAATATTCAAGTCACCCTCCTCTTTGGAGATCTCAAAAAGCATTATTTCCATAAAAAAAAGGACATGATAGGTTAATACTTTTATGCTTGTCATGTATTAAAATGCTGTAAAAACATTTGTCTTTAGAGCAATGTACTGTATTTTTTCTATCTAAATGAAGTTATGCTCTTAAGCCAATTTTCAGAAAGGAGGCACTAATCTTCCTTGTTTTTTGACCAAACTGACTTGTACATTTGGGTTCTTAGAAATGGCTCTTTTGAACCCTAATAGTCTTGAGACTACCAGCTAAATTGATGGTGCATGACCAGGAAAGGGTGCTGCAGAGAAAAAAAAATTAAAAGAGGATGACATCTGAAAGTTGCATATTTCAGTTCAATAGTTCACTTTTATTAGCATTGTATTTTAATATGTACTTGACTATCCAGGCATTTATTTTCTCACTGAAAGCTCACATAAGGACAGAAGTGGATGAAAGATTAGAGCTGATCTTCAAAGGAACTGGCACAATATTAACATATGAATGGAAATCTAATCCATGTTTTAGATCACTGAAGAAAACAAGTAAATGTGAAGTGCTTGAATGATAACGGCCTCCAAAAAATGCATTCATGTGGCCCAAGAAGAAACTGGAAATGGACAGCAAATGTTTAGGATTTAAAGATGGTTGAAAAACAAAAAGCGATATTTTAATTCCCAGAAGCATGGAATGTATATATTCAAATTTCCATCTATTCCGAGGGAGTCACAATTAGGAAAAGTCCAAACTAAAATCTTGATTCTTCTGGTTCTGTTTTAGACATAGGAAGAACATCATGACAGCAAAATTTTACTGTTTTGGGATGGCAGAGATCTTGCAAAGTAAGCCTGCAGAATTTGGCCATCATCAAAAACGAAACTAAGTAAGTCAGCTCTAAAGTTTGAAGCCTCATCTGAAAGTTAAACCTGATCTGAACACAATCACTGTCCGTCTATCTGTAATAAATATAATGAAAACAGACGGGAAACCTTTCTCCCACACAAACTGTCCATACAGTTCAACAGTGACCTATTACCATTGCAGCGCAACAGAAATATCAGATAGGATTAAAGTCAACATCATTGGTGCTGAAGAAAGGTCATCTAGAACCTGAACATGGCTGATAAGCACTCTGACCCGTCCATTTATGTGTTTGTACTGTTGCCAATTGCTACAACATCTGAACAAATTCCTGGGAAAATAGATTGGCACTAAAACAAAACCTATGGTGGAGGTGTTAAGTTTCTGGCTTTTTGCCTGCTCCACATTATTAATATTTTTTCATGCAGTTGGATTTTGGGCAATTTAGGAAAAGGAAGGTTATAACGTCCTTTTAAATATTTTTCTGGGGAAAAAAAAATTATGGTAGAGATTTTATGAAGCATTGTCTTTTGATTGTCAGATTCTGGTTTTATCCAAGCCCAGTTGAGGGCTTCTTTCCTAGCTAAAGAATGCTCCAGAATGCTTCATAAGCCATTTTTCCTCAGAGAAACAGCGAAACAATCATTTGTCTGCTACCCAGCTCTTCATTACGTAAAGAACAAATTAGCAGTTGGGCAATGACTGGAAAACACTAGATTTTGGGTTGTTTGGTATTTAATTTTTCAAAGCATAATTGTTTAACCAAGATCAAAACTAAGGTCTAAAGTATAACTTTATTCTGTGAAAAAGGAATTAACTGGCAATTCTTCCGGTGTGACTGGAAGTACAAACTCTTTTTTTCTGAGTTACTTTGTTTGCAAGTCAGATAGATACAGTGCTACAGGAGTCAGTGAAGATACTCAGGTTTTAAAAGAGCAAAAAAATGGAGGAAAACCTGGCCCCAGAGGACCAGGTATATATCAACATCTCCAGACTACGAAGGAACCTCCAGGTCTTCCTACTGCCACAAGAGGCAGAATTAAGGTCTCAGAACCAGTCTGTTCCGGGACTGCTTTTCGCAGGCTGGACCAAGCCAAGCTGTGTGCAGGAGGGACATCCCTGTGTCCCAGGGAAGTGCTCAGCGAAGACAGGTTCTCCCGTTGGGGAGAAGGTGACATCTCCCTTCGCTCTCTAGTTAATCCCAGTACTGAGTTATTAATCCCTACACAAAGATGAAGTGGTAATACACTCTCAAATTTCCTTTTTCACATTTAAAGAAAATGTCGTATTTGTTAGAAGAACCAGGCTGAAACGTTTATTCCCGAACCTATAGCAGAAAGAACCTGGTGGAAGGATTTTAAATAGCATTTGAGGATTTATCCTGGCCACAGGCAGAAATGTTGGCCTTACAAAGACTAACCCCATACAAGCCAATGATACAAAAAAAACCCGGTTCAGAGTCCAGAGGTCACCACTCTGCTTAGCTGCAAGGATTTCAGTGGCTTTACGTGCAGTAAGAGTGGAGTAACAGTGGAGAATGAAGCTCTGCAGAGGGGACTTGCAGCATTACGATGCAGGGAATACCTGCTTAGGAAGGTATTGCGGTTTAAGCAATGGTAAATATCAAAAGAAAGGAAGCAGCACAAAATATAATTGGAAGAAGTGAGGGGCACTCGACCCTGGAACTTGACTGGCCCCCGCAGGGGCAGTGCCTGTGCAGAGCTGCAGCAGCTTCTGCTGGGGCTGGGGGAGCTGGAAGGAAGCTCAGGACAAGGCTGAGGCCTGGGGCAAAACACATATGCACATGCATCATTTTAAGAATACAGACAGCCCTATTAAAGAAATAAGTAAACCCCTCGTAGGCTTGATTCAATGGCAGTGCTCATGTATTGAAGCTACTCATGTGCTTAAATGACTTCCCTGTACTGAGGTCCGAACCCGACAGGTCATGAGGGAGTGAAATTCCTTACTGTCTCTTGACACTTTAGTGAACCACAAGAACAAAGCCTAACAGGGTCAGAGAAGTTTTCAGTGGACAGGTACCCTTCTCAGAAAGTTCCCAACGTATTTAGCCACCCTCACAGAATTACAGAAGAGCTGGGGTTGGAAGGGACCTCTGGAGGTCACCTGGGCCAACCATCCTGCTCAAGCAGGGCCACCTTATGGAAAGCCACATCACGCTATCCAAAACCTGAGCAGGAAGGTCTGTTAGGGTAGTTCCCTTAGGTCACGGCAGAAAGGCATTTATGGGCCTGTGCGCGAAAAGCTGCTTTAAAGCTGTTTTCATTTTTCTGGGTGTAGAAGAAGTTTGCTGATTTAGCATTTTCCCCAAACACTAATTCAATTAAAAGAATAAAAGCAGCAACAAATAACTCAAAGGCGGTATTTATTCCCTAAATTTGTGTTGTCTGTAATATGAAGAATCATCCTTTTACTTTTCTCTGCAGTTTTCTCAACTTCTTATAAAGCAATCTGGGCATACTTGTAAGAATCTATCATCAGGCTCATTCCCTTGTGCATGTTATTGCTACTTTATTTTCCATCTTGCAAATGTTCAGAAATGTCAGTTTTCAATAAAATCTTAGCTGGAAATTGGAATTCAGTTATGGCAATACACTCTTAAGTCAAAAAGTGAACCAAACAATTTTCACTGCACTATCTCTCTGCTCAGTCACAGTCTTACAATTTTGGATTTTAGCACAAAAAAATAGAAAAGAGCTGTGAATAAGAAACCTTTGCCTGCTGTTCATCTTTTAAATTATCTGAAATATTTAACTACAAAATTGCTTTTGTCCTCTTCCCCTAGTACAATATTGTTTGAGATTCAGCCACCCGAATACCTGATATGTCCATATTTTCTGTTTGACATTTTTCTCTGTGAATACTGGATAGGATTTTCTTATTATGAAGGTTTGAACTTTAGAGAAACAGTGATATATAAACAAATCTTCTGATTATTTTTCACAACTTGCAGCAGCACGAGAATTGAAATGTAAATGAGTGGCTCTCCCAGCTGAAAGAAGAGAACATTTACCACTGTGCCTCTTAGAACAGACCTGTGGGAACTTCCCTGTAGGAATTAAAAAAGGCAGTTCACGTATATTAAAGCAGAACGATTGATAGAGACAAGAAAGACAAGGTTCTGGGAGATAAGAATAACAAACCTGCTAACCATAGTTGATTTGCATTTAAATATCAGAAGCTAGAGTAAGCAAATAAGAAAAAAATTCCTCACTTCTTTCCTCATGGTTAGTGTCAAACAGTGTAAAAATAAATGATGAGATGGAATCTTAATGTTGTACATACACAGGAGAAAATGCAGCAGTGCAAATAAGTATTTGAAAATTCCTTTCACTGATAATGGATCATGCATTTTGACATATAGGTTGTAAACTCCCCTCCGGTCAAAAAGTCTGTTTATCTAAATTTATTCCATAGCCCTTATTCCAAATAAATTGTATGGAGAAATAGTGGATTAATGAACACACACACACACACACACACACACACAGCGCTTGTTAATGCAAGGTTGAATCCTACCATGTATTGTATAAGCTATGTGTGTGTGAAAAATTAGTAGAATTTACATTGTGTCTTGTTGCACCTATATAAAAGCTCATTAAATTACCAGATAAGGTGTGTACACGCAGCTTTTTGAATGTACACTTCCAATTCTTGGAATGGGGTTTCCCACCCTGACATTCTAACTTGCACTGTTTATCCTTCCACCCTTACATTATTCATCCTTGCTTCCATAAAAAATACAGAGTTTTCGGTGTATGCACTAAAGTTAATTGGGTGAGGATTTTCCACAGGTCGTTTGCTCCTCAAACACGAGTTATGTGTAGGATCATTTTGCCACTCTCTAAGAGCCTGATGTTTAACATGGTACAGTCAGTTTATCTGTGCAAGTATCTATTCACTATGTTTAATCAATCAAATAAAGATATGTTAATGACTTTGCCTCTCACAGCGGAATTGCGTTGATCACTTTGATCTCATAACAGTAACTAAGCAAGCAGTTGCCTCAGTACTGTTTTGGTTTAAAGTGAAATTTTGTTTTGCCTTCTAATTCTGACCTTGGGTAAGAGTTAAATTCAATGTGTAGTAAAGTCTTTTACTGGACACCTTATAATTTCAGAGATTATTTTTTAACCTTTTCCTTAAACAGTTTGGCAGGTAAATATTCCATCTATGAGATTGGAAGTCATGCTGATTTGGTTCCAGCCCTGCCTTCTGAGCTGCTGAGTGACTATGTGAGTCACTCAGGCCCTAAATTGCATCTCTTGTTTCTGATTTGAATGTTGTTTTGCCACACAGTAAATCCTATTGAGTCTGAAAGAGCTGCAGTGGGGAATAATAAACCCCTACTGGGACTACATATGCAGATAATTCAGATGATTGGAATATAAATGCTAGTATCTAACTTAGGTCAACTTCAGCATTTTCTGACTATCTGCAAAGCAAATGCAATAATGGAACAGGTTTGAAAATTTAATTTCTATTGGTTAGTGAATTCCTTGAAACTGTTACTTGTTTGAGGGTTTTTAATTGAAAGAAGTAGGAGATCTTTGCATCAGAAATTTCTCTCTTATCTAATTCCATTTTCAGCTATTCTCATATATGTTCATGTAATCTCATAAATGTTCATAATAGGAAATTTCCAATATTTCAGGTGATCCCCAAATGAGGCTGAGATGGGTTACCCAGCTCACTGATGTGAGAGAGAAATCTAATTCTCTCTGTGGCTTCACCTAAATTTGGATGGAGTCATAGGCAGAGCATATGAATCTGGAAGAGTAACCTCTGCAGCTGAGGCAAGGACTCAACTGTTATCTTCATGTCGTGCTGGTTACAGATTGAAAACTTGCCTGGCATATTTCAGAACAACAGACAGTTTACTTTAAAGAACATCATGGAAAATGGGCTCTGGGCTGGCTGACTGTACCTTTCCCTCTTTATTCTCACCTGTAACAAAGAATTCCCTCTGTCATGAACATTCTTTATTTGCCTGGCAGAGAGATTGGGGATCTGGGCAACAGATTTCAGTACACATGGTATTAGGTGCATCTTTTTTATTGTGAAGAACATCAGGATTTATTATTTCTCTAGGAGAATATTGACGTTGGCATCTCTTTAGTTAATATTTAACTCTTGGGTCAATAGATCTGGATATTCACTTATTCAGAAGTCAGTATCAACTTAATTGTTATTGGCAGGACATACCATAAAAATCTTTGGAGGCTGAAAATTGAGTATTTGTTACTAAATGCTGTGAAGAATATCATAGTAAAGACCAGATGCAGTGATGACAAAAATAATCTCATGGTCACAAAATTTTTGTATATGGAGCCGCTAATTGAGTAGAAAAAATGCTTAAAAATGGACACCAATCAGCAATACGTGTTTGGCGTTTGGTTCTTTTCTTTCTTGTATTTGTTTAGATCAGTAGTAGCAGAAATTATCTCAGTGAATTAGGAACAAAACCAAATTTCTAATTCCCATTAAAAATTATTACATGCTAATTAAATGAGCACATAACCAGTATTTCAAGGGAAGACAAGTACTTCCTTTGTCTGTCTGCCTAGAAATCTGTTAAGCATAAGCACATTCTGAAAGTGTTTTGTTTCTGTTTTTAATCTGTGTGTATTCATCACATACCAAGCACACTAAGGGCATTGATACACATCTGTAGATAACACAGTAAGGCATCTGCTAATAACAATATCCTCTTCTCCTTCTGGTGTAGCATGATGCCATGGTCCTAGCCACAGGGAAAGAAGTGGAATCTGGGCTGCCAGCTCTCACTATTCTCATACTCAGAACCAGTAACTACGATCTCCTGGCTGATGAAGCACACTTCAGCTATGCTGAATTTATATGAGATAGCTGTAGCACATCACCTGCCCAGCTGCCTTCAGCAGTGGAGGAGCACTGGACTGTGATACAGAGATAATTCTTCACACCCAGTGTTTAATTTTCTCCTTCAGACCCAGTATAGCATTTTCTTCCTCTTCTTTGACGCTGGGGCTCTCCATGGGAATGACATAGACACCTTTGTGACTAATGACTTGAATAAAAGGGATGTATTATATACTTTACAATTTCTGCTCATCAGCAGAAATTCATCTGAAGTTCTGCTGCTTGGAAATGTCTTTCAGTTAAGCTGCTTTTAATATGCTGTAAACATAACCATGCCCACTGTGAGGTTGGTGGAGGTTCGGGTACATCACTGTGACCAGCAAAACCCCAGTAAGGTCTGCTTGGTTCTTCTGGAGGGCCACTGTGTGACAGTGACAGATTCAACTCTAATGAAAAACAGAACCCAGCACTCCCACTGGGAGTAACAGGAATATCATTTGCCTTGCATGGAAAGAGAGAAGGATGGCAACGATTGCATCTGTTTTCGTTTGGGCACTCATATGTGTCCTGCTGTTTGGCACTCTTTCTTTTAACTTCTTGTGTAGTCCTATGATCGATAGGAAATAAAAATGGAGAAGGAAGAACCTTTCAGGGGCTAGAATCATTGCCTGTGTGGTAGTCAGATACCTGATCTATTGCCATATATTAGTAACTCCTACACAGTGGAAAAACATCAGTTCTTTTATGGCTTTTGCACCAGCTTCATGAGTTAGGAGCACTCAGGAGGAAGATACAAACAGTTAAACAGTTGGCGACAGGCTGATTCAAGAAGAAACCAAGATTATGTTATATATAGGTAAGCTAATATATATATATTAGCACACATAAACATTGCTTTTATAAATAGAAATCAATTAGTCTTCTGAGATGCCTAGCTTTATTAATTAGTATGATGGACATATGAGTATGCATGCATAGAATTCAGACTGTGTCGATGCCAAACATATAACAATACTGGCCAAGTTAAGCTCTGACAGCACTGTGACCCTAATGATGTGGTTTATGCTGATGTAAATAACAAAATAGGGTATTTCAAGGACCATGCCAAAATACACAGGTAGTTAGAGTTCACAAGTGAAAATGTACATAACATGGCTGTGGAGATAAAGGAGCATGACTGAGAGACAGGTTTTCCCGCAGTTCTTTTTTTTCCAAGATAAATTCTCTGCTACCTGTTGTTCTAATCCAGACAATAAGGCTTTGAGTATAAAGAAAATAATCTTTATAATGTGTTTTTCTCCTTTAAGCCTTAGTTTTAATGAAATTTAGTATACTTAAATCTTGCCTAAATTTAGATTAAAGACATGTAAAATCCCTCAAAGAGTGAACAGCAACCTAGACTGTCTATTCTCCCTGTAGGTGCTTATAATCGTAAACATGCCCTTCTGTTTAGCCTAAATGTTCCCTGGATATCTAAGTGTAGTTGTTCAGTTGCATGGAGCAGTAGGAGTGAGATGAGCTCCCATATCGTGTCTGAGGGTGCTTTGTAGCCAGATGGGCACCCATCTGTGGCAAAATTCCCAGAGAAAGTGGCAATGTTAAAATGGGCAGCACTGCAACTAGTAATGGTGCTCCCCCCCCTCATCTTTTTACTTTTTTGCAAAAAAGTTTAATAATTAAGAGTTGTCCACCAAGAACTTGGGTTCTGTGTCCATGCTTCAAGGTGCCTTGAACTTACATTACAGGTTATTTCATATTTCCTTTCTGTTGTGCAAAAATACAGTATTCTTATAATAACTCTGACAGCTTTCTGTGACTTTGCTGGGGTGAACGTAATTACAGGATGGGTATTTACCTGGCTTATCATTAATAGTCAACAGAAGTAAAAGGCTTATGCAGCATGATAAAGAAAAAGAAAGGTGGCTGCTTTGAAGAATAGAGGACAAATTTCCTTCATCACCCTCTAAATAGTTCAACAAATGTAGTATGTGAGGATCCAGCAGAAATTTTAAGATGAGGTAGAAAAATTAGCAATAGCTAAAGTGGCATCAGTCAGCTGATGGGGTTAAAAAAAAAAAAAGAATGGCACTGAATGTGTTACAGTTACTAGATGTGATGGCACTTCATGCAATTGCCCTTGTCCATCTGAAGCCATGTTTCCAGTGCCTGATGCATAACACCTAGGATCACAATGCTCCTGCTCTTCTCCCTCTAAATTACACTGTGCTGGTTTTGGCTGGGGTAGAGTTAATTGTCTTCACAGTAGCTAGTATGGGTCTATATGTTGGATTTGTGATCAAAACAGTGTTGCTAACACAGGGATGTTTCAGTTACTGCTGAGCAGTGCTTACCCAGAGCCAAGGGCTTTTCTGCTCCTCACCCCACCCC
>JAVJGG010000005.1:12251911-12272580 GCA_035590195.1 Aviceda cuculoides | reverse complement strand
CTTTCCCTGTTAAACTGTCTTTATCTCAACCGAGGAGTTTTCTCACTTTTACTCTTCTGATTCTCTCCCCCATCCCATAGTGGGGGGAGTGAGCAAGTGGCTGTGTGGGGCTGAGTTGCCGGCTGGCGTTAAACCACGACATATACTCACCTGCTCAGTAATGGTGGTGGACAGAAAACTTTCCATACCTGGCTGGCACAGTATTCTTGCAGGTGGATGTAATTACATCTGCTCATTTTGGACAGGATTCCTAACAATGCTATGACTATGTTTGTTTAAATCTTACATTTTAATTTTATGACAGGCAAGTGTTCTTGCACGCCAGCCAGCAGCATGGTGTGTCCAGGGCATTTCTTCAGCTGGCTGATGTGGGAACGGCACGTTCTGCTAGCACTGACACCAGAGCAAGTCTGTCTGCAGCACTGGGGAAGCTCACAGTTACGCGTGAGCTGAGCAACTCACACTGCATTAGATCTGCCACAGAGTTGTCGTTTATGATACAAGACTTTCATTATACAAACGAGGCTGAATTCCGATTTTGTAATATAAATGGAATTCCTGTTTTCAGCAAATCTATTGAACCAGGAAAAAGCAGGTACAGAGTTGCCTGGTCTCCTTCTAGACTTTTAGGTCCTGCTTTCTTCACTGGCAGTGATTTGGCTTTAACAGGAGGGGGACAAGGAAAGCTGATGCAAGAGACTACCTGTTCTCCTGGGATAGTAATCAGTGCTGTAGATTCAGGATTTTCACTTCTTGGGTCACCGCTTTAATTACTGAACTAAAATGCAAAAGACAGAGCAGCAGTCCTGGTCCATTAGGTTCTTGTCCTTAGAAGTGGGCTGAATAGTCTGGATGACAAGTGGATGAACAACCTTGATATTTCTTACTGATTTCTTGTGCTCTGCATTGGCACTTCACTTTAGGCCAAGTGACTTTCCCTCTGCAGTTTTCGGCAGCACTAGTGAGAGCACAGAAATCTGAGGCAGATATTTTAGGCATCATGGGCTGCCCCCAGAGTAAAGTGTTTACCAATTTGATGAGATAATACTTATGTTAGGAATATCCGTGGGCGAGCAGGATTCTGCTTGGAAAGGATGTGACCAGCAAGCTCATACATATGTGTACATCCCAGGAAGCAAAGCCCTAACCAGATTTTAAGGAGGGCATCTCCTTACAGGACCCTGATGATGAGAGAGTCATGTAGCTACCAAGTTGGATCTCTGTGTTGCTCTCCTGACAGCACAGAAAGCAGATAGGACTTGGGAAATGGTATCTATCTCCCAATCCTCAAAATCACCCATTCTGCTGAAGCCTTCTGGGAGCACTCATGCACATGTGGTTGGATACTGCTGGGATGTTTCTGTTTAAAACAACGGTGTCAATATTCTCATCTGGTTTGCATATAGCTCTCACCACTGTACTGCTAAAGCCTTTTGAAAGTACTGTAAGCAACATGATTATCTACCATCACGTGCAGCTATTTTCTTTCCCCAAGGAGAAACTTTGCACATGGCTTTGGAGATTATTTAACAAATAACATGCATACTGTGCAATCTGTGATTGGAAACAATGCTGGAGGTGTGTTTAGAAGGAAAAAAAAAAAAAAGAGTGAGGTTTCTGATAGTGCCATTGAATGGTTGTGCTGTGGTCTGAACTTGCCCCTGGAGGTCCTGCCTTCCCAAGCTGTGAGCGTGTACTGGGCAGCTCCAGTCAGTGTCCCCAGCAGCAGGGCTATGTGGCCCAGTCCATCCCAAAGCTTGGGACATGCTAGGACTAGGGAGCTCTTTGAAAGCACGGCTAATTTTGCTGTGTTGAGTACATTAGGAATAGCTTTAACGGGAGCAAAAACTTTGAAGCTATTCCTAAACAAGATTCTCTCTCTAGTTTTAGGTATGGAAGATGCCTGCATTCTGGAAACAGCCTTTCACAGGATGATCTGTCAGGAATAATAATGCCTGGTGAAAGCCGAACTTCCCAAATAGCAAAATGTTGAAATGGCAGGTTTAAAAACAGAGGAAGTGTTGAAATAACAGTGTTTCAACACCTTTTCTGTCACCATCCCAAGTACCTGGCATGCAAAGGTAACAGCTGTTTCCGAGACATTTGTGAATTTGGTTGTAGTCTTCCCTTATGGAGGAGTGAAGCGTGTGATAGTGGCAGGTTTTAAATTTGTAGTGAAATCTGTTCTTACAAAAAGCACCTGATCAGCAGAACAGGAGATGCATGTCTCTTTTAGGAAGATGTTAGGGTTTTGTTGCTGAGGCAACAGTGGTACATGGGAAACATAGATTCAACTTTTGACTCCAGCACAGATTTTCTATGTATCCTTAGGATCAGTTAGGCATTGACTCAGTAAAGCAACTTGATTTTCTGATGGTGTGATTGATAGTATGTGTTTAAAGACGTGGTGAAACAAAGACCTTTTTTCCGTCCACATACTTTGTCTATGTTATTTGTAAGCCATAAGCTCCTCAGGACCAGAACTGTCTCTCACTGTGTGTTTGTGCAAATGCTTAAAACAAAATGAGTCCGTGGTCAGGTCCTGGGGTGCTATCATAACACACAAATTAACAGTAGTGGTAAAAACACATAAAGCTCATCCAAGTTAATGGAAAAACTGCTTTATGTGTTTGGTCTTTTTTTCCTTTGAAAAGCCAAATTCTATGATGAAAACTCCACTAAATATAAGTTTGAACAAAATTTAATACCTAGACTGTCAGCAGATCCATCGGATCAGACCCTCCTTTTGCCAGGGCTTTGCCTGTCATGGCTTGGAGCAGTCATGTGCTTGAGGGGGTTGGATATTGTGTTTCCATGGTTATGTAGCTCCCGACTTTCTTTTAATAACCCAGACGAGATTTGTTAATGTTCACTACTGATAATGGGAAGTTATAGAAAAAAATAACTCTCATGGGCTTTGAATTTTGTTCTGCACTGTGCAAAGAAGAAACATAGGTAAAAAATAGCAACAATCCATCCACACAAGATAGGAGCTACTCAAAACAGCCAAATGTGACTCTTACGCCATTGCTTGTGAACAGCTCAAAAGTCAAACTACAATAAATCTGCTACTGTTGTAAATGTACCCATCCCAGTCCAGAGTATTTACCTTTGGTGGCAGATCTGTGAAGAGCATCATGATATAGAAAGTGTTACTATTGCATTCAATGGTCCATTCTTTGCCTGTGATTGCATCATATTCCAGGGATCCTAATAAAATTAGACTTTATACCTATGAATAATACGTTGAGAGAGGCTTTTATTCATCTTCTGCATGAGGGGGTGTCAAGATCCTTATTTTCTGTGGTTGATTGAACAGTAGTTGATGTTAATGATCAGACCATGAAGTTACCAATATGGCTTTTAGCTTTTCAAAGTAATGCTGCAGGGTGAGTGATTCAGTGTTAATATCAATTATCTTTTCTATGCTAAAAGGGCAGTTACAAAAGAAATAAATTGGCTTTGTGCATACACAAAGGTTACATACACTGAGGTTTGCAGTTCGTTGAGGAAAGATCTGAAAATCTGTTTTAAAATAAGGGGTAAAAACAAATTCACACAAACAAGTTAGGAATTTTTATGATTCCAGATGAGAAATATTATTGGATTAGAAGCCTTAAAAAGCATGTAAATACATTCTGAAAAACTAACATTGAAAAAATGAATGCAGTACTTGTCAAAGTTCATGATAGCTGATGGCAAAAATGGAATTGGGATGATTTGGTTTGTACTATCAATGCCATTACATTCCATAGTGATCTTCAGGATGTCACTTATGTGAAAATGTTCACTCTTTTCACCTTGATTTTTCAGAGGAATTGAAAAAACTATAACTTAAGCTAGGCTTGTTCAGCAACCTCGAGAATCAAACCTCACCTTTACATTGAGTTAGAAATCATATTTGAAAATTATACTTCATGCATCTGATTTTAAACAGACACATTTGATCCTATTACCTGTGTGACTGGAGTTTCTCCAATAATGATGAGTAATGATGGGCAATAATGGGTCATTTTCAAGTGTAACATGTTTTTCTGCAGTGCACTGCAGTATTTGTGTACAAGAAGTTACAGAAGTGCAAAATGGTATTTGATACCATAATTGTTTCAAATTACTTTATCATAACATTAAAGGAATTCAGGAAATGCAGATCCGGCTGCTTTTTTAGGATTCAATTTGATTAGACACTTGAGGAAGAGCCTAATTTATAGCCTATAAACTGTATCATTAAAATTAATGGTTTTAGTGATAGCATTAAGTATTAGTGACCATCCATAGCAATTACAGGAGTGATGCAAATACTTGAATGCAGGTTTTGCCTTGTGAAGAATGTACGATATTAAACCCATATTTTAGTAGTGATATAAAATGACCATTATAAGACCCTGTTTTAAAAGTTGCTGAAGCTGTTTTCAGTAGAAACAGAAGTGTTTTCATTATGTTGAGCAAATTAAGGGAGGTAGAGCTTCAAATGCTAATTCATAGATAGCTACTCATGGCTCATAATCTTGTCTTAAAACTTTTAAAAGTAAGACTATCCTTTCACTGAAAGACAAACTGCAGTTACCAGTGTTCACGTGTGGTCATTGAAAATGTCTAGGAACTTTCTTAGAATGTTTATAATTTATTTGTCTTCAGCACAAAAAGGAAATCAGTATTCTTATTCATGTGGTACTGAGACATTACACGTCGTGTAAATATCTCATTTTTCATTTGAAAACCTGCTACTTCCAGAACTATAAGCCATCTGACTGTACAGAATTTAAATACGATGTCTCAGGGTAGGACCTGTACTACTTTTCTATGATCCAGGGATACCAGATCAATAATTGTGTATTTAAACCAGTCATATTTTAATCAATCTCAGCTGTGCAGTTGTGAATCCTTAAATATACTACAATATTATTTCCCCAAATGATAAAATTCTGCTTGAAAGGAATTTTGAATTTGTAAAGTTTCTGTTTCTGATTGTGTTTGCTGGTTTTAAGAGTGCTAAAATGATCATCTAAACTGAAGAAATGGTTACATGACAAGGATGCTACCAAATGTCACATCTGATGATAGGATGGGTCAAGAGTTAAGGAAAGGAATAAGGGCATTTCTAGGCTGCAGGTTCAGATAGATAAATAGATACATGCCTGAAAATAATTGCATTTGAGTCCAACCACTAATGTCCATTCCTTCAAAAAGACAGAAGTTATGTCTGGGGCAGATGCATAGACAGATTATACATATGGAGATTTAAGATTTATTCCAGTCTGAGACCCTGAAAGAAGGATTACCCTAAAAAGTGAAGGTGGAGTTGAAGACAAACAGGCACGTGGGAGCTGCAGAGAAGGGTACTGCAGAGGAGATGCTTGAGCTGCATATGGGTCCCCCATCAAGCCTTACTAATGTGCTCTTGCTGAATGGAATTCATTGAAGTGATCGATTTGGTCCTGGGAGAAAACTTCCCTTTCCTTGCCTCCAAAAGTCAAGTTAGAGGTGGTAATGAAAAGATACGATCTGTTGCAGTTTCAACAGATAGAGCAGAATTTGTTCCCCACCTCAGACTATGTGCAGTCTTGAATTCTGGCTGTTCTCGTAAGAAACAGAGCTTGCAGATGTGAGTCCTCCCATGGTGTGGGTGGAATTGGACCTGGCTCTTATCCAGTCATGAAACCACATAACCGAGAAATAATCTTTATTTTTCCTGGGTTATCACCTAGTTGCAGGGCTCAGTGCACACACATGAATGTTTTCCCAGGGACGGGGATGCAGAAGGAACACGTGGCTGTGGTGAGGGGACTGCCCTGTTCAGAAGGGCAAAGCGTGGGAAGCCATCTCCACCCTTTGTGCTTTAAGAGAAGGTAGGAATGGCTGTACCAGCTCAGATCTAAATGCCACCTGGCCCAGTGCAGTATTTGCAGTGGTGGACAATTCTTAATTTCTTGGCCATGCATCAGAGCTAGGAGAGCAGGTGCTCTCTCAAGCCGGGCTGTTTTTGATTCAGGTACTTTGTCGACTCCGTACTGAAGGGGGACTGCTGGCACGTGTCTGTTTGTTAGCACCATGTAGACAGTAGCTCTGGTTGGAGCTGAGTTAGCTATCCAAGCAAGCTGCTTGTAAGGTGCTGTGGGGTCAGATGGGATATACGAGATACCCCTATCTCCTCTGGGTCCTATTATGTCTAGGTGGCTCTTTGCTGACACAATTATTATTGGCACCACTTTGAATTTCTCTGAGGATAAGGAGCCAAAGAACATAAACGTTAGGACATTACAGTGCTCAGTGCTACAGTGACTATTTTATTTTTCCTTGGAACAAGCTGTACCCCTAATGAAACATTTTAAACCTGACAATAAATATCCTGTTTCATGACATAGGCATTAATTACTTCTTCAAATGAGCAGGTTTTGAAGTCCAAGTACTGAGATCTAGTTCTGAATCAAAAGGTAACATTCATCTCTTCGAAGGGGATCAGGAGGAGATTAATGAGTGATGAGGACATAATTTACTAAGAGAGGAGTATTGTGTGAGCTGCTCTGAGAGGGAAGAAACATTCTCTAAGGCCAAATTCACCCAAGCTTTTAAGTACCAATCAACACTGAAGAATTGTGTTCAATGAGACATTTCAAATGCTTAAACTCAGATTGTTTTAATTACCTAGTTGAGCAGGAGTCAAGAATACTTTGCAATCAATAGCATAATGAAAAGTTTAAGGGAAGCATAAGAAATATTTTCTACTAGTCAAGGAGGATTTTGAACAACAGATGCAGAAGGCAATGTAAAGTACTGAAATCCAAAGAGAAGATGGTGCAAATTACAGTCTGGAAGGAATTATATGAACTTGACAAAGAAATTTATTTATTTTTAATTGAGACAAATTTATGGATATTTCAGAACCAATAAACATCAATTCGTAAAATAATGATTTACTCATCTCAGTCACAATAGACTTAATCAAGCTGTTCAGAGAGCTCATGTGGTTCATAAAGCTCTGTTCTTTCTCTCCTGAAAAAGCTGATTCTGGGATGTTTACCAAAGAGAAGGTATTAAAAAATGTCAAGAATATTTCATGTAGAAATACAATAAAAATTTATGATGCACAAATTCACAATTTTTTATTCTTAAAAAGTACAAAAGCAATTTCTCTAAATAATTGAAAAATCTAGTACAACAAAAAATAAGGAAAAATCTCTAATTTTGTTAGTCTTTATTTTGTAAAAAGATGGAAATCTGAAGTTAATTAAAACCCACATTTTTTTTCTGGTGCTGTTTTCCTCTTGAAAATGCTTCTCCTGTAACAAGAGGTTATTCAAGATGAAAGCAATTTAAGCATCTTCTCACTCCCAAATATGTAAAACGATTAATGACCCTTATATCTCTGCATCATGTCCCTATCTCAGCTATGCAACATGATTTCTCTCATGGCACAGTGATCTCTCCTCATTCTGAGAGACCACAACTATCCATGGCCTTTGCTGTTTCATAGGTGACACTGTCAAACTGAGAGCTGTCTCTGATGCAAAACAAGTTTGGATAGAAATTTTAAATTAGTCATTGTTAGCTATTTGATTGCTTAATCTATGCATGTTGATTTGAAAGTTGATTATGTGGGTTCATAGGTGTCTCCAATATTTGTGCCTCCAGGTTTGATCGTTGTAATTTGTGGTTGCTTTACATATGAAAAATCTAACTGAATGATTTTGGTTTACATTATGGTTAGTCTCTCATTTAAAAAGAGATACAAAGATATTATTTCACAAATAACATGATTAAATTACGTACATCTTATCTTCAACATTTCGCTGGAACACTCAGCTCTTTTCCAAAGCCAGAGCAGCACCTTTGGCTGCAGTTCTACTGGTAACACAGCTGATTTAAGCAGTGCCCATCTCTGCTTACTCTGTTCCTGTACTGCCCTTCCTTTTGGCAGCATAACTTTTGTGGAGCACGTGGTGGACCAGATCAGGAGCTGATAACCAGGAACAAATAAATGGTTTTGGTTGGATGATTACTGGGTTTTCTTTCAGAGTTATTTTGACTGTGGCTCCACTCCATCACCATGGTCACTGTCCTGTTCGCAAAGCAGTTCCTGTTCACAAGTTGGTAAAAAGTGCAACTGAGGAGGAGGTGGTGTTACACTCAAAATTTTGTTTATGGACAAGGAGTAAGCACACTACGTATATGTAAAGCCAAGAATTTATTGTTAGTATAATGGGAATCTTAACAGTGTAATTCAGGTATTGTTATTACTCTGGATCTATTTGTTACATTAGAAAAAGCGTAATAATGCAGTTAGAGTAATTCTATACAGAAAAAGTCTCAGTAATAATACAGCTAAAATGTTAACATGCAGTTATTAGTTTTCTATCCTTTGCTTGGGGAATGCTCACCCTTGCAGTTCTCCTCTGAACTTATAGTCAGCAGCTTCATGCTGCTGGAGAGGATAAGATTGTAAGCCATCAGCCTCCAGACTCCTTTGCTGGGAAGAATCCAATGTTGATGTTGCTGGTTTCTTCCTCCTTACTCAATCCATTTTTTATACATTTACCAACACACATTTGCACCTTTCTCTTTGTTCATTGCTCTGCAGCTACATGTTACATCCAAATTTATTATCCATGATGCTCTTTATGTTAGATACTACTGTTTTCTTCTCTTTGTTGCCGTTAAAACTAGCCTTGTCCAGCTCCAGGCCTGCATTGCTTTGCCTGCTGGTGAGTGGTTTATAGCCGTGGGCACCCCAGTGCCAGCCTGTGCCCCATCTCTTATCATCCCAGACTTGCACTCTTCTATGCTGCATCCTGCCTCTCCACTTCTCAAGGTCTCTGCTATTGTAGCAGGCTTGTATTTCTCTACACAACATCATTGTATTAAAGTTGTAAATATTTCATTCTACACAGAATAACTGCTCGTTACAGCTATCCGTATAAAACCATGGTTGTACCACACAAAGATAAGCAAGAGTAGAACAAATTAGCCATAGACACCTTAGAGCTACAGGCAGGTCAAGAAAAGGTCAGGCAGAACAGACCTGGCAAGCCTCAGTCCTCATGGCCTCTACCTTAGCCATGCCAATGCTGTACTGCAGGGCTGCGGTGTTACGGTGGGGAGGAGGGCCTGAACAGAGAAGCTGCTGGGTTAGGGCCTGCTGAGGCCTGCTCTGTGCAAGAGAAAATTTCCACTGCAGTTTGGTTTTAAATCTAAGACTATCTGTTATAAAGCAGCTTGGGTTTAAATCTATCTGTTATAAAACCTAGTAGATGCTCTGTAATATTGTAGGTGGTATTAGTAATTCTGCATCGGCTCATACAGACTGAATATGTCCTAATTTATTAATAGAAAAGCATTTAGTACACATGGAAAAGGTATGAATTCATTGGCCAGGCAGCTTAAACAGCTTCATTCAAAGCTCTCTCCTTCTGAGACACACATTCCCACTCTCTTTTGTGACAGCACCAGCAGTCCCCGAGCCAATAAAAGCAAGGACCTAATCCAGTTGATCCCTCCAAGGTGAGGGACTCAACTGAATCAAGTCCCTGACCATGCTTCCAGCTCAGTTATAAAAGCTTGGGTAATCCCAGATGAGGTAGTTGGAGTAATTCAACAGGGTCAGGGGCAATGATGGGACTGCTTGTTCTGGCAGGTTCTTAAACTGCTCTGACACTCCACCTAAAGCTTAACAAGAAGCTATTGAGGATGGCTTTTTGGCTACCACACTAACTACCTGGAAGCTTATGGGCATTTTTAGCTGAGTTTCTTCACCCTGTATGTGTTGTGCAGATATAAATACAGAGCTATGTGTCCTTTCCACTGTTTCTCTCCTCTTTTTTTCAGGACATGGCATATTAAAGCTGCCTTGAGGCCTGTTAGCAGCAGATCAAAATATAGTAGCTAGATGAGGGAATAACTAATCTTATCTAAAAATAGCATGTCTGTTCAAAAATGCTTTAAAAAAAAATGTTGGACGAACTTTGCATTAACTAGGGCTTCTTCACAGCACAAATCAAAGACAAATGCAATATGAGATGTGGGCATTTAAAAATGCTCTGGGCTGTATGCTAAAAATAAGTTATCTTCTTAAGAATATGAGGATACTATTTTGAACCACAGCGTAAGTGCTATGGGAACATTACACAAAACTCATGCTGCCGTGTAAAGAATCAAATATTTTTTGAATGGCTCTAGTGGTCTAAGCAAAGGACTGATGTGTGAGGAAGGCACATCTCCAAGCAAGGTGATTCTGAGTCAGCAGCTCTCTGAGTCTTAAACACTAAGAAAAACACAGTCCTGCTCTCCCTCCATGATGACTGCTGGGTGTAATGTACAGTGTATGGCAGAGGCTGAACTTCAAAAGGAAGAATGCCATTAAGACTGTCTATTATTTCCTTTAGAGACTCAAAATGTGAAGTATAGCTATTAGCAAATGTAATGTGAGGTTGTGGTTTGCATCAAAACTGTTCTGTGGTAAAAGTACTTCGGTTCTCACTCTTTCATTAGCAAACACAAGGAGCACATTTCAAATATACTGCATTAAAAGACTCTACTGTCTTAACAGCCCTGGCAATGAAGAGTCAATGTACCAGTATTGCCCCCTTCTGTCCAATGTCCTGCTTTAGGACATAGTTACACGAGATGTAGTTTTTGGTGGTGAAGCTGGGTTTGAAAGTTCCTGTTCCCCTCTGTCAAAGCCAGATGGGACTATTTATCATGCTGTCCTGGCATGATCGTCTGTGTTTTCAGTTGTGCCAGTTTAACTATTTGTGGTTGTGTACTGTAGACAGGTGCACGGAAATTCGGCTTAAAACCCCCCCAACGAACCTTTTATTCTAGGAGTGCTGTCTTTGACCAGATCCCTTTCATGAGCTTGGGCCATGAGCAGTTCCCCTGGCACAGTTGTGCTACACTGCTCTGAAAATGGAGCAACCAATGACAGGATTTCAATCATATTCAGCAATGGTTCCTCCTTTCCTTTTAATTATTTCAGAAATTGCATATTTTGCTTCAGCTATGGTTTGTGTATGCCTATTTATCCGTAAATTTGGTGTGGTGAAAGAATTTTTAATATAATCAAAAGCAACAATGAAATCAAGCCAGTGGCAATATACCTGTGGATTAAATAAGGTAGGGCTTCCACTCAAAATAGATGTTAGCTCTGTATTATTATTATCATCATCACCATCATCTATTCTAAACTCTTGACTAATACATGCCATAAGGCTTTCCTGAATAAATTTTCTTGAATTAAATATTCCTTTTATAAAAGAAAGGAAAAAAAGCACCCCCCCCTCCCCCGACAACCTAACAATATACCTGACAATAATCTTGTTAGGTTATCTTAGTGGTTAATTATCCCTCTTCTTAAAATTCTCACCTTCTTTCATTTCTGAATCTGCACTTCCCTTGCTTCAGTTTGCAGTCCCTGGATCTTCTTTTATCTACGAGGTTGATGAGCCAGCTACAATAAGATTGTTACCCAAATTAGAATTTACAGCCCATAATCAAATCACCTTTTTTTTTGTTTTAAACTAAAGGGATTCAGACCTTCGAAGATTTCATTGCAAGCAGTGTTTTCTAATCCTTCAATCATCCTGAACCCTCTCCATTCTTTAGTTCTTCTTCAATCCTATATGGCAGAAATAGATATAGTATTCTAGTAACAGGAGTACTGCTGCAAAACCACTGATATAATCTCTCTACACAAATCCAGTATTTTCTCCTTAGATATCAGAGAATAACATTAGTCCTTTCACCCAATGCACCCTTGAAAGTGATCAGATTTTCTGCCCCTGCAACTTGCTTTTTGCCTTCTCTGAAAGCACAACAGCACCCCATGAACCAGGTCCAAACTGGAGAATTCCTGAAGAGCCATCCTGCACTATACAAGTGCTATTATCTCCAAAACTTTGTTTCAAACTATGTTAACTTGAAGAAAAGAAAAAAAGGGAAACAAGTTAGAGAAAGGAGGAGAGAAGGAAGAAAGAATTCAAGGCAGTTAACAAGAGTTATATATGTGCTACTTCATAAACCCACTCAGAGAGATTATATACCCTCCCTGTACCTTCCCTTTGATTCCTTTATACATTGCAGACTGCAGGTTGCCTAATATATTCCAGGCAACAGTAAGCATGTCTATCTCTAGACTTCATTTCTACACTTCTTTTGACTATTTGAAAAACCAGAGATGAACGTAAATCTTCATCTTCTCAAACTCTTCTCAAATGTCTCACGTAGAGTAGCAACAGGAGTTATTACTTGCTTATGTTCCCTTCTACTCTTCCAGTCCAATGTGGAATAAATAGACCTCAACACTCAAATGCAGAGTAGGAGTAATATATTTTGTAATCATCTGAAATCCATTAGCATGTCCATTTTCTAGGCCTAAAACTGCTGTACTGAAATCCTGGCAGATTGTTTTGGTATGCCCTTCTGCTCTGGGAATAAGTCAGTTTTTAATGCCATGGCATATGACTATCCAGCTCCTTGGAGCAGCGTGCTTCAGCTGCTGGGATCAGGTACTAGCTGTTTCAGTTTGGTGCCTTCCACTGCTAATGAGCTTGGCCTTGGGTTTGAAATAAAAGTGACAGATATGACTGAAGAGGCTATGGAAGGCTTGCATTTTCCATTTCGAAGACAGTTTTTCTTCATTTGGCTAGTGGTGTTGTATTATGTATTATTTAGTGCAAACATTCCCAATATGAGTTATTCCAGGCCTGATCTAGGCTCTACTTCTTGGATTGTTCATATACTTGACATTGTTCACTGGATTAAAAATGAGAGGTCTGTGGAGTGGATTCATAGTTTTCCACCTTTCCAGGTGAAAGCCCTAGCTATCAACCTGTTCTCTAGGTTTATTCCTGACTGTACACCATCCTTGTTTTGACAGAACAGAGTATATCCTGACTTACTTAGTGTAAGCAGCCTGGTAAGGCCAATAGAGCCTTAAAATTTAGTAAAATTTTATTTCACCTACTAGAATAATTTTTTAATGCTTATGTTAGCCCAAGTGACTTGGTCAGATTTTGGTGGTTTGGACAAAATATGACAGAACCATGCCCTGTTTCAGCAGTTCTTTAACTTGGAGCTCAATTATTTCTTTCTGACAAAATAAAGTCCAACATAGGATTGTTCTATACAGGGGTGTAACAAGCTCTGAATTAGGAAATGGCTGACTATAATAGATTCCAAGGGTGTGCACCTGTCAATTGAGATGCACTGTGCTGTGATAACCTGGCCTAACCTGTCTGTGTGTTCTTAAAGTAATCTTCTTTTTAGTATGGAGGTTGCAAGCAGAGACCAGTAGGTATTACCAGTCTTGTGCTCCATCTGGTGTATTGGCATATATTGGGCAGCAAAAAGGTCAAATTAGTCAAGAAAGGTGTCATCCTGGAAACAAGCAGTGGCAGAGCTTCATCTGCTTGGGAACTTAAAAATTAAAACCTGAGGCATTATGGAGCTTTGGCAATTGCAGAGTTAGGCAGCATTTAAGTGCAGAATTCTCAAAATCATGGATTTGAAGCTGTGCTATTAAATCCTGTGTAAATCCATGTTCAGCACCTACATCCATTGTGGGGCCAAGACCTTGGCTGTTAAAGCCTTGGGTCTTTGGTATAAATCAAATGAGATTTTGGTCCCCAGCCCTGGAAGCATAGATCATCTTTGAAAACAGGATCTATTATTTTCTGTGACTGCTGTTTTGAAAACAAACAATAAAATAATTATTGGACCTGTATGTATAAAGCAATATTATTTCAACTTTTCAATAAATCCCTGTTAAAAATATGCAAGGGGATTAAAAATCTGTCTAGCTCTGACAACAATGAAAAATATATGCTATCAGTACTGTAGAATTACATGCAAAAATTACTAGTGATATGCTGTTTTACAATTAGGCATTAGAATTAGTACAATCCATGATCTAGTGTGCATGGAAAGGAAAGGAATAGTAAATCAGGCACATCAGTAACTGGGAAAATTTCAACTTGCTTTATTCAATAGAATAAAAGTTGTGCATGATTAACCAAGAAGCTGGGAATTACAGAAAAAGTTAATTCTAGGATTGGAGGGCTCAAGCAGCAGAGGAAAGGAAATCTTGCATAATCAGTATGATTTTTCTTGAAGAAAACTTCTTTCAAGACATTAACAGAGGTTTTAGAAGGAAGAATACTCACAATATTACATATGAACCATGTTTTGGCAGGAAATCTTCGATAAGTTATATTGTAAGTGAGGGAAGTCAAAATATTTTAGAAGTGTTAAAAGAGATGAGTGCAGTAATGTATATTATAAATGAAGATGATGCAGAGAGAAGAAAGAACAAAGAGGAGTGAATGAAA
The DNA here is from genome assembly GCA_035590195.1 of Aviceda cuculoides. Taxonomy (NCBI): domain Eukaryota; kingdom Metazoa; phylum Chordata; class Aves; order Accipitriformes; family Accipitridae; genus Aviceda; species Aviceda cuculoides. Next base: position 12,258,259 of record JAVJGG010000005.1, on the reverse strand, counting down.
AAACCCACAGGTTGTGCTATCCATGAGCGCTGTCAGACGAGCACTACCTAGAATAGGTGCTAACTGGGTACATTTTAGCTTGTAGACTAACCCAAGAAGGACGATGGGTACAAATGAAACCCAGAATCATGGAAGAGATGAAGAAAGAAAAAAATAGAAATGAAGGCTTTTCATGAATGAAGGAGAGATGGGGATCAGACAGAGCAGAAGATGGGAAGAAAGGAAGTAGTCCTACAAGAGAGGAAAGTAGGACAACAGAAAACAAAAATGAAAGCACTGTTCTTGAGTGCTGTGAGGAATATAAGCAGTAAAAGATTGTTTAACTACCAGGCTGAACACATAGAGAGAAAAGACACTGACACACACTAATGCAGTGCAACAAAACAAAACATTACTGGTGGATGAAGTGAAACGGGATGTTACAGGGTGTAAGAAATATGGCAGAAAAGAAGTTTGACTAAGACACAGTGTAAGAACTATTCAGGAAAGGTAGGGATAAAGATACACATGATAGGTAGTTTTGCATATTAGTCATACAACAAACTGGAGGGATAAGTGATAACACAGGTAAAACAGGATTTCTCTGGTTCAGATTGCTTTGGGGATGGCAATCCTAAGAGTCTGCAATAGGCCTCCAGGATAGGATCCATTAAGATAAAATTTCTGTAGAAGAGACAAATACCGAGCGTAGATTTGGCTCTAACTACCTGTAAGTGACTGCCAGTGTAGTAGCTTACGGCAACCCGTAAGACAGAGAAGGATCGTTTCTGATGGAGAGACCAGATACGGGAAACTGGACTGAAATAGATAGTAATGAGAGGCCTGATTAATCAAAGCAATCAAAGGGTTAACAATCTGAGCATACTCATAGGTGCTTAGTTGTAAGTGGAGCTGGCAGCCACAGTCTCCAGCTGAACTTCCACTTTCTGGAGAGCTGCGTGTCAGTGGTTGTTCAGCCTGCGAGAAGCCATTAATGTGGTTCTTGACAAACTGCTTGGGAAAAAAAGGAAAGCTGGTTACTGCTCGGTGTGGGCTGAGTTCGTGTCTGGAGAAATTAGAGAACAGGCTGGTAGGAGAAGCATGGCCTCGAAGGGAGGTTGGCACCAGCATCTGTCATCTCCCCTGTAGTTTTTAGAAAACGAGTGATGAATTTGCCTGTCCATTTTAGGTAGAAGCAAAGTTCCTATGCTCAGTCTAGAGGGAAAGAATAATGTGCATTGCATAATCCTGGAAAGAACTAGCACATAAAGTTTCAAAGTTGGCAGACAGAAATTTTATTGAATCTGTCAAACTGGGGATGGTACAGCAGTGAGAACAGCATTACAGTAATGATATCTGAAAGAACGAAAATTGTAATCTTGAAAACTAGAGATCTGCCAGTTTGACCTAAGTATAATTAAAAGCTTTTGAACAAATTTGGAAGAGAAGAATAATTAAGACATGGAGATAAATGGAAAATGGGATTAAATGCAATATTGTTTTATGAAATCATATCAGTCCAAACTAATTTGACATATTTCATCTAACAGGTGCCTAATTTTCTAGAAAGAGAAAATATAGTGAATCTCATCTGCTGGGATTTCAGTAGAATGTCTGAGATTTCTAGGCCAGATAAGAAGCACATTACATGCCCAGCCTCCTATTTAAATACGTATTTCTGAGTAGAATGAAACCCAGATCAGTCTTGTTTAGGACCATGCATAATATTTTAAGAGTTGACCACAGGTAAAATCCAATTTGAAATCCAATTTTTAACCAATTATTTACTCATCTTGGAGTTATTACTTCTTATTCTTATTTCATTACATTAAGGAACAACATGCTAGATAACATCAGAAAACTTATTAAAATCAAGCTATATCACATATTTTTCTTTTGTTCTTATCTAATAAGCTATTTAATGTAACTAGAGTGGTTTCATATTAATTTTCTTGACAAAATCATGTTGGTTGTTGTTTATCATCTAATTATGTTTTGGACACTCACAAATTGAGCCTTTCATAAGTTTCCCAGTATATTTCAAGATCTGAAACTAGGCTGATTAGATCTGTATTTCACTGAGTCCTCTTTTCTCCCCATTAGTTTGGAGATAGAGAATTTGGTAGTCCTTTTCCAGTCCTCAAGATATTATCTGTGTGTCGTGACTTCTTAAAGATAGTAATCGGAGCTTATTTTGTCTATTTATTTCCTTAATCATCCAAGGATGAATTACATCTGGCCATGCCTACTGGAATACATCTATGTCAACTAAATATTCTATAAGCAGTTTTTCTTAGTCTGACTTGTATTTTGATTTCCTTGAAAAAATATTTTAGTTATGTTTGTTAAAAATTAGGGGGTTTTGGGGTAAGTGCCAGAACAGAGAAAGGATGGAAATTTGACTCTTCTTTGAATCATCTGCATTCTTCCAACTTAATGTGTAATTGCAATGTAATGTGCAATTTTGTATATAATTTTCCATATATATCTTTCATGATCTAGCTTTAAAAGCAACTGCTATGCTTTCCTGTAGTTCTCAAAAGGTTTCAGTAGCTACAACAAACCATGTCCTCTGAAAATCTAACCTTGTATATGACTATTGTTCTTTATATCCTCAAATTAGTCAGTTTGTTCTACAGTTATGCTACCCGCCAAGTATTATGTGGGTATCTGCATTTGAATTTAAGAAGTATTTATTTCAGAAAAAAAATACTTTCCCTGTGACAGATATGAAAAGACGGGGGGAAATTATTTGGCTTGTGTTTCTTGCTTTGTCAGTGGCATATATTCTTTGGATTTGCTTGGCAGGTAGTGCAGCATTTTTGATTGCTGCATTAGCCTCCCTCACTCTAGCATCCTCTGATGTAGCGTGAACTGGCTGCTTACTCCATACAAATTTGCATTTCACTGTTGTAGTCAGCTCCACAAATACTGATTACTGAGGCTAAGGTAAATTAGATCAAAAGAGCTTTTCTAAATACAATTCTTTTAATAAATCAATGCCAACTCCATTTTTTCTGGGGTTTATATTGTGAGCTTTCCTGCTTTATTCTGTGAATTTTCAAGTGCACTATTTCTGTGCATAATGCCTTTTAGAAATTAACCTCAGCTTTCTCCCATGTGTTAAAATTCAGCATCATAGATCTTGATTTATCCTTGGTGACAATCATGAAGAGTTTGGAGGCACTGCACAATCATGTAAAGTGTTAAGTTTCTGCAGCGGAGTGTTGTAGTTCAGCAGTTCACCATTTTCCACCATGTTACATCCTGTAGCTGTACTATGAAACTTCTATTTTCACATTATTTGCAAATTACACTGTCACTTGCAAATGTTCAAAAATGCAGATGTACTCAGTCCTGTGTGTCTCTCCTATCTAGATGACTTAGCCACATCTATGACAACTGTGGAAATGCTATTTGTACTCCGATTTCTTAACAAAGGTCTTTCACCAGCAGATTAAACAGGCAATGCTTGTAATTTAAGTTAATTTAGAACAGACGTCTCCAAAACACAGATGATAGAATACTGTCAGACTTGCAAATGTAAATCTTCAACAGCTAACAAAGGAACAGGAGTCGATTTCAACCTTTTCCAAATGACATGTCATTTCCTGCATATAAAAACAGAGTGTATATGCAATACATGCACCAAGATGGGTGATTTAGATCATAGTATTTTAAGTATCATTTAAATCAACAGGCATTAATTTAGATAATGTTTATCCTTTTTCCTAAGATATTCTGCAAAATAAAGTCTCTTCTAATTAGCTGATATAATTTAATAAATTTAATGAAGCTATTTGCTCAGTGAAAGATGATGTCTGGTACACATTTGTCTAAGCTGTTATAAAACTACATGCATTTATTGTGCTTTTTAGTTCTTACTTTATTATACTGGAAATCAATGATTAGTGAAGTCAATATTTAGTGGATAATTTATCTTTTTAATTATTATTTGTGTGAAGTTGCATTTGAATGGAAATTCAGTTTAATTGACACTCACTTAAAAATGATCCAAACCAGTATTTTGATGTTGTTTATTGGGGAAATAAAACTATAGAAATGGCAAAATAAGGTTGCTCAAAACAACCTTTGATGCAAAATTAATGTATTAAATGAAGAAAGTATTAACCATCACTGATCAACTGATTATTTTACTTATCATGTTCTTCAAGTTGATAAAATGGGTAAGTCTCATCATTTCACACCTCATCATTACTTACAAACTGAAACTGGAAAATGAGCTTTCATCCCTTTTCAACATGCTCTGGATCCACAGCTTTGATTCAGCTCAGCATTAAACTAAATTAGTCAAATAAACTGAGATGAAAAATACTCTTGTGCATCTTCATGAAACACAACTGTTGTCAAAAGTTAGCTTAGCAACTTCTATAGACTATGGTTTTAGTTTTTTAACCAATAAATCCTAGCTCTTCATGCTCTGATTTTGTTTAAACTATGATGGAAAACTTGCACTGCTTAAATGAATGTAAATGATGTTAAGGGGTGATTGAAGAGTCAGAATGTAAATTATATTTTCTTTTAAAGGAAAAAATATTTTATTTACATTTGTGAATATACATCTTATAAAATGGCTCTTTATCTGTAGTGATCTAATATATAAACACAGGTACGTACTGTGCATGTATGTATCTGTAAATAATCACTGGCTATTTATGCTTTTATGGTAAATTTAAAAGTTATTCTATTCAATAGCTACTACATTCCTTGAAAAGCAGCCTCTTCACTGGATTTGCATAATCAGCTGACAATATTTTAGGAATTTTGCCAGAATGCCAGATGATCAAAGAAAACCTGTGATGTTCATTTTACATTATATAGCCTACCTTATCCCACAGAAGCCATTGGAAAGGGAATGTGGGACCTTGCTGTAAAGAAGATCTAAGGTGACTGACAAGACATGAAGGCACAGGAGTAGCACCTAATCTAGGCATGGAAAGCAAGGGATGAGATCAGTTGTAGTAAAGGGGAGGGCAAGACAGCTACTTATTTGTAGAAGAGTGGAAAGTCACAAGGGATAGAACTGTAGTTAGGAAAGAAATTGAAATGCACAGCCGAAGGGATGGGCTAGAAGAATGAAAGGAGATCCTGAAGTAGGCAGTGGGCTTCATCTGTGGAATCAGTCAAGTATGTGACAGTCTTGCAAAATTATAGGTATGTTCAGGTAAGAAAAATAGTTCTCCTATTCAACACATGGGCATCTGCAGTAGGAGACATCTTACCTAAATTTGAGATGACTACGGTGTAGCTTTCGGTATCTGAGACAATTATCTAAACTCCTTTTATGATCACTGGAAGCAACCAGGCATTTTGCTTACAATCCAACTTGTACATGCCTAAATTGATCATCTGGGTAGCATGTTGAAAATATTTTTCTGTTGACTGCAAAGGAAGTCCAGACAACTAACTCAGGTATAGACACACTGTAAACATCTAAAGTTAAACAAAATGGATCCCATATCCTGGCAAGAAGACTTCCAGCTGGGCAGGGATTAATTCCAAAATCTATTTGGCCAAAGTGTCCAATCCCTTTTATCACTGTTTAAACCTCAGTGGCACATGTGAAGTACTACTGTAAAGAAGGATATCTTCAATGTCTGCTGAATTCTCAGGTGCTTAATTTCAAGTACACAAGTTTGAAAATATTCTCTCACTGTTTGCCCCCTTGCTACAACACAGGTCCAAGTGTGTTGCTTTCTGATTCTAAAATCCCATTACATTCTTTGCACAGAACCATCTTATCTTTCCACCTTATCTTGACTTCTTTGTTTTAGTTGGAATAATAATTCATTTACTCATTGACAAGTGAAATAACCTTGTCTCCAGACATTGCAGATAGCTTTGTGTAATGTTTTGCAGCCTAGGAGTGCAAACTCTGTTAACATGCAAGCAGGTTTTTGTGGGACTCTATATATTTCTTGTACAGTTTATGGGATTGTTGTGGTTTAAGCCCAGTCGGTAATAAAGCACCATGAAGCTGCTCACTCACTCCCACCCTGGCTCCAGTGGGATGAGGAGAAAATATAAAGAAAGGCTTGTGGGTCAAGATAAGGACAGGGAGAGATCGCTCTCCACTTATGATCATGGGCAAAAGACAGGCTCAGCTTGGGGAAAAACCAAAATCAGTTTAATTTACTACCAATCAAATCAAAACAGGATAACGGGAAGTAAACCCAAACCTTAAAAAAAAACCTTCCCCCCACCCCTCCCTCCTTCCCGCCTCAACTCCACTCCTGAATTCTCTCCCTCCCTCTCTGTGCAGCGGTGCAGGGGGACAGGGAATGGGGGTTGGGGTCAGTTCCTCACACCTTGTCTCTGCCGCTCCTTCCTCCTCAGGGGGAGGACTCC
>JAVJGG010000005.1:12227118-12245826 GCA_035590195.1 Aviceda cuculoides | reverse complement strand
AGTATTGTTGCATGCAATAAACGGCATTCGCTTGATCATATTGATCGTCTCGCGTCTGTCCATTTTGAACTCCCGCACTATTCTACCTGGAATTTATACCTGGAGTTTTCTACCTAGAGTTGTTTCTTGATCATCTGGGATATAAATCTATTTTCTTTTTGTTTGTAAGCAAAGCATATCCCTTGAAATGTCAGCATGTTGCTGTTACGATGGGAATGAAAATGAAGGAGAGAAGGGGTCCTAGACAGTGCCCTTCATGCCCTACACTGATGAGATGGCTTGCAGACCAGAACTGTCTTGTACTAGATTGGCTTGAAACACGTATGCAACTCTGGGCATCTGCACTGCTGTGCCTTTAGCTCATCATGTACAGTTTGGTACCTGCAGTGGCAATTGGAAGAAAAGGGCACAAAGTGAACGAGGACACCACTTAACTGCCTGAGTATTAGGCAACGTATGACAACACATCCCACAGAGCATGCAGGCTTTCTGGAATAACCTGACATCTGTAGCAAGAAGTGTCTGATTTCCAAATAGTATTCATGAATATTATTTTACTTTCCATCTCTTCATTAAAATGCTTTACTATAGGCCAGGCCACAGAGGACTAACATGCAGTTAGGAGGCAGCTATACAGTTTTGGGCTGCTGTCCTTTGGTAAGTGGCAAAGTGCTTGTCTAAGTGAGATGTAGTCCGGCACAGTGGCACAGACTTCCCTGCATATGTGTTGGCAGGGGAGGCTTATACAGAAAGACCTGTTTTCTAGAGTGCATGTTACTTGCCAAAAGCTCTGTTAAAAGAATGCTTCACTGAACAAATTTAAAAACATGTGTGTGATTTGTCAAAATTATAAACTGTGGGGGTGATACTCAGCTGACTCTGTGTAGCTGTCTATTGTAGAAGGCTATATTTGATCTAGTCACTCCTGGCTCCCTTTGCAACCAATAAAGAGAAAAAGGCACTTTTAGATCATGACTCATCTACCCTTAAAGTAGATGCCATTTATGCCCTAATACAGAAATGCCTGTAATTTGCTATAAGAGTGAGTTTGACTGCCTTAGATGTAGACATGTAAAGTGAGGTGAGATGATTCCCACCCTGAGACACTGTTGTTCGAGCATGACTTTTCCCACAATACAGTCACAAATAGGAGATACGTAATTCAACAGAGAAAATGTGTGATTGGTACTTCCTCTATTAGTGCTGCAAAGCTATAGATGTTAGGAAGCATGTGTCATTTGTTAAAGGAGGTCAGTTAATGACTAACCAGCAAGAAACAAATAACCGTGAAAAGATCTGTAAGAGTATAGTGAATATATAATTTGACGTAAACCATGCTGGGTAATGTGCGTTATTTTTATGTGACAGTCCATTGCAACACAGCAATACTAATACAGCCGAATTTCCCGTACTTTGAGCTTTATTCTGCTCTTATAGCACTGTTACACACATGTAACTGCATGGTTTTCAATGAAATTGCTCCTGATTTAGGCAGTGTACATGACAGTAGCATTAGTCTTCTATTGCAGCTTGCTTCTGTTCAATCTATTTTTTCTTAGTAAAAAACATTTCCCGTCAGTTCCTGCAATGTACTGTGCTGTGTTTTGGGAAGTTATTTTTGCATTAGTATTTCCAGTGAAACATTGTCACTAATACTTCATTTTATTACTGAAAATTTACATTCCCCTTTTGATCTCCTAAATATCTTCTAAAATTTAAAAATCCTACGCTTTTGCTCTTGCGTCTGTATCTTCATCTACTTTCCTTCTCTGCAGTTCTCCAGGCTGTGCTCTGCAGATTGACATGACTGACTGAGATGCCTTGATACTATGGAGACTCAGATATTATGGTAATGAGCATGATAGGTACATTAGACTCCAAGAAGGACTCAGGGTCATCACAGATAATTACCTTAACATGAGCTGTCTGCAGTGCTGTGACTAAAAGGGATAATGTGCACTTCAGAATTACATTAAGGGGAAGATATATCAAGCAGATGTAGGAAAATAATCTGAGGTTTGTGTGTGTGTGTGCATCTTCACCTGAAGCATTGCTTATGGGGCACAGCTGGAGGCAGATCCTCAGCACAGCTCTGTCAGTGCTTTAGTGAGTTGCAGGGAATCCATGTCCTTAGATGTGCTGTGAGCGTAAGGCAATCACACATTCATGACCAAGGTGATTATCAGAGTTTGGAAGAACATTTTTCCCTTGGATCGGACAGATTGCTTTGGATTGTGGCTTGGCAATTTTTATTTATTTTTTTATTTTTATTTGGCTTTTGTAGTGTAAGGTAAGGGATATTCAGTTGTGTTTCATCTACTCAGTGTCCTGACTCTAAACAGCTCTCAGCCTCTGATGGTACGTTGCTCTTTTCCTCTCCCCTTGCTCTCACTCACAGGACTGAGGGGCTGGGATCTTACAATCCATACGAGGTGTCTGGATAAAGCTGAGTTTCGAGTGATAGTAGGCAGTCAGCCTAGACAGCCTCATCGTTTCTTCTCTTCCTCGTGGATGTGTCCATGCTGGAGGCAGGTGTGCTCTGCATAGTGTCCCATAGCCTTAGTCCCCATGTGATGGTTACCAGTGCACACATTTTCCTCAGTTTTCTTTGGAAGCAAACCTGTTGGGCAGGCAGAAAGGCTTCCCATGCATTTTGATAGATTGTCTATATAAGCAACCTGGGAAGAAGGACTGTGCAGCAGACTCAGCTAGTTTATAGAGAAGATTTACATTTAGCCTGCTACCTGTAGTCTGTAAACTACTTGAGTAACTCCTATGAGAGGATCTGTAAGAGCCTGATCTTCTGTTTCTGTAAGAGTGTGACAAGTAAAATGATGTCCCCAAGTTGTTCGACAGAAAATTCTTTACTTTCTGACAATAATATATGTGCTCACCAAAAGGCCTAATATCATACCTCTAATTCTGAATACAGGCAGCACCAGAAGAAGCCTGGGAGTTCAGGAAACTGTGTCTGAATTTATGCTGCCATGTTGGATGCTTCACATTCACCCAAGTATACAGTAGCTAAACTCTCAGCTAGAAAACAGTTTTGCACTCTCGTTGTCTTTAATTAAATGCTCGGTATTTGCCCCTTTAGTACAGAGCAGATGAGTATGGTTTTCATTTTGCAGAACAGAGCACTGATTTAATGAGACTCATTAAATCGATCAAAAACTTTCCCCAAATTTCCCACAATTGCCAGTCAGGGACAGAGAGAAACAGAAGGAGTATTCCTAGCCCCTAGTGTAAAAGCTTTTGGAAATTATATGATATTTCTTTGAACTTATGTCTAAACTTCCTTAAAAGTAGTTTAATGACAGAGGAAAGTATTTATATTAAGCTTGCAAATACGGGCTAGAGAGGGAATCTGCCTAGTATGTGACCTCAAAGATTAACACTATAGCATTATCATGAGATCACAGGGTAGGAGAAAATCAGATAAATGTTTTAAATGGCAAGTCATGTCAGACTAACACCAAGGACTTTAACAAATGAAACTTTCTTGTTAACGAACTGACATTATTGTATTTAAAGGTCAGCTGACAAAAGGGTATGACTCCCAGGCAATCTCTCACAGGCTGTGAGCAGTACCTCCCTGGGGAAACACTGACCTTTTCCAGGGGAGGAGCTATCAAGGCTGATAAAAGTCAGTCATTTCCAAAATAAATATAACAATAATTATGCACTGAACTGGGAGTGGACTTCTAATAGCTGCATGGTTATTCTAGGGCAGAAGAGACACTATGGAGTCCATCGGTTCCCTTCTTCTGCATGTTTTCCATGGTGGCTGCATGCTGATGGGTATGCTGATGGGTACACTGATGGTGTGGAAGCAGCTTGCTGGAACTCAGGTGAGAAATGCTCTTGCCACAGAAGCTGGGCAATAAGCGCTTTCCAGGTAGCATTGCAATTTCAGGACTTTTTGCAGATGACTTTATCCCCATCTGGTTACAATGGATTTTCTTGCAGCTTCCTTGACTTCAGTAAATTAAACCAATTCTGCATCAGCTGAGAACAGAGACTCATTGCCTTGAAATAACATTAAGATGAAATTCTCTTTTGCAGCGTCCATTTGGACAGGTCTGTTAATAAAAGTGTTAGCTGAATGACTGCAAGCTCCTTGCACCAAACAGTTTCTTGGCTGCCACACTAACCCTGACACAGCTAAAGGCAGATATACTGAACATCCGCAGAAAACTGCCTGAGATCCATCTCTCATGTTCAAACATTCCTGTACCTAGATGCAGAGTGATCACAAGTACAGTGTGACTACGTCAGAGAAAAGGGTAATACAGAGCAGAAGCCAAAGAAGGGATCAGGTCACGTACACTGTTCATTACAAATACACCCTCATTTCAGAAGTGCATTTGTGGTGTGCCAGCTATGTGTTAGGTCTCCTATTTATCAGAGGTGATACTTGCACAAATTGTCAATGAATACCTCCTGTAACAGAGCTTAGTGAATACTGTAAGAATGTATTTGCTTTTGAACAGCAAGTTCAGTTTAACTGTATTTAAAATAAGATATGGAAGAATGCTGAAAAAATGTTTTAAAACAAAGTTTTAAAAAGTGTGAGGTTATTTGTACTTTCTCAATGCTTTTCTAGCAAGAGAGCTGCTGCATAGCGTAACAGAGCACACTGGGCTGCACTGCATCATCATTATGGAAAAACTCCCGTCATTCTCAGGGTATGTACTCTAGTTCAGCTGTATATTATTGGATTTGACACTGGAATCACTTGTGGGAAATTCTGTAACCTGAACTATGCAGGAAGGCATAAATGACCATAATAATCTTTTTTGGCCTTCAAATTTATGAATCTATGTTCACTGCAGACTGCTTTTTCCCTGCCAGGAATACATCTTTTACTCTGAGCCTGTAATTCTGTGGGGGAAAGTAGCACTGCAGTGAGATTTTATCCTGCTTTCTACCTACTGAAGTCCAATTCTTCCTGCAGTTGAAATCCACTGAGCTACCTATGAGACAAAATAATCCCAGTGGTAATAAACGAGGTCCTAAAAGAGCCTGTAATTTGACCATTTAAATTATCAAATCAGGATGTACACTGAGACACAAAAGCTCAAGAGGAGTTCTCCACATACAGCTACCAGAAACTCGTCACCTATATTTGTTATGCTGCAGAGACTAAAGAGAGATCCTCAATTTCCTGCATGAGCAACTGGTGAGGTTCTGTTCGGTCTGATAAATGATACTGCCTGTGTTTAGGGACTCTGGTTGAGACTGTTTTGGCATTTAGACTCCTGGAACAACTTTGGTGACAAATGCATGGCTGGAGGCCCTTGTATTAGTCCGGAGTCACTGAGCAACTGAGCAGCATTAACAGTCACTGAGAAGGCAGCTGTACTCTGACGTCCTTACCTGAACCACATGTATCTCTCTGATGGGGGAGGACTGCTGAAAATTTTATTCTAGTGTTGTCAGCTATATGTTGAAGCCTATTGCCTGCCTGAGTCTGCTGAGCATCCTTTTATGAACACCATGGCATTATCCATGTGTGCTGTTTCCTGATACCTCCTCTGCTGAAACTTTCATCTTAGTTCATCCATCACAGCACGCTTCTAGTCGAAATTCATCTTGCTGACCCAAGCGTATTTAAACCACTTCTTGCTGCTCTCATACTAGGAATAGAGCCTATATCATCCACCTCATTAGTCATTGCCAGTGACTTCACATGCAGTTCAGGAATCTGGTGCAAATTACTCAAAGATCTTCTAGCTATCAGTAAAGCAAACCATCTGAAACTCCTACCAAATTCAAAGGTAGTGAAAGCATCCAGCAGCTACTAAAAATTACAGCTCTTGATTTTAACGGCAGACTTACTTCCTAGTTCTATTTCTCCGCTGCCCTCATCCTTTTTCCTGTCATTAGCCATCTTTTGAGGCCAATCGCACTTCCCTAATTCTGGTGCAGGACGCTTCCTCTGTGGCATGCCTACCACATGAGAGAGACCTCCTTGTTCTTTAATTTCATGTTTTGTTGCAAATACTCTACTTCAGCATGACTTTTCTATTTGAGCTTCTAACTGCATTTTGCACACTCTAGAACATTTTGGAGATCCTTTTTGTGTCAATGGCAATGTTCCTCTGAAAATTATTTTAAATAGGGAGCCTACTATGCAAGAAAAAAGATCTACTTATAAAAACTGTCACAAGGTATTTGCATGTTGTACAGGCTACAGGCATACACTGGTGCACTTGCACAGCTCATCCCTATCCTATGTCATGTTAAGTGGTCTGTCATCCCCTCTGCTACTAAAGAATAGAATGCTGCCTGTAAGTGAGGCTGCATTTATTCTCATAATTATTAAACATAGAGGGTTTTATATAAAGGTATCTGCAACACCATTATTCAGTGTTGCTTGCTGCATAACACTGGTTGCGTGACTATTCTCAATATCCAGCTGGAGTTCTTACATCCACAACTCCCACCTTTCAGGTGAGAAATGGAAGATCAATTTACTGTCATTCTTCCTCTTTTACTCACCTACTTAGAAACAAATCTACCTAGAGGTGTTACTGCAGGATGTGTTACTGCAGAAGGTGTAACACTTCCTTTTTGCAGAAAATCAGTGAATCACAATTCTCTTCCAAACCTGCATGAGGCAGATTGAGGAGAGAACTGCAGGCAAAAATAAGTGCATGGGCCTGTGCAAAAGTGAATACAAGTTTTATCATTGATTTCAGCAGATACAGAAATTCACTCCTAGATTCTTTTTGCATCTTTTAACAGAACTGACTCATCTCCCTCCTTTTATGCATTGCAGCTGTATCAGTGGTGCTTCAAATGTCACAATTAGTTTTAAACAAATAGTATATAAATGTTGCTCCAAAAATCTGTATGCCTCATATGTGGTAACTGGGAGTTGCTACGGATGTTGATGCCTTCATAACCCATGGCAAACCCCTAATGTGTATGTATCTACTTTTAGATATACAAGGACAAAATAAGTCCATCATCCATATGTTCTTTTCAGCAATCTAGGAAGCCTGTATGAAATCGCATGTTTAAAAATTCATAACTCTTCAAGTTGTTGCTATCCTTTTTTCATATATCTCAGTAAAAGTTGCAGAAAAGCCAAGACTTAAACTTTAGGGGTTTTTTTCTCACTGTGGAGACCATTCTACTAAATTATATCAGCAAGCTGTGCCTTAATATTCAAAATGTTTCTAGTAAGCTCAACTAATTTTGCTTAAGGGTCTAAAAACACTTCTCCTTGGGTTGAGAGCAAATTAGGACAGAGTTTCAGAAAATGGGATTTTTCAACATATAGTTGTGAACACTTAAAAATAAGGATGATTTACAAAATGAGACCTTTCATACTTATCTACAATCATTGCTGTTACTTTCTTTAGAAATGTATATTCATTTTCTCTAGCTGTTGAAAACATAAAGCTATATGTATAGAAAGAATTCCCCCTGCCTGTGAAAGGAGATCTTTTCTGCCAAGTTCCTAATTAGCTTCATTTGTGCAACCTGAATATTTTGACAAGGGCATGTGTTCTTTCTGTTCTGTTCTACTCTATTCTGTTCTACTCTACCCTGCCCTAATCTACTATACTCTATCTCTAACATCATCATTCATGAATTCCTTAGTCTGGAAATGATTAAATGCTAAAATAAGAAACAGAAGAATTATCCCCACCCCACCAAGTGTTTCCTCTACTAGACTATTGAGCTTGGTTTTGTCTTGAACAGATGGCTCTAGAATAACAGAAAATTGTTCAGTGGCCACAATTTAGGCATTTAAAATGCAAATGTTATTGCAGATCATTTTTGAATTTTGCGTTCTCCTATGCTGGAAAACATGCATTAATCAATTCTATTGATATAAGAATATCAGAATTCAATTTAGTTTCTTACTTTAGTGTCCATTTGGACTGTTAGAGTTGGGTGAATCAGTCTGGTGAGGAATGGATCCATTTGGATTAGGATACTGCTGTGATATGAGTTCTCTCCTTATCAGGTTCTTTGAAACAGCAAGGACATGTATCAGTAGCACTTTTTCCTCTTTCTGATTAGCCACTGTGAATCACCACCATTGCAGAGAGAGATAGCTCTTGTCATGCTCAGCAAAAATACATTAGGTGTTCCTAAATCTGAGAGACAAGTTGTCTATAATGTGTATAAAGGTGGGGCTCATCCAGATCATACTCTTCTCCCAGATTTGATTAAGTTGGCACACAGCTCTTTTTTGAATACATAAGTCTTTAATTACTTCAGTTACTGGGCTGCAGTTGAATGATTTTGCTTATTATAGCATGCAGTGGTTTCTTGCAAGGTTGTATTGGTTTTACAATTCAAGCTAGGGCAGGTGCAGGATTGCTTTAGATTACTTGAGGTTAGGAAGACACTGATTTGCATAGCTTCAGGGCTGTTGGAATCCTCTGGGAAGTGAAAGCAATTTTCTTTTATTTACTCTCAGTCCTACAGTTCCTTCTGCCACTTATTCTCACTGGGTCAGCCTTTCCCGTTTTTAACGTTTATGTCAGGATGTTGCACCAGAACTACACGGATAGATTTCACCTGGGCTCTTGAAAGGACAGCATCAAAGTTTTGCAAATTCAAAATTTGCCTATTCTTTTATCAGAAAGCAGTTGACAAATCTTCTGTTTCTTCAGAAGAAAAAAAAAATGAAATTTTCTTTTTATTTTCTGTCAGCGTTTTCTATCTATTTTTGTCCCTTTTTTGCCTCACTGTTCTTCCCATTTACCACCCTTATCCTATCCAACATAGATGACTTGCCCCTAGTTACTTTTTCACCATTGCTCCCACTTTTACTGCACCTCTACCCTTATTTAGTATTTCTGATAGTTACCCAGGTAACGAGGTCACAACCTTAGGTAGTATTACTATGTTTCTTGGGCACTGGTGGTCTTATGAGTCTCTGCTTCCTAAAGGTCCCCCTTATTCCCCCACCAATTATCTGTGTAGTCTGTCTCTTTCTCACATACCTCCTCTTTATCTCTTTTAAAAATCTAGCTATTCCTCCCAGTGCTGTTACTTTTGCCAGCTTCTCACATCGTTATTTGTTAAACCCAATATTTTTCACATGTCTTGTCCAGCAGTTTCTCATGCCCTGTTCAGTTAGCTTAAGCTCAGGCCAGCACCCCGTCAGCATCCCAGTCATCCTCCTACCATGACTCCCTTGATCACAAATCATGCCCCGAGGAGATGTCCCCTCCATCTCTGTGCCACCGAGCCCGAGCAGGCCTCCCGTGGCACCCCCAGCATGGCCTGCACACCTCGGGGCAGGCGCTTTGACCCGTGCGGGGTGTGCTGGGCTGCGGTGCCACTGCCCACCCTTGCCAGCACCAACACGACCCTTCGGAGGCAAAACAGCCTGTACGTAGTGAGGCGCTTCCGCTCCGTGACACTCCTCTTGGAGTACCAGCTCATGCTAGGCCTGTCTGCTTCTCTGGCTTCACTTCATGCAACCTCTGCTCTGGTCCCAAGGACTGAACACCCACTAGTCACTTCTGTTTGAAAATGTTCTTGTTTGTGTGCGGCGAGAGCCTCTGGGAAGTGAACCCAAGTACAGTAAATGAGGGTGAAGAGATTAGCTAGAGAAGTGCACTCCTGATCTGAACTAAATGCTAATGCAGACACACTAACATCATAATAACAAATAAGCTTAACAACCTATCTCTGTACCTGGTCTTTCTTGAATAAGGGCAATGAGAACTGTATATAGAATTTCACTTGATGTCTCTCTTATCTTTACAAGAGCATCAGGGTTTATTATTTTGCCCCAAGAGACAGCACATGTGTCCCAGGACTGGGACCACTCTTGCGGTCAAAAAGGACAATGTTCCCAAGATTGGTTGGACTGGCCAGATCCTTCTCAGTGTAGAGATGAGCCTAATTAGACACTACTGAGTACCCACATCAAATGTTAAGACCTGAAGATGGAGAGGTGAGGCGGTGCAGACAATTATGTCAATCTACAAAAGCAAGCTCTACAGACAGTGATAAAATTAACATACCTAAGTAAGTGCCAAGAGATTAGGAGCAACAGGTTACCAGTAATTAAACTGGGGTGCTTAGGCTTGTGCTTTTCTCAACTATGTGTGTAGTAATGAGAACAGATGTATGTCAGAAACCTCAGGGCACGGCAAGGTCATGGGAGAGCTACATAGCCAAGCTGCTGGTGTGTAATACAGTGCTATATCAGGTATCTTGCATTCAACAGGAGCCAGTACTCTGTGTCCTGGGGCTTTCTGCAGCCTCTGAGTTGAGTTCCTCCAGCTGCTTGGCCAGCAATGTGCCAGTATGAGGCTTTTTGCTAGACTTCCTAAAAAAAGGAAAACTGAGTGGCAGTTCTGAGCATAACTTATGAACTAAGAGGACAGAATCCTTGTCTGATGGAAAAAAAAAGAGGGAAGAGGGATGGGAGAACCAGGTTTTATCATATACAAGGCTGATGTTCTTTATCACATTCTTTATGTCACAGATTTATGTTTATTGTACTTAAGTGCGTTATGCTGTATGTTATACTCTTGAATTTCATCCTGTTTCTATTATTCATGAACCATGGCTGTCTTGCTCTTTCCCTATGGTATGTCAGTCCTTCATTGTACTGACCGTGTCCCATTTCAGCAACATACCACTATCCTTAGTGCTTAGGTTGTTGAAAACCCTTTTAAAAGATCAATAGTAGAGAATGGTAACCTATACCCAGATTGGTATTTCCCCCTCAAGCATGACCAGGTGTCATTTTCCATAAGTCATTTCCTTTTCTTTTCAGAATTCTTTTACTAATTCCCACACAGTCAGGCTTTACCAACTGTTTCCCATAAAGCACCATATTTGAAGACCAGATAGAAAAAAACCCCTACTATATTTAAATTTTCTTATAAAAATAGTTTCTTACTGAGATATCAGGCAAGCCTTGGACAATCTGTTGTTTGGTTAAGGCAGATTATGTTTTATCCCATTTTTTATTTATCTGCATGTTTTCAGTTATTTTTTCTTCCAAAAATTTGTTCTAAAGTCTTGCATAATATTAAGGTCAGAAAAAGTGATTATTTTTTCATCTATTGGTATCTCTTTTTCCTGTGGCATATGGTTTCTATTTTCATTATTCATAAGGATGCACTTCTGGCGTTTACATTTTCTCAAAAATATTTTATTCTTTATCATTAATTTTGCCCAGATTTTTTTTTTTATTATTATTTATTGCACTGTGGAGATCGTCCAGTCCTCCCAAAATGCTAAACCTTTTTACTTCCACCTCGGATGAAAAATTTGCCATCCCGCTCTTAGTTTTTCAATGACTTTTTCAGCATTTATTTGATGTATCTGTTCTAGTTCAATATTATTTAAAAAATCTATTTCTTTTTCTTATATTACACCCTATTTCTTTTTTCTTCTGTGTTTTTATAATTATATGGATAAAACCCATCCTGTTTTTTTTTATTAGCTCTTATTTCCCATAATCCTTTTCAAGATTTCCCTGAGCCTTCACTTAGACAAGTCTTACTTTATCACAGTATCACTTTATTTCTAAAACCTTAAAAATAGAATCACAGTGCTGAAAGGGACCTTGAGAGGTCATTTAGTTCATCCTCCTGTCCCAAACTAAGACCACTATGACATGGTTGTCTAACTTGTTCTTAAATATCTCCAGTTACAGCATTTATCCTACTTCCTCAAGTCCAGTATTTCACTATCATTTCTATCAAAATGCTTTCTGCTGTTTACTTTTAATGTTTCTTGTTTGAATTTATCTGATTCTGCTTGCATTTTTCACCATTTAACATGAATAATAGATTGTTTCCTTCCTCTTTGGTATTTGCAACATTTTGCAATTTTGAGTAATTATTGAGGTGCCATTCAGCAGTCTCTTCCTCTGACCAGCCAGTCCCATTTTTTTTCCCAGGGTGAACTTGTGTACATGACTACAGATTTGTCTCGTTACTCTTCTCCAGACTCTGTCCAGCTGATTCTTACCATGCTTGAGCTCGAGAATATCCATCTAGGGTGTTGCTTCAAGTACTTTGGAAACTGTATTCCTGCTTCTAGGTCCTAAATTGTATTTGTCTTTTTTGCAACAACAATGCTTGATTGATTCAGGTTCAGTTTGTAATCCTCCCTAAGCCATACACCTCTGCAGAACTACTCCCGAATCAGTTGTCCTCTTCCTGTATTTTTGTAGCTGATTACTCCTGTCCTATATTCAGTATCTTGCTCTTGTTCCTGTTTTGTAGGACAGCCTTATGCTGTCCTTATGCTATCTTCTTCAGGTAATCTCCTGAAGTATTAGATTGTTTGAATTCTAGGTGAATATACTTGCAGTTCCATCCAGGATAGTGTCATTAGCAAACGTAAGAAATATGCTTAATTCCATTATTCAAGTAATTCTTGAAAATATCAGTTAGTTTCAATCCACAACAGACTTTTTCAGAACCCCATGGAATAAACCCTTTCATTTTAACAATGAACCTTTGATAACTACTCTGTCAATCATTTGTTTCAATAAAACATTCTTCTATTTTTGTAGGCTCTGTTAGATGTGGAATCCTTTCCTACAGAATTATTCTCTTGGATAGTCTTAGCGCTTTTGGCTTTGAGCCGTTCCTGGCTGAATGATCTGAATTCCTTCTTTCTAAATAGTTTTTTTTTAAATTATTATTATTTTATTTATTTATTTATTTAACTTTGACTTCAAAACCTTTTTTTATGGAACTACAATTTCTTACACTTCTACTCTGTGTTCCACTACAGAATTAGCCAAGAGTCTTGAGTCTTTTTTCATTAATCCATTAATGAAAAGGATCCATTAATTCAAATAAAACAGAGAGAAAAGTCATATATGGGAGAACTCCAGAAAAAGGGTAAAAACCAGCTTAAAGATGAGAGCACACAGCAGTAAAAGCAAAGCATATAGGCCATTCATTGCCTTATACACTTGTTAATATAAATTAATTATTCTTATGTGTGCAAATTTATATTTGCAAAGATTACTTGCTGTCATCTGCATCATGTGAAGATTATTTCTTGCATTTTTTTTTACCATCATAGATGATTTCTGCAAAATGTAGTGATAGATAAAAAATATAATTTCTTTTACTATCCATTTTTTTAAAGACCTTGGTCAGCTGTGCATTTATTTCTAGTCTCCTTCCTTTTGCTTTGCCTGATGTTTTTGAAGTGATTGCCCTTCAGCTATAGGCTCATTTGTGTAGCACTTTTCTTACAGGGAAATTTAGTGCAACTTTAAATCACAATATGGTAGCAGAACTGCCAAGGTCTGAAGTGACCTATTGATGTTGAACTTAAGTTTAAACATTGTACTTATGTCCCTGGACCTTTGCACCCCTTTTGAGGGTTTGCATTCTGGGTTTTATTAAGCCTTTTTAGGAGCATTTGTTTCTAAAGCACTGTCCTGAACCAAATTCTTTCATATATTACAGGAAATTTCTGTTTGCAGCATCCAACCAAATGCAATAAGCTTTATAGCTATGCTTCAGTAAACAACTGCACTCCATAGAACATTATTTTGATTCTTAAGTTCAATGCACTTCTTTTTCCAATTTGTCCCTTTATTTTTATAGTGCAACATATTTTCAGTTAATTCAGATGATGTAAACATTTGGTATTAACTGACTCTTCTTCTGCATCACTCCAGCTGGATTTGCCCAGTTCAGTCAAGGTTGGCCATATGAACAGCTCTGTAATCTGTAATAAATCTGTATTGTATTTTTACATGATACCTACTAGGAAATATTTTTGCACTCAAATTTAGAATAGATTCTACAAGATATCTATTATGACCCAAAATTATGATCTTTAGATTTAATGGCTCCTCTCTGCTCCATCATTA
The DNA here is from genome assembly GCA_035590195.1 of Aviceda cuculoides. Lineage (NCBI taxonomy): Eukaryota > Metazoa > Chordata > Aves > Accipitriformes > Accipitridae > Aviceda > Aviceda cuculoides. Next base: position 12,231,983 of record JAVJGG010000005.1, on the reverse strand, counting down.
ATTCAGTCTTTTTCAGCTCACATGTATTCACAGGCTGATACTTGAACACTTCACGGTTTCGAACTTACCAGATTTCTCTACTGAATTCTACTATTTAATACATTTCCAGATTATTTTGTTCAAATTTCTTTGAAGTCAATTTGTGAATAATTTTGTTTTCAAGCTAAAGTGAAAATCCACATCAGTGCTTCTCGTCCCACTTACCTTTTATGACACTGTAATTTTTAATTTTTTTTCTTAATTTTCGACGGTCATCATACTGCCAATTAATTTCAAGGGACCTTTTGACTTTTGCTCCATCATATATTTTCAATTTTTCCACCTTCTTTCCAGCAAATGCTAAAAATCCTGATGTTTAACCAAAAAAGGATAGGTGGGTTATTTATTTTAAGCAAACCACAAATAATTGTTTGTGGAGAAAGAAGGAAGTAGTATTTTCCAGAAAAAAAGCAAACCTAAACCATATTCGCTTTATGAATTTTTGCCTTGCTTGACTTCACATATTTATTTTAATTTCTCTGAAACATACTTTTGGTTTACACTCATAGATTCATAAATTTTATGTACAGATTACACCATAATGATCATGTAGTCTGATATCTTCCGTAATACACGAGGCATAAAATTTCTCATAGGAATTCTTACCAGAGGCCCAGTAACTTGTGCTTGAAAGGCACTATACAGATATGTATCTGTCAACCAATTTATTTGATCAGTACAATAGATTTTCTTTGGGACTCTGGAGAAAGTATTTAAAGGCAATTCGACCCTTATACATACCTAAGCCTTTGAAAAGACCATCCTTCCACCCTCCCAGAGTATGAGATGACAGGCAAAATTTCTTGAGGCTAAGTCATAGTAAAGAAGCTGGCATATAAAAGAATGTATTAAAGGCATATAAAGTAAACATATTTTCCCTGTGGGTTGTATATTGTTTTGTCCTTAAAGTTTGTTGGGAATTTTAATGCTATTATATAGATTGAAAAGACTCAATTACGTTGTCTGATAAAAGTGATAGAAAACGCTAACTCAAAATAGTGTATATACAGCAAATGGTGTTATAAACCTTGAAAGAAAAAGTCTTTTTTTCTTTATAATATAATGGAAGCCACTCTGTGATATCTATGAAATACAAAAATCCATCAGATGTTCACAAACCTAATTTAAAATGGCAAAATGGAAACATTTGTAAATATCATTTTTACACAATTATAACATTTCTTCTACTGTTGACTGACATGTATGAATTAATATAAAATACTTTTTTCTCCATTTTAAATTTAGAATACTATAAAAAATTAACCTCAGATTATTAAATAGAATCATGTTATGTCTCATGCATATGCAATTTTGTTGCTAACTATTCTATATTGTCTGGATGAAGCTAACTTCTCTCTGGGCCATGGAATTAGCTTTATTTTTCTGGGTTGGGTGGGTTGGTAAGTTTCACCATTTGCATACTTAAACACAAGTCCCACTATTGCTTTATATACTAGCCACAGTATCTTCTCCCCTAACTCTGGCTGCCTTGTAAATGTTGCTTTTGTGCAAGAAAATCTCTCTGAATGGAGAGTGCTTTATGTTCAATTTAGGTCCACCTCTGAGAATCTCTTTAATACTGAACTGATTATAACAATTTAATCCATGATGGTGTTTCTGTTCCACTTTGAACTTGAATCTCTCATATTTTTTTTAAGGTGAGAATCCCATGAATAGTAGCAGTAAATAATCACACATGATCTCTCCCTGGTCCTCTCTAACCACTGGAAAGTGAGGGAAAGCCTTCCTTCAACACGAGGTATGACAATAAGACTGAATCAATAAGCTGTCCCTTCCCTTATTAGGACATCGTTTCTCACTGGAGGTTATTCTGGACAGAACTAATTCAGTCTAAGAACACAAATATTCTCATCCTCTTACCCTTAATTTTCTGATTAGTAAATCATATTCCTTTTAAGATCAAGTCCAAAGAGCCACTATCCTCAGAGTGATTTGAGAACATTTCCTTTCCTGTGGAAAATCCAAGGGAACAGTGATCTACAAATCTACTGTTGCCAAAACTCCCAACTCATGAGTGACATTGTCCACGGATGCTGTGTGACTTGATCTGCTTCTATCCTCCATCAAATTCCTGCCTTTATTTCTAAAGCTCATTTTTTTCTAACCCACTCTGAATTTAAATCCCTTATACTGCTTTCAAGACATTAATGAGACCAGAAGCAATAGTAATAGACAACTGTGCACTAGAACAAATTCATGCTGGCAGGATGGAGGGTGCCTTATTCGTAAGCAATGGATAACAAGGTGATCTGGTCCTCTATGGTCAAGTCTGGTCCCCACTATAGAGGGTAGGTTGACATGCTTGTTAAGACAAAATAAGCAAAGCTTTTGGTTTGGTTTGGTTTGGTTTGTGGGGTTTTTTTCTTTCTTTTTTCATTATTACCTTGCAGGATGTAGCGTGCAAGAGGCTTTTCCATGTTTCTTTTGAGTGATGCCACGTGTTAATGAAGGATGAGGTGGTTCAAGCTCTGTGTCTCCTGGAAGGGCTTGACCTTGGCACAGGATAAACAATTTCTTAATGTTGGATATGTCTAATTTTAAGGACCTTTATTAAATATTTAGTTTGCATCAGAGTTGCAAAAGCGATGAGAAATCTACCTTATTTGTGAGGAGGATACTGATGGACAGATGATTTACTTTCCATGCCGTAAGAGAAACAAAATCTTTTTCTAAGCTTGGCACTGCAAGATGTCACCTGTGCTGCAAGTCATCTGTAAACCAAAATGTTTTTAGATGTTAAGACCAGTGATGGAGATGCCAAGAGAATTCTTACAAATCCATGACAATAACCAGCAATCCTACTAAAATTGTAATAGAAAGGGTTTTTTTGTAGTTGAACAGTTTTATTCTGGCCATCTGGAAACACTCTACTTCTTTCAATATTTAGACATCAAATAAACTTTTATCTTCCAAGCATTATTAAAGGGAATGTGAGACAAAAATAATAGTCTCACCATTACTAATGGTAGCATTTGATAAGAAGACTCATTATTATCCAGAGCAGCAATTAAAGTAATATTAGAACTATCAAAACCAAACTCATAAAGGGATTAGTTTTGTTTGGTCTGAGAAAGGGAGATATAAAAGGGAAATCATAATAATAGTATTGTGATTTGTCAAAGGTTATAATAGAGGAGAATAAGCTATTTTTCTACATGCCTAAAGTAAGTAGGAAAGTGAATTAACTTTTGGCACAGAAGAATTTAAATTAAATATTAGGAAACACTTTCTAATCATTGTCAGAGTGACCTATTTAAGGTCATAGAAGAAGGCTGCACAATCTCTATACATGCTCTTAAAAACATATCAAACAAGGACTCATTCATGAACACCACAAGGTACTGGAGCAGATCATCTCTAGTGGCTGCTTTTATATTTTATGTCTAAACCTTCATTTCAAGATTATTCCTTCAGAAGAGTCTTTCCTTCATTGTGAATGTAGCAGTTATGATTGGTGAATACACTGTACACAAGTGAATTCTTTAAGAAATTTGCTGGTTTTCTGTGTTGGCTGTTAAAAATTGTATGCATCCAGTATGCTCCAAGCTGTCAAACATGAGGGGGCTGGCTATATTATGTCTGCTGTACTTTCCATTTCAACAACTTGCAGGGGAAAAGCCTTCAGGCTGTTGCTGACAGCAGATTTCTGATGAGGACTGAGTGTTACAGTGTCTTGCAAAGAACAGTATTTAAGGGCAGAGAGAGGAATGATTTCCCTGTTCACAAGCGGTCAGTAACATCTCCTGTTTCTGAGTCTTCCTTTCACCTTGCCTATTTGCACTCTTTTTTGATGCACATAGAATGACTGACAGTATTTAAATAGATAAATGATTTTTCTGCCACCCTTTCTCTCCCATCTCTGCTTTTAAAAATATGGATTCCAGACCTTCATTTTTCTTCTGAAGTTTTGAGCCTAGAAACCGGGGATAATTTTGATTTTTTTTTATCTTCATGAAAACACCCATATATAGTTCAAAGTTTGTGAGCAAGATGCCAAGCAAAAGACAAAATAAAACTATCTTCTGTCTCAGTCATTCTAGCATAATCAGGAGTTAATTAATATTGATAGAAAAAATGTCCAAAAATAGGTGTATTATTTGAATTACTGTATGTTAATAAGCCATGATGAGAGCATGAGTGACTCGAGTATTCTTCAAAAATCAATATGATAGGAAGTATTTGCCAGAAGAGGTTTTACAAAAAGATCCAAGTGATCTGTAGTGTCACCTCATAAAAGTGGTTCATATTTTAGTGTAGCAATGTACTGCAACATTACTCCCAGAAAATGTCCCCTTCTAAATACCAAAACATTAGACCATTGAATAAAGAACTATTTTATGACTCGTATACAGTTCACTGCATATGCAGGCTACAATGAGAATAGCAGCAGGTTTTGTTGCAATTTATTTTTTAAGGAATTCACTGGTATAGAATTAAGTGATATGGAAAACAGCAACACACAGGTTTCTTTTTCTTTTTTCTTCTGACTGTAGTCTACATTGTCTTTTTAAGATCTTACGCTCAATTCTGGAAATGCATGCAGTGTAAATATAGGTAATTCCAATCTATGAGAGAGATGTACACCTGCATATCACCCCCAAATAAGTTTTGCTTCTTAGGCTGTATTAATTTATTATTCTTTTATGATTACAGCAACTAGCATCTGAATTCTCTTGAGATGTCCATATTATTTTACCCAAAGCACCAAAAATAGCTCTTGCTTTGTGAAGCTTTTCCATATGCAAAGTTGGAGGCACAGAAGAGTATTCACACTGTGGAAATGAAGACACCCATCTAAGCAAATA
>JAVJGG010000005.1:12184629-12203879 GCA_035590195.1 Aviceda cuculoides | reverse complement strand
CTGAACTCAAAACACAGCACTGTACCAGCTGCTAGGAAGACAATTAACTCTATCCCAGCTGAAACCAGGACAGTGAGCAATTGCCAAGATTGAACCGTATGCTTAAGAGACATTCTGACTTCATATGCAAATATTTCATGGAGATCTTTGTCCTATCTAAATGTATATATATTTGTACACTTTCAAGAATCCATTTATATATATATATGTATTCCTAAAAGTCAGCATGAGTATGTAGGCTTGTGTGCATGCATCACTTTGATAAGCTGAACGTATTGTATAGAGAACATAACTCTCCGGGTAGAGACACAGTAATTGTAATAGAGGGTATAGTAGGTCAGTGTAAGATTTAACATTTTGTATGAGTCAGCTTCAGCTGCTGTTCTCCAAATAAAGGAGAACTTGTAACTGTTCTGTCCTATTAGCAGTCCAGGAGAATCCCTGTTACCCTTTTGCTTGGCAAGTTATTGAATCTCCTGAAAGACTGTGATTTACTCCTCTCACTGCTAGCTTGTTCTTCATGGCCGCCTGGATCCCACCCGTCCTCTCCGCACACCACTGTGCAGGGGCTGAGGGGCAGGAGCTCCCAGCCAGGAGCAGGGCAGGCCGGGGGGCACAGGGCGGCCCCAGCCCTGGGCACTGGGCACCTCCCTGGGGACAGGGATGGGACGCCTGCCATGGCTGGGCCTGACTCAGCAGGGCCCATGGCTGGGCAGGACAGGGCTGTGGTGGGACTGGAGATGGCGTCCTACGGCCTTGCTGGGGTGGGGACTGACGGTCCCGGGGGCTGGAAAGGGGTCCCAGGCCGTGGGCATGGCAGGGGAAGCCCCAGGGGTGGGCAGGGGCATTAGGGCCCCTGAATGCGGTCTGGCACTAGCAGAAAACGTGGCAGCTGTTTTGGGGCAGTATCTGCTGCCCGTTTTCTGTGGAAATCCTAGGCCGCATGACCACACAAAGGAAGTTTCTCAGGTTCTTACATGACCTGAAATAAGGAGCTTGTTCTGAGCAAGAACATCGCTGGAATGGGAGCAAAACCAGTGGGAAATAGATGCATTGCTATTTCTCCTATATAGCTGATTGAAAAAAAAAATCATACTCCCAAAATCTATTGGTCCTCTGTTATCTGATCAAGCTCTCCCTGAGTTTTCCCTATTGCTTACCTGAAGGTGACTCTCCTAACATACGCGTTAAAATTTATTGACTTGATCTCACGATTCTTCGGCAGACAAAGCTCCTGATAAATTCAGCTACTGTTACTTTATTATTATCTACTAAAATGAGCCTCATCCGTTACTCTAGCTGCATGTTCAATATATGCTTATGACAAATGCTCAAGCGGTTTTTAATATCACCTTTTAAAAACACTTCTGTCCACTTACCACAGCTTCCCATTTTGGAGAAAAACTGAATTTTCAGGGAGTCAGACTCAGGATTTCTTTGTGTGAGGACTCTCAGGCCATGAAACCAAATTGAAAATATGAATTTAAAGAAGATTAATGTTATTGAATCCTTTATTGGGAATCCTTACTCAGAATTCAAATGGTTGCAATTTGCTTTCACTTATTTCAGTTTGAAAGTGAGTTAACCTTCTTACATGGGTTTAACGCCATTTAACTAGCAAATGTCCAACCCAAGTTCACATTAACTTTTAGAGCGTCTGTGTGTCTACAAACTTTGGCTTACAGGTAATGTTTTTCATAAATACAAGATAACTTTACTATATATAACAGAATAAGTTCTCCTTAGTTGAATTTTTGGTGCTTCAGTCATAAAAGAAATGTACAGTTAGCTCGTCTTGGAAACTTAATACATTTCCAGTAAGACTGAATGCTCGAGTGAAAGAACATCTATGGGATTTTCCAAATAAAAGACAGGAAATTCCAAATCCTATGTATATTTAGAAACTCCTATTCCAACTCCTGTCTTTCCATTCCTTCTGTTTTAACCTGATTTTTAATATCTTAAGCTTATTATTTTGTTTCACTCCCTGTAGTGTCACACAAACAGGCAGGAAGAAAGGGTACTTGCTGAATATTTGCTATTTAAAATGAGCTAGCCTCTGAGAAGCTCTATACTCTTTTCAAAAGCTATTCCTATTTAAAGGATACAATAACTCAGGTATTACACTTTTATATATATAAATTTTACTCTTTTTCCTCAGCATGATGCATTTCTCTGTATGGAAAACTATATAATGTTGCCCTTAGAAACTCTGTGAAATTCAGTATAGATAAATTTAATATAATTTTAGTGGACCAAAAGTGTGCATGGGGGGGTTTTTTTCTGCTGAAGCAGACAAGAAAGCTGAAATGAACTTGAAAGTGATATGGGCTCTTGGCTTCATGAAAGAAAATGAAATGAGATGTTTAGATTGTTCTCTCCTGAATTGCTGGGTGTCATGATTGGGTCAATAAAGCTCACAGCCTGAGTTTTTTACAGCAGTCATGAATTTATGATTAGGTTAGCAATGAGGTAGAGAGAAAGATTTTGTGGGTCTAAGTAGAAGGGTGTTCAGTTTCAGATCCCTTCAGCCATCCACCCCTCTAGGCCCTCGAAGGACATAGACCACCGGTACTTGAATTGCACTCTGTGACCTGATGCTTTAATGAGTGAGCCACTTCCCCTGGTTTTATTTTGGTCATTTCTCAGTTTGATATGGGTGGCTACATATTTCAGTTCCACTCAGGAGACTGGCAAGAGCAAAGAGTGTTATGGAAGCAGCTCTTGCAAAGAACTTCCCTTCACTTCATTTTAGCTGGTTTTCTCAAAGAAAATATTTTATGATCTCTGTACCTTATAAACAAAAGACTATAATATGCTTGTCAGTTACCAGTTACAGGTGGCTTTTCATGGATGGGGCTGCCTGCCTGTGCCTTATCTGTCCATAGAGCATCATTAGGAGCACAGGACTCAAGAGTCCCTTGCCTCAGTCAGCCTTGGAGTGCATAGTCATTATGATGCTTGGGACGGGCTCAGATTCACGATTAACTGAGCACTTTGTGGACTGAGCTCAGGACTGTAACGTGCATGCCTGTGACTGAGCTCCCTTTCCCTCTGTAGAAGCTGGCATGGGGGGAGTTCACTGGGGAAAGCACACCGAAAAAAAGATGGGGTTTGGCATGACCTTCAGCTCAAACTTTTGTAAGCTTGTAACTCCTTGACCACAATATAGTCATGTGGACTACCTGACATATAACCCAAAAAGTCTAATGGATTAACAACTGTGATTAAGGCTGAGATTTTCACAGGTCTCACCAGCAAATAGGTGTTAGATCCTATCTGAGTATTCAAAGAATCCACATGCTTAACCTGTTCAGTCACCTCAGCCAAGCATCTAAAAAAAGTTAGGGCGAGGCTAAATTAATTTCAGTTTGTTAAAAAAAGAAGAAAGTATAGTGAAATATACAGTTCAGATGCACCTCCTGTACTTAAGTGGTAGCACATTATAAGGTAAGAATTATTACAGCATAAGACTTGATAACCTAAAGACAAAGTGAGACCAGGTGGTGAAGTGACCGTCCTACCATAATGGACTAATAACAGCAGCAGGTAGGAATTAAACAGGCAGCTTAACTCCACCAGTGGTCTGCATCTGCTGCTCCACAGCTGTAAAGATGGTATCTCACAACTCACCAGTTTATCAGTGTAGCTTCTTTCTTATTCCTTTGTGCAAATGTTGTCAACTAGAGCAAAGCTGCTATGCACAGCCAAGAAATAGGTACTTCTGCTGGACTAAAGACCTGTGCCACAGGTTTGCTTCTGCTGCATGAATGAATGGGGACCAAGTGCTTCAGTGTTTCCCTCTGCTCTTTGTAGTGGAGCTGCATAGTCAGTTTGGAGAGAGACCCAGAAGTAGAAACCCAGTTTTCTCCTTTTTTTTTCCAATCACTGTATTGCTTCCCTCTGATAATCCATGTGGGGATCTCCCATTGAGGTTTTAATTTGTGTGATGGTGAGATTTTATCCCCTGCCTATTGTAGTTAGTGTTGTTTATAATAGGGAAAGAAAAGATCAAAACATCAGTGAAGAGTATGTTGCTGTGATCAGGTTTCAAAGCACAAATAATGATGTATCATAAGCCTAATTACTAGTTTTTAATTACAGCACAGAAGAAATGTTTGCCCTAAATAAACTGATTCCTAGAGCTTTATGTTTCTTGAAGGCTGAACTTTATGACAGTGCCAAAGAAAACAATTTGCCAAAGATCAGTCTGATTTTGAACTGTACAGTCTATCCTGCTGTAATTACAACATCTGTGCAGATGTATTATGGTGCTCAAAAAAATACATCACTTATGTTTCCAGAAGCAGAACAGAACAAGCTTTGAAATCATGGAATCATAGAATGGTTTGGATTGGAAGGGACCTTTAAAGATCATTTAGACCATCCCCCCTGCCGTGGGCAGGGATATCTTTCATGAGATGAGGTTGCTCAGAGGCCTGTCCAACCTGACCTTGAACACTCCCAGGGACTGGGCATCCACAACTTCTCTGGGCAACCTGTTCCAGCATCTCTCCACCCTCACTGTAAAAAATGTCTTCCTTATATCCAGTCTATATCCAGCTTCTTTCAGTTTAAAACCATTGCTCCTTGTCCTGTCACTACAGGCCTTGGTGAAAGTCTCTCTCCATCTTTCTTATAAGCCTCCTTTATATATTAAAAGACCACAATAAATTCTCCCCAGAGCCTTCCCTTTTCCAGGCTGAACAACCCCAGCTTTCCCAGACGGGTGTTCCAGCCCTCTGACTATATTCATGGCCCTCCTCTGGACCTGCTCCAATAGGTCCACATCTTTCTTGTGCTGGGGACTCCAGAGCTGGGCACAGTACTCCAGGTGGGGTCTCACCAGAGCAGAGCAGAGAGGGAGAATCACCTTGCTTGACCTGCTGGCCACACTTCTTTTTATGCAGATGAGGATACAATTGGCTTTCTGGGCTGTGAGAACACATCGCTGGCTTATATCAATTTTTTCAACCACCAGTATTCCCAAGTCCTTCTCTGCAAGGCTGCTCTGAATCCATTCACCCCCCAGCCGGTATTGATATTGGGGATTGCCGTGACCCATGTGCAAGATCTTGCACTTGGTCTTGTTGAACTTCATGAGGTTCGCATAGGCCCACCTCTCAAGTCTGCCAAAGCCCCTCTGGATGGCATTTCTTCCCTGAAGCAAATCAACTGTACGACTCAGCTTGGTGTCATCTGCAAACTTGTGCTTGATCCCACTGTCTATGTCACTGATGAAGATATTAAATAGTTTTGGTCCCAGTACAGACCCTTGAGGGACACCACTTGTTATTAGTTTCCACTTGGACATTGAGCCAAGACTGTAACTCTTTGGACGCAGCCGTCCAGCCAATTCCCCATCCATCTAATAGCCCATCCGTGAAACTCATACGTCTCCAATTTAGTAGCAGGAATTTTGGGGGGGATCATATCAAAGGCCTTAGAGAAGTGCAGGTAGAAGACATCCATAGCTCTTCCCTTGTCCACTGATGCAGTCCCCTCATTGTAGGTGGCCACTAGAAATGCTGATATCTACCTCATCAGTTGTTCTACCACTAACTAGCAATAAAGGAAAGTGGAAGAGACTATCCCCTTCAGGGAATCCTCTTTTACAACACAGAGAAACAAGAGAGGTGGTGAGATGGCAGAACGTTAGACTATGATTTTCCTCACCCAGTTTCTCTCTACAGCCAATGGGAAGATATCAGTATTAGAGAAAAGCTATCACTGAAAGTAACTTCTGTCTGATGGAAGTTCATTAATCTGTAGAACAGTTCCAATTGATTCTCTAGAGGCTTATTTCTTTTGCCCATCAGAACACTTCCTTGGGAAATCAGGATGAAAGGGACTAGTCTGCTCTACTTCTGTATAAAGCCTTACTGTTATGACCACAGAGTCGAAGGTATGATTTTTAAAACATCAATATTCCAGTGAAAAAGTTAGTGTAGACACTCTTACACCACCATGAGGTGTTTTTTAGCAGTAGCATTTCATCAAACGAGAAAGGGGTATACTTTCGTTTTGGTTTAACTCTATCCTAGCAGCCAGTTTTACCGTTTTGAATATATCAGAAGAGTTCAAAACCCCCAAATAGTATTAATCAGATTTATAATGGCAGTGAAGGAAGAAATACCTCTGAATACATCTTCTTAGGTGTGTGACTTTCTGCCTGATAGATAGGTTTAGACAGTTACAAGCTTCATTGCTTGTATTCTGAGTTGTCTGGACAAGAGTGGTCTCCATTCTCAAAGCCAAAGAGCTACATTAGTGTGTCAGTATCCCAAGGTACCTTCCCCTTTTACTGTGGCTAAATGCCTTCTATATCGGAGCTGATTTGCATCTAGTCATGAGCAAAGCTTTCGCTGTATAAGCCCCATGCAAACATCCCACCATCACTCATTAAAGTGTATCCACACCAGTGCTGTAGTATCATCACCTCTTCATCTTTGCTTGACAGACTGTTCTTCATCGTGATCACAGAGGGAGTACACAGCAGAAGTATGACCCAAACCCATCCTCCCTCCTGGAGGTTCTCACACTATGATAAAACAGCTGTGCTGCTTTGCAAGGCTGTGTGGGAAAATGTATCTGTGCTGTACCTGCCCTGAGTATTAGCAGACTGTCCCATAGTCTCAGGCTGGCATCCTGCATAAGTTCAAGAAATATTACAGAAATTTCACTTAAGAACATTACAAGAAATCCATGTGGTTTGCATAACTGCTAATGACAGTCATTCTAGTTCTGGTGACAGAGCTTTTTGTCTATGACAAGGAAAAATTGGCTAAAGATGTGTGACAGCTGCTTGCGAACTCATTCAAACTGGCAAAGCTCTTGAAGTAACTGCCTGTGTACACAGTGGTGAAGAGATTAACTGCAAAAGCAATCACTTTTAATTGTAGGAATTTCAGTGGCTCATGATTTCGTTTTGCACTGAGTCAGATTTTCTTAAATCAAAGGCACATTACATCTTAGGCTGTAAAGGTGTTTCAGGTCTATTCCAGTTTTTCAGCCAAAACATTTTCTGGCAAAATTCTTTCTCCAGTTGAAATATTCTTCTGAAATGTAAGCAAAAATATATATACAAATAGTAAATGATTTTATCTTTCTGACCTTTCCTTTATATGCAGTCCATCTGCCTAAGCTTTGATACTGAAATTTTACATGTATCTAAGGTGGCCAGATGCACATGTCATGGAATTTTCATGTAAGTTTGATGCCCAAGAGTATTTCTATTCTGCTTTCCCTTTACACAACAAATTTTTCATTTGCTTTCTCCAAGACAGAGAGGACTGTTGCTGCTTCATTATGTCATTCAGCAATGTCAGCCTGCTCAACCCAAGATACCAGGTGGATTTTGCAGTTTGAACTCCATGTTCCCACGGTATGTGACCTACCTCAGTTTGCTAGAGTTCATCTACAGGGTCAGTAGTCATATCTTTAACTGCAGTACTGATAATGTTAGGGTCTTTAAGACTTGTTTATAAAACTTGGATGTGGGTTTAATTATTGCTAATAGAGTGTGAAGTCTTCTTGGTGAAGTTCAGGAATTTTGAACTTGGAATCTCTGGAACAAAAACATGAAATAATATTGCTTTGCGCTCTTATCATTCAGATTAGCATAAAGTTGAATTATCTATAAATCAAGTGCAGAGACACATACTCTGCAGAATAACAGATACTCTGCATTTATTTTTGTGATTATCACAGCAAAAGTGCTAATGATTTTAGGAAATACACAGATATACACATTAGTTAGTAAACTAACAGGTGGAGAAAGTCTTGGGAACAGTAGAGACTGGCATGTGCCAATCAATACATAAAACATCATAACTAGCAATAAAAAAGAAGTCAAATGCAATGGTGAGATGTAACAGATGGATCATAGAAGTATTAGTGATTGTTCAAGATGCTGGAGAAAACCCATCTAAAATATTACAGATTTTTCTCTTTATTTCTTAAAAAGTTGAATCGAAATCTGGATCAGAAACATAACAGCTACTGGGATAATCAATAGAATGAAGAGCCTTTTTATAAAAAGTTACTAAACAAGCTTTGCTTGTTTGGTCTGTCAGATGAAGTCTGAGAGAGGATATGACTGCTCTATAAAGATCCTTGATGGGTAAGCATCAGGAAGGGAAAACTATTTATGGTAAAGGACAGTGCTGACACAAGAATAAATGCATACAAACTAGCTATGAATGCAATTAGGCTGGATATGAGGAGATTTTTAACCATGATAGAAACAGAATTCTGGAAAAGACTTACAATTAGAAGAGTAAGGGTATAAAACCTAATTGACTTTAAGATAGAGCCATATTGGTTTATGAAAAGAATAATACAATATGTGTTATTAACAACTAGACTTCAGGAGCCAGTCTTGTGTTCCCTTACTGTTATGCATAGGCATATGTGTGGTTTACAAACTGTGTTGAGCACTAATGTTTCTTTCTGCATTTTAAAAATTTTAAAGTCATTATCCACATGTAATTTTAATCCATTACTACTATGCCTGTATGGTACCTTTCAAACTGAGTAGGATTCATTTTGACATAGTAACAGTGATTAGTCATCAAAATAGTTTTATGAAATAACTAACCAAATGGGATGATGTGACTAGCACATTATCACCTTCCATTTGAAAGTCAAAGCTCACCTGTCACAACAGAGGAAACTGCGAAACACAGAGATAGGAAAATATGAGCTACAGAAACCATCATCTGATCAATGTTATGGTGAAAGACTAGATACTCATGTTCAATTAACATGTAAGACCCTTTCCCCTCCACTAAAAATATTTTGGATGCCAAAAAATCAGAGCACAGCAATCCCTTGTAGAATTAACAATAACTTTCTGAATATACATCAGGACAAGTACATCAATATTTTTTTTCCTGAAATCTGTGATAATTAGGTAGATAGTTGAGGAGGTAGGAAGGTTAAGACTACATTTAATAAACAACCCGATGTGCTTTTCTATCAACAAGGGCGTCAACTATGGTGAGCATCTTTTACTTTATAGAAATTGAATCATAGAATGGTTTGGGTTGGAAGAGACCTTAAATATCATCTAGTTCCAACCCATTCTTGTTTATTATATATGTATTGAAATCTAAGAATAACCAAGAATTCCATCCTTAAAGCTTTTAATTAATCTCTAATTTTTTCTGAAAGAAAAAACCCACACCTTCAGTGTTTTTATCTGCATTGTTCTTCCTCTGATTCTCACCTCAGTAATCCTTCTTCATTACAGAAAGTAAAAAAAAAAAAAAAAAAAAAATCATTATTGGAACTTACTTGGATTTCATACCTAACTGTGTAGTTGAGAAAATTACATAGAACTGAAGGTTTTTTGATTTCACTTACAATAAAACTATCAATACAAAACCTCTATGGACTTTAATTTAATAGACCTGTAATTACAGTTGCTGTTTACACAGACTCAAACAAAGAAACCCCAGGTATCAGTAAAGGCTTCAGTCATCCAGCCAATAAGGAAAAGCAACAGAAGAAACTCTGCTTTGCCTCTCCTTCTGACCAAATCTGCAAGCTTTCCCCCAGAGCTGTCAGATCAATAACTTCTGCATGCGTGAGATCTCATAGCAGCTCTGCGAGATCGGCTCCGTGCTTCATGGGAAATGCCCTTTGGATGATGCCCTTTCCCTTAAAATAAAAGATGATCTGTTTGATCATTCACTCAGCTAATCTCAACTCAGTAAGTACATCCAAAGGAAATAAAGTGTTCTTCAAATAAGTGTGTTCTGTGCCATCAAAAAAATGCATGGCTCACAGCTCCACACCTTGGAAACATTTGGAAGATCACAAGGCAGTGAGCATTGGCTTTGCAGGCAAAGGCACACTGGACTGTCTTTGTAAGCCCCAATGCAGTTTTTACAGCATCATGGTATTGTGGTGGAGCCTCATGTTTTTGTAGTCTAATTTGAAGGTGTCCATGTCTGAGATTAAGACAGCAAGGTCACATCTAAAATGAGTACTTGCCTGCAACGTGTGTCAAAATAGCAAATGTACTCTGTACCCAGATCAATGAAGAGCATGAGCCAAGAGACAGTGTCTCAAGCCATCCTTGGTATGCATCCTCCTGTGTTTTTTCAAAGGGCCACAAGCTTTAAGTCAAAGAGGCTGAGATTGCATCACCATTTTCTCTGCTTCTCCCAATATACTCAGGTGAGTTTCAGCCAGTTCTCTAATTCTTGCCCATTTCTTGCACGGACGTTGGCTGAGGCCTGACCCACACCAATGAAATGGGATGGAACATACAATTTTCTTGAACAAAGACTTTATAGCAGATATTGGACCCTAGGCCTGCTGCATGGCCCCCATAGCCACAATAAATGAGGGAGCACCTGAGTTACCCTACCTTCACTTCTCCTTGGTTGGTGACACTATTGTTGAAACCTCAGTTTATTTGCAAGCCTTTGGAGATCAAGAGTAATGCTGTGATTAAAAGTTTTTACAAGAACTGTGGTTTCAAAAAGCTTTAGTGCTTTGTATTAATTATCTCATTTTCCGTATTATTAACTGTTTCTCAATTTCCTTTTTTTCCTGTAAATTATCTGATAAAACTGCAAGAGTGCTGGTAACAACCTCCATTGTGTGAAAACCTAAAAGAACAACACATTATACTTTAATTGTTGTCTTAGCTAAGGATTCAGCAGCACAGCCCTCCATTAACAGAATTTGTACATGACATGTATCTCACATAGTCTTGGTGTCTGAATGTGTTTTTGTTTTTAATCAAAATAGACTTATGATCAGTGCTAATTTATTGATTAAATTAAGACTCAAAAAGCACTGTAGAGCTAGGTACAATAAATTAAAGCTGATTTTAAAGATGATTTAATCATGATGGGTTCAATTTTAAGACTGTTTTAGCTTTACACAGTTGAAAGTTTCACTGATTGCAGTAAAATGGCTTTAGACATGTGGTGTCAGATCAGACGGAGTCACAAATAAACCAGTTTTCTCCATCAGAAAACACATTTCATGAAATTTTCAGGACAGCATTCATTATACATTTCCTTTTGGTGCCTTCTTGAAATGCTCCACTTCAGATACTGAAAACACAATCAAGATCACATAATCTCAGAAGTATTTTCTTCCTAAATGTACAGTCCCTGTTTGTGCCACAAATAATGAGCATATTAGTTTTATTTATTGATGTGGTCCTAAGCTGTGTAAGTAAAGTTATAAATGATGCTGAAAACCGCTGACATGAGGGAAGGTAGAAATCCATTGCTATTCTACAAACCCTAAATTCTAAACATTTAGGTTGTCTTGCTGTGCCCCAAAGTGAATACTTTTTTATAATTTCAGTCTTGAGGAATTTAGTGGGTTGAAGCAGAGTAGCTACTTGTAAAACATTGGAGGCAGTGGTTTATATCAATAGAACAGTCCTCTTTCTGTTGTGTATAAATGCCACATATTTCTACTTCCCTGAAGAAGGCATTACTCATGCATGAACATGGCCAACATTTTATATTATGGACTTTCTTCCAACACTTTGTGCAGGTAAATCAAAAGCATATGAAATTCTAAGCACTTCTAGCTGCCTTTGATTAAACATGATTTCATATTTCTCAGCACTTCATAGGATCAAGAACATAGAGCTTCAAAGCTGACTCTGGAATGAAGAGTCAGAAATGGCCATAATGTAAGACACTGTGGAAGGTTTTTCTGCCTCGAGACCCTTCTGGAATCTGCAGTCAATTGAATCTTCTATAGCAGCGTGAGATTGAATCATGAGTTGGTTTTGCTGCATGTCAAGGACTTCTGGTCTAGTTGTTATGAAGGTCTGTAGCTGGCTGATCTCCAGTATGTAATAGATAAAATACACCCCTTTCCTCTTGAAAAATAAAATCAGTTACAGTATTGATTTTAACCTAACACTATTGTATTGATAAAACACAACATTTCCAAAGAAGCTCTGCTATGCTCTAGTTGGTGTATGGAAGCAAAATCTTTGAATTAGAGTTCATTAAAGGCCAGTCAGTTGTTTCTGAACTGAGATAATGAAAGTTTATTTTTTTAAAAGACTACACTTTTATCTCAAACTCAGTAGGCCAATAATCCCCTACACATTTCAGCCTCCACACACTGAGCACCAGATTAACAGTAATGACTTTATTCTAGCACCAGATTATCTCTGCTAATACTCATTAAGTCTCAGTTTGTGCTGTGCCACAACAGAGAGGTTCCATTGCTGTTCTGGATAAGGATCACCCTCTTCATAGATTTCAGCATGGCAGACCAAAGATACTATCTGATTTCCATAACTTTCCCCATATGGTATGATTTTGGTGGTGTATCTGTAAACTGACTGTAGACACTCCTTTCCTTTAGAAGTGGTTGTTAAGTAGAAGGCTGTTGGTTTACTTGTTGGGTTTTGGTTGGTTTGGTTTTTTTTAAATCTTCTTAAAAGCCTACGTTGCTTTGGCATCAAATTTGTCACCAAGTAATAAGAAATCCTAAGAGAATAGCATTATATGACAATGATCACAGTGCCCCTTGTGCCAATCAAAACCATATGAACGAAATTCAGCTCTAAACCAAGACATTTAAATCTAAGTGTATATATGTAGGTGTCTATAGGACAGCTATGGCATCTGAGTTCCCTTTATAACCATTAGAGACCTACTCAATTCTGGGAACAGAGCCCATACAGCAATTCCCCTTACATGGACAGTGGTATCTAAGGCTTGGTTCTGCTGTCCAAATAC
Organism: Aviceda cuculoides; assembly: GCA_035590195.1. NCBI lineage: Eukaryota > Metazoa > Chordata > Aves > Accipitriformes > Accipitridae > Aviceda > Aviceda cuculoides. The sequence continues at coordinate 12,191,142 of JAVJGG010000005.1, read as the reverse complement.
AGGCAGAAGGGTGCTGGGTTCCTTTACCATGTGTGCTGCCGCTGGGTGGATGTCTCAGATACCCCAGGGTATCTCGTCATTAGACACTTATGGTTAGACAGCTGAATACCATTGACACTGGCTGATCTGCTTTTATAACCCTCGTGTTCACTAATGCTGTCATGAGCATAGGAACTGTCCAAGTGAAACTGTTCAGAGCTGGAGTCTCTAGGAATCTCAGAGATAATATCTATGAAAAGCCATTATTGAACTATAACAGAACATACCATATTATTCAGCAGAAATGTGCTCTGGAAAACAAAAGATACCCTTGTATCTTCTTAAGGGCAGAAGGATAATTAAATTCTCATGTAAGGATTAAGACAAGAAAATGGGAGGAGGAGGGGAGAGAGAAAGAGAATGGAAGAAGTGGAGTGAGAAGGAAGGATAAAAAGAAAACAAAATTGAAGCAGAAGTGACTAAAAATGAGTCAAATGACTCTATAGGAAAATGAAGCTGCTTTTCTTCTCTTGCTTTTTAGGTAGATTGTGATTGTTGTTCACTAAATATTTTAGGTGGATGGATTCTGCTAAAGATTTTTCCTGTTATTCCAGCTCTAACTTGGAGTTACAAAAGTAATATTAGGAGCCATAAGGAAGTTTGCAAATGATCACGTATATGATACTTGAATACTTGTTGTGGACCATCAGGACTATTTTTTTCCAAGGACAATCAATTTCTGCTGGCATTTTCTGCAAGTCTGACCACTTATTTTGTTGCACACACAAAAGGTAAGCTCTGAGAAGAGAACCTGGCCTTAAACACAATATCCTGATCCCACTGGAATCAGTTGTGAATCTCCCCTGGATTTCACTGGGAACAGGATTTGACCTTGAGAAAATAGCTCTGTATGAAAAAAGTCCATCACTTACTACAGTGTTCTGGAGTATTTTATTTGAAAAATATGTGCTGTATTCATACCCTCCAAAAGAAAAGCAAACGTTTTTTGCTTGGCATAGTGTTTCAAATGCATATCCACATGAGAAAAAACCCTTAAGAGCTGTGAATCACATTTTGAAGCAAAGTCTCCAAAAGGGGGGGGAAGGCTAATCCTTCCTGGACTTGCTGCTAGAAGTTCTCATCCTTCTGTAAAGTGTAATCAGTTGTGGCACAAGCAGAACAAGAGTCGGATGTCGGTGCTGGCACAGGAGTCCCCATTTTGCCTTACGACTGGCAAATCATCTGAATGGCAAAAGGCATCTTTTTGCTTTAAATATCAAACATTTATTTTAAACTTTAAATATGGAAGCTGTCCTTCTGAGAAAGGTATTAAAACTGGTAGAAGCATGGTTTATGGTCTGTCACTGGGGAACCATGTTACTTTCCTGTAGTACAGTACGTTCAGGATAAATAAGAATGCTTTGCTATTTCAGTTCTTTGTGAAGCAATTTTTCAGGGCCATCAATTACCTCGGTGATATTTTGTTTATGACGTCTCCTAGGCAAAAGGGTACTTTTGCATGAAATACTGGATGGCCAAAGGCGAACCACAAAAAGAAATCAAGGGGCTGGGGGCATTCAAAGAAGGATTTAGAAAGGGAAACCTGTGTATTTAACTTAAGAGGTGATGAAACATTAATCCAAATTATAAATCTTTGATGAGTGGACTTTTGAGGTAGAGAAGGAATTCAGGACAGCGCTCAGCAGAACAGCTGAGAACAGATAGAGCTGTGCGAGGAGGAAAGGGATGTGATAAAACATGCAAAAGGAAAGCTTCCTTTGAGTGAGAAGTATTGGTCTTTAGAATAGTCTCCAATGACAGCGATAGAGATACTACTATTTTGAACTCTTTATTAACATTACTTTATATTACAGTAGTGAGCAGATTCTAAATGAGATCAAGGTCTTTTATACTGAGCCACAGCTGAGGGCAAAGTATGTCATGAGATAATCCCTGCCTTGGAAATCTAATGAGATATTAATAAGGCAAGACAAAAAATTAGAAGAAAAGTAAAGAAACTTTCCTAAGGTTACAACCCCAGTCAGTGATGGATTTATTTATTTATTTATTACTAATTTATCTAATGAAATAAAACCACGACACATGGACTTTTAAAATTATAGCCATGCACTAAAAGGAGATGAGCTGAACAACCCTTTCACCTGCAAAACTCTCCCATTTGCTATAATTATCTCACATGAACAAGCAGAGTAATGCAGTGGCATTTCGAGTGCATTGTAAGTTATTAGCATTTACCTCATAATCAGAACTGTGTTAGACATTAACTCTGGATATTGTAAGCTCCTCTTACAACTTACAGCTGGTAAATAGATTTCCCTCATTGTTTCCTATTGCTGAAAAATGCATGAAATTGGAGTTTAAAGTCCCTCTAGTGAGAGGGACTCTAGGCAAGGCACTGCAATAACCTCCAGTTTTATGTAGATTATCATGCCTTTAATAAGCATACACTTATTTGGGAAGATCTTATGATACTTAAAATTTTTTAGGAAGCCTGGGAAGCCTTAACAGTCCTTCAGAGCTCTGTGGTTGCAGAGAGAAAGGCTCTGTCTGGCAGGGGTGCCATGTTTGACAATCAGAATTACCAGAAAACAGCAGATTTACATGCTGACTCTGGGCTCTTAGAAACAGTACTTATGTCAACAAACGTATTTTACCACATATCAGCAAATGCTGTAGACATTCATACTTTTCTTTTAATGATAACATGCTGGATCACAGCCTTAGCGATACCAAATAAATTGTATAAATACTTTTTTTACATGCTGGAGGAAGACACATTAAGTAATACACCTCACATTTTGCTGATTTTTCGCACTCATTAGTGAGATGAGATAAAATAATATTTGCACAGAAGAGAAATAGTGTTAGCAGGCTAATATAGCCCTCTGGCAGAATAGTGCAACAGCAGGATATATTTTTATGCACAAAAATATTGTACAATTTATTTTAAAAAATGACTGTTTCTCAGAAAAAGATGACTACACATATGCTTAACTTTATGTAGGTAAGTAGTTCTTGTTGGGCTTGGTCTTAATTTCCTTTTCTTTACATTTTACACACTTTTTCTCTCTTTTCTGTGCCTAATTTTCCATTTGTCTTTTCTGTCCTTTCCAAGAGTATTTGTTCCCTGCACCTCCTTCTGCCTTTCATGGCTTGCCTCTGTATGGTTCTTCCCAGTAACCAGGAAAGGTAATTTACACAACAGAGAATGAATGAGTTTTAAATGAAACAGAGTGCTGGTGTGTCATTCATCACACATTTACATGCCTATAATACACTTCTACAAAAAAATAAACCTCAAAATCTGTGTTCCATAAAATTGCCTTTCAGGTTTTAAGACAGCTGAAGATACCTAGCAAACGTATTGGAAGAATGAAAATATTAAATATAGATAAATTATCATTCAGTAGTATTGAGTTTCTTGGGTACACAAAAAATATGCTTTCTGCTTTCCTTTTCTCACTGTATTTCCCTTCTTTTATTTGACTGCAGCTCCTGAAACATGCTAGGCATTCTACAGGTACAGAGGCAGAGATTCTGTTGCTATGTATGTGCCATCTAAACAGATGAGAGAGAGAAGCAACACTCCAGGTAAACCCTTGTCAATATTTCCTTCCTTCTCCCAAAGGATTCCTCCTGACTGTCCCTTCTCTCCAAGTGCAAAATGTCCCTGGACAGATATTTAACAGTATTTTGCTTTCCTTCACCTCAGATCACCATCTGGCAGATTCCTGTTCAGCAAGACTCTGTGGGAGAGGACAAGCAGTGAGACGGGAGCTGGCACACCGATGGTTCTGCCTACAGGGCAGGGACTTACCCAGCCCCCCCTACACTCCTCCCTCCCTGCGTCCTGTCCGTGCAACCGCCTTCATTCACTGCACACATTCTTCCATTTCTCGGAGCACCTGCTGATTTGCTGTTTATCCCTGTCCTCCTTTTTTTAGCTTTCACACCTGACATGAAGCCATTTTGTTTCCCCTTTTGATTACTCTTTGTTTCCTCCTTTCTCTAGCCGCAGGCTCCTGTGATGCTGGTGAATCCTGCAGCACCTTTTCTCAGAGGAGACCGGGATTCAGCATGAGAAGACATGGGCATCCCTGCAGTCTGGCAGCTGACAGCAACCACAGCCTGTGCTGTCTGCCTAAGTTGTCTCCAGTTCCAATTTGGGGTTACATTTAGCAGGGATCAATTTTTGGTAATTCTAATTCAGCCTTTTAAAAATCATGTGGCATTAGTAATCATAAATGCTAGTCTTTTCTTTCCCTTCCAGTGCCTGTGGATTTAGTTTTAACATTTTCCAGCTCTTCATGGGACAAAGAAATATTCACATTATGAAAAATTTAAAGTCACAGGAGAACTAGAACTTTCAGGAAAATCCCCAAAGGCTACAAAACTGCACGATAAAACCCAAGGAGTTGGCAATACAGAGCAGGGTGCAGAAGAACCAGCAGCCAATACTGCAGCTGCAGCTGCATGCACTTGAGGGCTGGAGTTTAGGGAGATTAATCCCTCATGAGAAACACATGCCCTTTATACCTCCTGTGAGTGGTTTGGCATAGTAAGAGATACTGACATCTCTGAAAAGACAGTAAATGTACAGAAAGCAAGTTAAAGACCACTCACTTGCCAGTGCATAAGGGTTACAGCTGATATGCCTGCATTACCTTAAGTCCAGCTGGCTTAGATATCAATAGCAGAATACCCACAGCAACACAATCTTTGGCAAACAGTTCTATAGCTGCACTGAAGCCTCAGGCATCATTGCTCTTGGTACCTAAGGCAGCTAACTTAGAGCTAATTATCTCTCTGTGCTATAGCCACACTCTGGCTGAAAGAAGTCATCCATCAGAAGATGCTCGGTATGTCACATGAATCTTCAGTGGACTATCCAAAATGCTACCCACTGCTCTCCCAGACACCTGCTCCTCCTCTCTAGTCTGAACTAGGATCCATGGGCATCAGGGAGGCTGAGGTGGGACACCCTGATCCCCCACCCCACCATCTGTGTTTAGGATGGAAATTCCACTTTGCTGTTCCATGCTTCATGGGGCAGTGGTGTGCAACCCTGTGAGAAGGAACAATGTGGGAGGATGGGTGTCTCTTCCAGTACAGCATCCTCTGCACTGTAGCTGTGCAGAAACTGTCATGTTTGCGTGGTTCGCCAAAATGCAGAAAACTTGTAAAATATGCTGCTGTCTCAAGTTTATTTATGTACAAACTCAAAAGGAATGCGATGAGTTCCATTGGGAAAGAACAAAACCAGGTAAGCAGGCAACACAACTGGAGATGAAACTGAACTTTGACAACTGCAATGTAATGCACACTGAAAGGAATGATTTAAGTTATAAGTACACACAGATGGTCCCTGAATTAGCTGCAATCTCATGTAATAAAGAATTGGATTTTGCAGCAAACAGCTCCCAGTCTTCTGAGAGAATGGGAAAGCAAAAGCATTTAGGTACATTAAGGAAGAAAGAAAATGATGTGTTCAAAATCAGTGCTTGTACATACATGTAGACATATGGCAATGATTTCCGAAGTGTTTAAATAACTTAGATCCGTAATCAGACTATTTTTTCACATCGCCTAAAGTGAGATTAAAAAGTCTGCAGGTAATTAATTTCATGGGAATAAGGGAGAACTGTTACTTGCCAACATCTGTAAGCACCAGCGTGCTTGCTCCCAGCCCTCGACGGCTGAAAATGCATTGAAGACCAGATCACCTTTTTTGGGTAAGCATCGCTACCTCTGTCTCCCATGTTTGGAGAAAACCAATTTAAATTAACAGTCTGGTATTCTAAGTCTGAACTTTGAGTTGCCCTGTACAGGGCTGTGTCTGAGTATGGTTCAGACCATGTAAGAGACTGAAAGAGTTAATGTCTCAAACATTGTGGTGGGGCAAGTTCTGCTTAACAAGGAACCCTGCCTAGCTGAGAAGCAGCCCGTCAGCACCCATCAGCAGCAGGATGGGGAGGGTGTGCTGAGGGTGCACATCTCCATGTTCTGATACTGCTGTTCTGATATGCTGAGCAGGGCAATCCACCATGCCGGTTTGATATGATGTTCTGATATACAAAGCAGGACAGCTCACCATGCTGTTCTGACATGCTGTTTTGATATGCTGAAGAGTACGGCAAAAGATCACATCTGCAGTGAGGGGGAAGTTATTCCCCAAATGACCCGGAAGCCCAAAGGCTCAGGAACTGATCATGACACCTAATTAGCCTAATGAGTTCGAGTCCCCACTCAAAGGAGGGGCAAGGCTGATAAAAGGACACAAACTGAAGCCCCAGGTGTGTAAGCCCACCAGAACTGGATTCCTTGGCTGACTGGACCCAGGACCGGTGATATCTTTCTCTCTTCCTTTCCCTCTCTGTCTTCTTCTCTCTTTCCTTTTCCACAATCCCTACACCTCATCCCTTTAAGACGATAACCCGTTGACCAAGTCTGGGACTAGGAGCGGATCCAGCTGCCCCTGGGTCCTTCTCTGAGGAGGAGTCTGGAAAGCAAGGG